>PYWC01000001.1:1058785-1076713 GCA_003182015.1 Tuber magnatum | reverse complement strand
CCTCCTCTTTTTCCTCCTCCTCCTCTCCTCCACCCCTCTCCCTCTCCTCTCTCTCCTCTGGTCCCTTCCTTTCTTCCTCCCTTCACCCTGCTTCCCCTGTATCTTTCTCAACAAGATAGCCATATGATGCCTCAGTCGTGCAACTTCCTTCTCCAACTGAAAGTTCTTTTCCACTGACTGAGCCAGCAACAATGCCATCTGCACTATTTCGTTCTTCGAAAAATTCTATGTTTGTTTCACCATGACACAGTAAAACTCGTATAGATAGATTAATAGCGTATTAATCCTCCTTGTAGGATAAAATCTGACTCTGTAAGGCTGAATAAAGAAACTTAAAGCTATCGTGAGATGGAATCAAGGAGGATGATTGGTTGAATCACTGAATGTGACGTGTCATAAGGCGTAGCAAGTTGGTTGTAATGAAGACCGTCCTCGTTGTTCAGTCCGTTTTTTTTTTTTTTTTTAAACTTTTTATTCAAACTATTCGGGATGTCTTCACCTATATAAGCATAACTACCTTCCAGTAGTCAGACAGCGCCCCATTGTTCAGTCCGTTCATGCCAGGGACTTGTACTCCGGGGTAACTTAGCCATAAGTCGGGCACACTTCCAAATCTGGCAGGGTACATGTGTATTTTTGTGGAAACTAGCACAAATTAGGAAACTTGAGTGATACCTCATGATCGGAGTGGGTGAGGGACAAAAGTCGGGCGCGCTCGCTAACCTCCCCCTATTGGTATTGTGTGTGCAATGTTGCCCACCTACAAGCAGGCCAAAGGACTTATAGTATCACCGGATTGCTTTCACAACTACTTTGATTTGTACTTTTGCACCTACCTAAGTGATTGAAAGGTGTGTTGCTATTACAGAGTCCTCAAGGGGGGTGGGTGTAGAGATGATAGAGAGCAAGTAAGTAGGTGGTGGCAGTGGAAAACTGGTGATTAACAGGAGTGAGATTACCATACGGTAGCCAAGAATACAAGCCAAGCCCAGCATAGGCAGCGCGCCCGACTTACCCTCGTACTCGAGTACTTCTTGCTTGCTGTCGTACTATTATATGGCGCTAGTAGCATTACGGATAGGATAGGATAGTTTGGAAAGACAGCGGTGATCAATACTGTATTTTCCCCATTCCGGAGGACAATTGATTGGGTGAGGTTGTCGTGGTGGGTGTTAATTGTTTTATAAGGGGGGGGGGGGCAAGCTTGGCTAGATTTGATCGAGTGCATTGCGGGTACTCGAGTATGGGATAATAGGGTGGGGGCTTTTCTCGGGCAGCCCCAAGTAGCATAGGGTACCGGTATATAATACGGGATAGGGGAGGTGAAGGATGGTGCTATACTCCGGTCATTGTGTGCGCAGTATTGTATGATATAATACTCGGGCTGATGGGAATTGGTTGATTAGGGCCGGCAGGATAGGGCCATCTTGGATGGACGCATGTGTAAGGCTCGCCGAGGGCTTCTTAATGAATTCACCATA
Source organism: Tuber magnatum (assembly GCA_003182015.1). Lineage (NCBI taxonomy): Eukaryota > Fungi > Ascomycota > Pezizomycetes > Pezizales > Tuberaceae > Tuber > Tuber magnatum. Next base: position 1,075,232 of record PYWC01000001.1, on the reverse strand, counting down.
GCCGGTCTGTTGCTCTCCCCCCTTACTAGTATTATACTGTACACGTACTGTACTCGAGTACACAAGCCTTATTCTTCTTCATTCAGCGGATATCCGAGGATCGCCGAATGTGCGAGAATGTGTGATTCTTTAAAAAGTGCCAGAATCTGGCATAAGGCATCTGAAAGTGGGACAGGGTTTTTCTCTCTATTTGGGTAGTTGTGTAACAATAGCCGTATTTTAGGATACTTGTTGCTAGACACTAGCGCAGCGCGGTAGAAATCCACTGAGATCCCTTTGAATACGGTATGGGGCAAGAGACAAATAACGGCCGTCGCCTTGCGCTCACAAAAAGGCGCCCAGCCGGGGGGAGATCAAATTACCGTGCTGGCATACGGTATGGTAGTACAGTACATCAACTAAGTAAGCGGGTGAGCAAAACTAAACCACACATAATGCCACGGCGACCAATTGCATCAAGAGCGGAGAAAGCCTTGTTATTCCCCTATCATTCTCATCGCCGCCTCTTAATTCGTGGGGACAATCTGACCCAGTCGGACGCTAGAAACCCGGGCATCAGAGCGAGAAGAAGAAAAGGGAGGAAAGAAAGAAAAGAAAGAAAAGAGAAAACTCCGGATCCAGAAACCTAAAGAGAGTGGAATTGAATAGTCACAAAACGCCGCGATAGATGACCAAAAATAGCTAAACTTCCATAGTTCCTGCAGGCTCTTCATCGGTAGAATCGAAGCTACCCACAGAACTCATCTCGTCATCACTCTCGCTATCGTCCGTAGCGGCGTCTGCGCCCTCTTTTGTGGCGTACTTGGCGACGTATTCTGGGCAGAACTTAGCTCGATGTGCCCGGATAAAGCAGGGGGGGCGCGTGTCTTTGATTAGTGGAAACAGCAGAACATACCCTTGACCTTGATCTCGTATTGCTTTGGCTCTCTCATCAAGAGCGCAGCCGCTTCACCATTCAGAGGATCTGTCGGGTTAGGATAGCGCAAAAGCTGCGGGAGGAACACTTCAAAGATATTGATCATGTCGAACATTGGGGACCATGTCTGGTTAATGACGTCCAAGCACACGCTTCCGCTTCTATGCGAATTGAGCCAGGTGTCAACCGCCAGGAGAACTCGTGAGGGGTATGCTTACAATTCGTCGATATTGGGGTGGAAGATGCGGTTTACAAATCCAATCGAAGGAGATTTGTACGGATATTGATCGGGGAGCTCAACATGGACCTTCCAGATACCTCCAGTAAAAGGCGCTAGGGAAAACGGCTGTTAACTCTCTATCCCGTGGATAACTCATCGCAATAGGGGCTGGGACGAAGTTGGCGGTGCACCGAAGTGACCGCGTCTTTGGCCATCTCAACAGCAGTGGCAAGAGCCAACTCGTGAAACCCAACCTGTAACTTTCCCACTGGATAAGATGCTTCAGAGAACGTACTTTCTTCAGGACCCTTGAATCGAACGTAGAATTCTTGCCTAAATCACGTGAGCAAGGGAAATTAAGGCTTAGAATGAGCGCGGGACATGTTACACTATATGCATGTCAGCAAAAGGTTCCAGGATCGGGTAAGGGCCTTGATGGCTACATACTGTTATCATTGACGAGAGTGACTTCATAGTCGCTCATCAACCTTCATGTTGAGTACAGTGTTAGAGGGTTGCTCGCTGTAAAAAGTGAAGAGAGAGCTGCTTCGAAGTGGTTACGTTACTTACAATCTGCGGGGAGTAATAATGTTAGCAAGCTATTGTTAGAACATCGCTGAGTGGGAGAGTCAAGCTCTTTCAAAGACCTTCGAACGGCTAGGGGTGGTGAATCGTACCTCATAACCTATCGGTATCGGGAAACAAACAATCAGTGTCTTTGATGACGCAAAGGGTAGGATGCCAAAAAACTCACATCCGTCTCTATCCTTCTCTTTGGAGAACTCATGGCGGCGGATCTCTAGATAACCGACGTGAAACTGCTGTCCCGTGTTTGATCTGTGGAAAGGATGCGAGGAGGATGGTTGAAAGGATCGTCGAAGCCGAGGCGGGGGCTATTTATCTAGCGATGTGTGCAGCACGAGATAAAGGATGGCTATTGTGGTGGTGTTGGGGCTGTCAGATAGAAGGGCCGGATGGGGTATGATACTATGGCGGGGCGCGGGTGGAAGATTGCTGATACGCTAGGTAACGAGGCAACCGGATGTATGGAAAGTAGTGGGAATAGAGTTGGGCGCGGATGACGATGCGCGACAATAGAATGAGGGGTTGGAGTTTGTATTCGAGCACCTATGATATATACGTCAAGTGAGGAGAGGAGGAGGATGCAGGGTGGGGTTAATACGGCAGAAGACGGAGAAGGCGTGTAGGAGGGAAGGGGAACAAGAGGGTGAGGGAGAAAGGGAGAAAGAGAGGGGTTTGGCCTACGATACGTTGTTTATCATGCCGAGGGATGCATATGACCGGCCGTGGTTAGATCGAGCTCGTAAAATCCAGAGTGAAAGGGAAAGAGCTTGGCACGCATTCAGCTCCAAGAGCGGCTGCGTTGCCCAAAACGGGACAATGGGGGGGATAAATCTGTCACCATCTTGGCTTGAAGGGAACTTCGGTGACTCCGCCCGGGAGGATTACTAATGAGTCCATTGATTCATGTTTCCCCGGTTTCAACTTTTGACGGGGTACCTTCTGGCCGTTGGCATGTTAACCTTTGTGGCGATCCTCCAAGATGGGAAAATAATAAACGGAAATAGCATCTGGGACAGTGAATACGGTAAGGAGGGGAAAAGGAAAAAAGGGTTGGCGGATTTCTAATAGGAAAAGTGGGATCGCCCCCGGCACAAACCCACGGCCTCGGGCTCAAATGCTACAGTACTCAGGGACCCCAGGAACCTAAGGATATGATACTGTCACTCATTGTCACCGCCACACCTCTGACAAACAAAAAAGAAAAAGAAAAAAGAATCTCGAGTTTAAACTCTGACTCTGATTCCACCCTTTTATTCCTTTCCCCCCCAATTATCCTCGACAAACCCACAACGCTGTCCCAGCTCCTGAACTGAAATGAGTCTGCGAAGATCATCTCTACTTTTCCCGTTCCGTCCGGCAGCTACCGCCACAGCGGGTGCCGGTAGAACCCCACCGTGCGGACGAGTGTTGGGGCGCCAACAGCTCAGACACTCTTCTCACTCGCCCGTCTCTCCAATAGCCGGACCCCCACGGAAAAAGGTGACAATAAACACCCTTCGGGGTATGCACGCTTCTAAAACGCCCATCGCTGTGATGACGGCCCACGATTTTCCTTCCGGCCTTGTCGCTGATGAGGGAGGTATGGATATGATTCTCGTTGGGGACTCGTTGGCAATGGTAGCTTTGGGAATGAAGGTATATTGTTCACAGATTATCACTCGTGATGTCTTACCTTTTTTTCCCCCTCTATATATTTCTAAAACGGGAGCTGATTGTGTGCCGCGCAGGACACGAACCAGGTTAAACTAGACGTGAGTGCACGCCCAGCCCTTTGCTTCCTCTTGTAGAGCTGCCAACAAACAGTCCGTTAGGATATACTACATCATTGCCGCGCGGTCTCGAGGGGTGTTCGGTCCGCTTTCACTGTGGGTTTTGCCCTAGGTTTACATGTACCCAGGGGGGGGGNGGGGGAGGGGGAGAGCTGCAGCGGTGGGCCTATTGGAACTGATGGTATAAATAGATTGGTGATCTACCGATGGGCTCATACGAGGTTTCTCCTGAGCATGCCGTTACCTCTTCTATCAGGATGATTCAGGATGGCCGAGTAGAGGTGAATTCTTCTCCATCTTTCTACTGTTCTCCAATGCAGTCTGCTATGTTTTCAAACACGCATCTCATTCTCATTACCGGAGGGCGGTGCAGCGGGAATACGTAGAAACGGCCCGCCATTCCACATCCTATCAATGTTGCCCCACTCCCGAACCCCAGCCCCGATCCGTGACTCGCTGCTACCCTTTTCTAACCTGATTAACCCTTATCCCTACCCTCTGATCTGACGTCTCCCAGGCCGTCAAACTCGAAGGCGGTACTGAATTGGCCCCCACAATATCTAGGATTACCTCCATTGGTATCCCGGTCCTTGGTCACATAGGTCTCACCCCGCAACGCTCGCACTCCCTCGGGGGCTTCCGCGTACAGGGCAAGACCGCTGCTAGCGCTTCGAAGCTTCTCACCGACGCCCTAGCACTTCAAGATGCCGGCTGCTTTAGTCTTGTCTTGGAAGCGGTCCCTGCTCCCGTGGCTGAATTGATCACGGAGAAATTGGGGATCCCCACTATCGGTATTGGCGCGGGTAATGGGTGTTCGGGCCAAGTGCTGGTGCAGATTGATATGCTGGGTAACTTTCCGGAGGGTAGATTAATGCCGAGGTTTGTGAAGCAGTATGCGAACGTTTTCGAAGAGAGCAAGAGGGCTATGAAGCAGTATCGAGGTGAGTTTGTCTTTATTCATTCGGTGGAGGGTATAAACTGACGGGAATACCCTTGATAGAGGACGTTAGGAGTGGGGCATATCCTGCGAAAGAACATACGTACCCCATCTCGCCCGAAGAACTCAAGGAGTTTGAGGAGATTTTGAAAAAGAGATGGGCCGAGTTTGAGGATAAGTGATTTTATCTGATCTCGGATCGCATGAGAGTTTGGCTATACTCCCTCTCGTTTATACTTGTATCAGACTTTTTTCCTAGACCAGAGGCGTTGTCCGTGTTTATACCCCCAACGCCTTGAGTTAACGTTAATCTACAGAAGGGTGGGCATTTTTCTTTCTCTTTCTCTCTTTCTTTTTGCATATCTTGTCTGATTTTCTACTATTGTTAGAGATAATTGGACCGGACCGGACCGGTATTGGGTGGGAAGCGTCTTTTCCGCCCTACACTTGTAATTAGCGTATTGGCAGTTGCACGTTAGAGTGATAGAAGAATAGGTATCATACTTGCTGTACTGGGACCCGAGTGAACTTTTGTATTTATTTTATTTTCATCTCTTTGTTTTTTATTTTATTTTATTTTATTTTTATTTTCTTTTGCAAATGGCGTCATTGGTGTCGGGTGTCAGTCATACGATGAGCTGTTGAAAGTGCCGAAAGCAATTGGTAGCTTGTTCATCGATTGGACTGCCAGTGCCTGGGGTATGATATCGTATGCAGGAAGATGCAGGTTGCTCGCTTGTTAAGCACGTAAAAATGGGTTCTTTAGCTGAGTAATTGGACGTGCACCTTGCCAACCAACCGGACAACGACTATGATATTAACTGAAACATGATATTTATATAACAGGTATGACACCCACACATGGGAAGCACGGAATAAACACACAACTCATATGATCCTCCAATGGGGAGAGAGGTATAACCTCAGGCTCTCTGCCCCATCTCCAAATCCGGCGTCGACGGCCTCGTAGGAATCATCTCAAACTCGGTCTTTGAATAGGTCTGCTCGTTTCCCCTGCCTCTGGGTGGGAGTGGGGAGTTGCATGAGGAGGAGGTTAGTGGTGGGAAGTATCTTCGCTGAGCAATCGTCAGCCAATCGGAAGGCAGAAGAAGGTAGAAGCTATCATAGGAGAAGGGCGGGGGACGTGCATAGCTCCAATATGCAACCGAAGCGCCAATCAGACTACCGGTGCTAACGTCGTAAATGTCGTGCCTGTAGTCTTCCGTCCTGGAAAGTGTGATTAGGAGTGCGCCTAGTGACGGTAGGCCCGATATCACCACCCGACACATGTCGCTGCTAGGACGAAAGGCGCGGGTTTGGCCGAAGAAGAATCTGTTCCACCTCCATCATTACTCGCCGGTATCCGGGAGGGAGGGAGTGAGTGGAGGGGGGAGACCAACAAGCTCAAAAACCCCAGACCGCTCCAAGAAAAGCTACTATGTCCACTGGGAAAACTCCTGAACCCGTCGTAAAGTGTGTGGTAATCCCGCTCGGTGCACACCTCCACGCCCACCAATTCGTGCTCGGGCGTGCCTTCCGTCGGCTTGCACCTGGCGATCAGGTCGGGCCTTGGCCGGCCATAGCCGTTCTTGACGGTGTCCGTGATGAACGTTGTCAGCATTAGGGATATCGCTAGTCCCAGCAGGGACACATGCACTTGGTGGAGCTTCTGCTCGCGCGTTTTGTGCGGGTTTATTAGGGTGGAGAGGATGATTAGGAGGGTTGGGAGGGCGATGGAGTACACTAGGAGCATGGGGACGGGCACACGCTCGATCTCTGCGTGCGGGAAGCGCAGCGTGCGGTCATCGAGGCTGAACATGCGCTGGAAGGGCTCTATCAAGCCGACGGCGAGGTTTGCCAGGGCGAGGAGGAGGAGGGAGAGCCAGTCTGGACCGTAGGATTGCTGTATGGAGGGGGTTGGTTATTGGAGGGGAGAGGAATGGAAGGGGGGACGGACCTGCCAGAATCGCCGGATTGTTGCGCGGAGCCCTGGTTCGGCGTTTGTGGTCATGTTGTGCGCTTTTAGCGCGGCGGAGCCGGGCATGGTCCCGTGTGAGATGCGTGGTCTGGAAGGGACTGTAGGGTTCTTTAACGCCCATTTGTTTAATGATATCATATCATATCATAGTTTAGCAATTGCGCGCTTTAGTTAGTGGGAGTTAGGGGAGGGTAAGGGGAAAGAGGAAAGGGCTTAATTACGGGAGGTTCTTAAGTGAGAGGTGCAGAGGCGGGGTGGGGGGGAAAGAGGATCACCTGCACTCCTTTTGTGGGTTATATGATACTGCTGGACGGGAAGAGAGGGAAATAATGTTACGGAAACTATTGTCACAAGGGCCGGATTAACGAGTGCTCGAGTATACTTGTAAGGTTGGGCAGGAGTGGGGCGAGTAGGAACTCGAAACCAAGGGCTGTGGGGGGGGAAGGAAGGGAGGGAGAGGAGGAAGGAGCTACCATACATATGGCATCATAACAGGGCGTCACGACCCCATACCTTACCATGCCATCGGCCACGCTCGGAGCGGAACTTTCTGTTGTGCAGGACTCGGAGAGGCGCGCACCATGCCGTTCCTGGGTTAACGCTATACAACTGCACTCTTCCTCCCTGATCCTAAGTCGCAACCTCACTCACCACACCGAGCAAAACAAAGCTCCCACCACCTCATCCATCCATCGTATCAATTCATCCACCACAGACATCCACCGCAAGCAATGCCCCAAGAACCCCCTCCCGGTGCGCTCTCGAGCGCATTCCCACCCCCACCAACATATTATACTCACTTCACCGAGGAAAACCTTGCAGCACTAAAATCCCACTGCCTGGAAGACGGCACACTCCCGCCTGCCGACTCCCTCTCCGATCCGCTCTACTACCTAGTTCCCCCACCGCCCCCGGACGGGTCTTACCGCGCTTTCGGCGAGGAATGGATGGTTCCCGAGCGATACCCTTCCCTTGAGGAGGCTGGTATTCGACAACTGTACCCGCCAACAAGCATGGCGGCGGCGGCAGCGAATGGTGGTTGGGGGGGAGGAGTGGACAAAGGCAAGGAACTCACGGTCGATAGGACGATCGAGCTTCGGAGGTTAAGCAAATCCCTGTTGTTGAATTATTTGGAGTTGGTAGGGGTTATGGGTATGGCGCCGGAGCAGGTTTGTTCTCCCCTCTCTCTTCCTCGGGGATTACGAAGCTAATTTGTTTGTTTGCGCAGTTCCACGAAAAAACCGCAGACCTAGAAACAATCCTCTTCAACATGCACCACCTCATCAACGAATACCGCCCCCACCAAGCACGCGAAACGTTATGCTTGCGCATGGAAGAGCAGTTGGAACGCACCCGCCGCGAGGCAGAGGAGAACAGGAGGGTCGTTGCTAAAGTCGAGGATATACTCGCCGGATTGGAACGGGTTGCGAAGCAGGCGGACGCGATCTGTGGTGGAGATGGGCTGGGGACGGGGGGTTTGGGGGGTGTGGTTGGGGAGGAGAAGGTCGACGATGGGGTTGCTAAGGCGAGAGTTAGGGATATGGAGGCCTGGGAGGCGCTTGTTGGTATGGGGGGTTGATGTTCGGTATCCCACTTGCGATGTGATGATGGTTTGATCTGATTTTGGCCTTTTTTTTTTCCTTCCTTTTTCCCCACACCTGTTGGTTTGTATTGATATGGGAAAGGCGGGGCGTTCGGAATTAACTTTTTTTCTTTTTTTCCCTTTCTTTTGCTTTGTAATACTCGATCGCGATGGGCTAGGTTACTCTCTCCTTGCCGTAATTGGCTGTTATCAGCTATGCATAATGTGCATACACTATCACAGCTCACCGGACACTTATCATATTCTATGGAATTTCTCCCATCCAACCTCATATTTTTCAAAAAAAAAAAAGCCTGAAATTGTACAAAAAGGAAATCACCAATTCCATTCCATAGGAACTTTCCCCCTTTTTTCTAACAAATCTAAACATTCAGCTCACTAACCTCCGCACTCAGCGCTCCAGTCCACGGCTCCAATGCTATCTTAACCTCCTGCTCGACGAACTTCGCCGTCTGCTCGGGTGCCCTACCGACAAAAGTCCGAGGATCCATCAAGCTGTCAATCTCACCCCAAATGGGCTCGAAGAACTTGTCCTTCTTGATCCTCTCGATGAGATCGTTATCTTTACCCTCCTGCTTGACGACGGCAGAAGCCTGGTGGGAAAGGACTCTGATGGCTTCATGCGCGTCCTGACGCGAAGCGCCGAGAGCGACCATGCGCATGATGAAGTTCTCCGTTGCCATGAACGGGAGCTCCTCCTTGATGCGACGGGCGATGACGGCGGGGTAGACTACCAGTCCGCTAACGACGTTATCGAGGATGCGCAGGAGGACGTCGGCTGTTAGGAAGGCGTGGGGGATGTCAATCCTGCGGATAGCGCTGTCGTCCAGGGTCCTCTCGAACCACTGTTGGGAGTAGGTGTCCAAGGCGTCCTTGCACAGGTTCGCCAAATGTCGACCGAGGGAGCACATCCTCTCGCTGCGCATGGGATTGCGCTTGTATGCCATTGCTGACGATCCGATTTGGTCCTTCTCGAAGGGTTCCTCCATTTCCTTGGTCGCCGCCAGGTGCCTGATGTCCCCGCCAATGTGTTGACATGTGGCGCCGAAGGAGCTCATGGCGGAGATGACATCCGCGTCCACCTTGCGAGAGTAGGTCTGTGAGGTGATCGGGTATGCGTATTCGAAGCCAGCGAATTGGGCCACCAGTCTGTCTAACTCCTCGACCTTGTCGTGGTCCCCGTTGAAGATTGCCAAGAAAGAGGCTTGTGTTCCTGTCGTGCCTTTCACGCCGCGGAAGCCGAGATCGGAGCGCGCGCGGGTTAGGTTGCGAAGGTCCCAGAGGAGGTCTTGGATCCAGAGGCAGGTCCGCTTCCCGACGGTTGTGAGCTGCGCCGGTTGGTAGTGGGTGTAGCCCAATGTCGGCAAGTTTTTGTGCTCTAGAGCGAAGTTTGAGAGTTTATGGATTACGTTGGCGAGTTTGGGGAGGAGCATGTCGAGACCCTGACGGAGGAAGAGGAGGTCGGCGTTGTCGGTGCAGTAACAGCTGGTGGCTGACCATTCCCCAATATATCAATATCATATCAGCGTCAATTGGGGTAACAGGGCTGGTAAACATACCACCCCAATGGATAATTCCCGCCGCCGCCGGGGCGACCTGTCCAAACGCATGTACATGGGCCATTACGTCATGCCGTCTCCGCTTCTCCTCCTCTTCAGCGACTTTGAAATCCTCGTCGGTAAGGTCGAGGTTTGCTTCCATCTGGGCAATAGCCTCGTCAGAGATGGGTAGTCCCAATTGCTTTTCCGCCTTCGCCAGCCACACCCAGAGCTGACGCCAGGTGCGGAAACGTGTCTTGTTGGAGAAGAGTTGGGCCATCTCCTCCGAGGCATAGCGGGATGCCAGCGGTGTTTGATAGAGGTCGTTGCTGGACATTGTGCGAGGACTGATTGTTCGCTAGTAATTGAGTTCAGGTTAGTTAGCAGTTGGTGAGGATGAGGTGCGGGATGTTCGAGGCGGAAGGTTTTATTATTATTCCCCCGACCTATCAGGGATCACTCCACCCGCTACTCTCGTTACCCTACGGTTGGACGTGCGGCTTTTTTTCTTTCTTTCCGCCCGCGCAGATCTAATCTACCGCAACCGCATCAACCTAGTATCATAGCAGAAGAAAAGTATCCGGATCTAATCTAGTCCGATCTAGCCTAATCTAATCTAATCTAATCGGTTAATACATAAATTTGGACTAGTCAAATATTCTTTTAGTCCCTTGCAGTAATAACAGCTTAATGATAAGATACCGGTATTATAATAATATTATGATGATAACGTCAAAGTCACCCGTTATGGCGTGCTCAACCTCGACCTCGCAACGTGCCGACAACAGTACTAGCCCACGTACAAACAAACGAAAAAAAAAAAAAAAAGAGTAATGGGGGTAAGAAAAGAAAAAAAAAATCTCGAGAATCGCAAATCCAATTGCCCAAAGGCGCCATTCGGGCGAAGACGGTTGTAGTGTAACAATCCTTTGGAAGGTGGAGTAGGGTCGTTATTGGTGATAGATTGGAAGGTTTGAACGAGCGCCGTTTGTGAGTGTAATAAGGTAATGAAAGCATACCGTACAGTATCGTGCTCGTGCAGGCGTCTCCACGCTGGCCCGTTCCCGCTTGCTCCCCACCCTCCCCCGCCTCTGCTGGGCGGGAAGACGTAGGGTAGAGTGAAAAGTAAAGGAGCAGATTGTTTAGTAAGTCTTGCGGCTATTCTTCCGATCCCCCCCCCGGCGAAAACACCAGTAATTCATTGGTCCTACCCCATGCCTGAAAGAATTTTTCCTTCTTCTCTTCATTCACTCTTGTGTTTTTTTTTGTTTTTTTGCCTCTTAGTTAGCACCCCCCGACCTCTAGACCGGAGGTAGAGGTCCCTTATTACCAAGCTAGCTTCCAATTCTTAAACTCATTAAACCTCTACTACCACCTCTCCTTCTCTTCTCCTCGAGGCTTCTCCAATCTCTCCCTCACCACCTCAAATCCTCCCGCAATCCCCAATTAATCTCACACCCCCGGGTCAGCAAGCCAACGGCTCATTATCAAAGTTTCAATTTCAAAAGAAAGCATTGGCGGACAAGATGGCGCGCCCAAATGGAGTAGAACCTCCCCTCGAAAAGATCTCACCGGTCTTCCCCCACCCCACCCCCGCAAATATCTCATCCGTGAGTGGAACACTGTACACAACCGCCCAGACCCTCGTTCAGCAGGTAGCATATACCCTCTCCGATAAATTGTTTACATACTCCCCCGACACCTTCTCGTTGGATGAAGCGGCAAAGCTCTGGAGCGGCAATGGGCAGACCAACGCCCGTGGGGTGGTCCCCACTGTTAATGCCATGGAGACAAGACTTGGCGCTGCTAATGTCCTCCTCGGATATGTGTTCTCCCCCGACGTGGATCCGAAGAAGAAGGTTGTTGCAAAGTCAATAATTGCGTCTTCTCCGGCGCTCACCCACATGCGCTCGGCTTTGGACCAATTGAACGCTCTGTACCGCGTTTCCTCGCCATTCGTCGCTCACGTTTCTGCAGTCGATTATGAAGTGTCCTCCGCGAAATTGGTCGCGGACTATGCTTCCGCTGCCACAGTTGCGCAGGAGACCGGAATGGGTCTTTTGGCTTCGTTCTCCGCACATGAAGCACAGCACATGGCACTTTTCGCCACCCTTGCTGCTACTGTTCTCCCTATGGTGCATATCTACGATGGAGTCAGTGTATCCCGGGAATCTGCGAAGATCAAGGGTGTCCTTGACCAGGCCAGTTTGCAAAACGTCTTCTCCTCCATCCTAGAGGAGCAGAAGGAGGCGCCGAAGAAGGTTGATCAGGGCGCAAAGGTCAATGCCATCTTGAGAAGTCTCAATGCAGAGCTTGGGACAGCTTATTCCTTGTTCGAGTATGAGGGTCACGATGAACCTGATGCTGTGTTGGTCACTTTTGGATCTGTCGAGAGCTTGCTAGCGACTCAAGTCGCCGCTTCGCTCATCAGGACTGGAGAGAGGGTTGGTGTTATTGCCGTTCGTGTATATAGACCATTCTCGGAATCGCACTTCCTCGAGGCGCTCCCCAAGTCTGTCAAGAGAATCGCTGTTCTCGGGCAGGTAGCAAATAAGACTGCGGCGGGGGATAGCACTGTTCAGTCGGCTCTTTACGTCGATGTCATGGCTGCAATCGCAATGTCTGATATCTGGACCCTCCCACCGCCAATTGTTGATGTCAAGTACGCCCGAGAGCAGGTCTGGTCGCCAAAGGAATTCGCTTGGATCTTCGACCAGATTGCCCGCGGTCGTAATGTTGTTGTCGAGATCCCTGAGGAGGAACTCACCGCCGAGGCATCCATTATCGACTCCTTCAGCCTTTTGGGAGATAGCAGCCGTGCTCAACAGTACATTTTCTGGGACAGTGACGATGCTGCTTCTGCACCCGCGGCGTCAATAATTTCCAGACTTCTCTCGGGGGATCCCCGTCAGAGTGTTTCTTTCCGGGCTGCGTATGATAACGTCCCGCTATCTGGTATCCTTCACTCCGAGATCAGGGCCAGTTCCAGCGCCATTGATGCACCTTTCCACATCGAGAATGCGGATATCTCCGTGGTCAGTGATATCCAGCTTCTTTCCAAGTTCGATATTGCTAGCCGGACCAAGGATAGTGGAATCATTCTTCTCAAGTCAACCATCAAAGACGATGAGTTTGAGAAGAAGCTCTCAGCACCCTTCAGACGTGCAGTTACCGAGAAGGCCATCAACCTAGTCATCGTAGACCCTTCAACCCTCGGAGAGGAAGCCCCTGCAGCCGTGGAGAGCGCCCTCGCCCAACTAGCCTTCACCAGACTCGCCAACATCAGTGCACCCATCGAGAAGCTCTCATACCTCAACCCCGATTCCTCCGCCATCCACCAAGCCTCCGAAAAGCTCGACAGCTCATTACGCAAAGTCGAGATTCCAAAGGAATGGGCTGATTCCCAAGAAGATAACGAACCCAGCAACCTCCTCAAGATCCCACAAACAACCAGCTTCGCCATCAACGACGAGAAGCACATTACGGAGCCCGCCTCAACCCTCAAACCCTCGCAATCGGCAGCGCAGGCAATCGCCTTCAAAGAAGCCTACGACGTTCAATCTGCCCTGCGTCCGGACCTCTCGATGCAGAACTACATCGTCAAAGTCCAGGAGAACAAACGCCTGACGCCAGAGTACTACGACCGCAATATCTTCCACATCGAATTCGACCTGGCCGGTACAGGAATGGAATACCAAATCGGCGAGGCCCTGGGCATTCACTCCCAAAACGACGCGGAGGAGGTCTCCGAGTTCGTAAAGTTCTACGGCCTGAATGCGGATGACATCGTCGAGGTCCCGTCCAAAGACGACCCGGACGTGCTCGAAATGCGCACCGTATTCCAAGCGCTGTCACAGAACGTGGATATATTTGGCCGCCCACCAAAGAAGTTTTATGAGTCGTTGGCCGAGTTTGCTACAGATGATGGGGAGAAGAAGGCTCTGCTTACGTTATCCTCGGCGGAGGGAGCTACGGAGTTCAAGAGGAGGGCGGAGGTGGACACGGTCACTTTTGCGGATATCTTGCACGAGTACAAGTCTGCTCGTCCGAGTTTTCATGACATTGTCAGGATTGTCAGCCCGTTGAAGAGGAGGGAGTACTCCATTGCTTCCAGTCAGAAGGTCAATCCCAATAGTGTGCATCTCCTGATAGTTGTAGTGAATTGGGTGGATACGAAGGGAAGGGATAGGTTCGGACAGGCGACGAGGTATCTCAGCCGTCTGCCAATCGGAGCAAAGGTCACCGTTAGTGTCAAGCCCAGCGTCATGAAACTGCCTTCCTTGGCTACACAGGTAAGATTTACTCTATCGCAAGAAAAAAAACCTGAGACATGCAATATACTCACGAACCGCCATAGCCCCTCATAATGGCAGGCCTCGGAACCGGTCTCGCCCCCTTCCGAGCCTTCGTCCAATACCGCGCATGGCAAAAGTCGCAAGGCGTGGACATTGGCTCCGTCCTGCTGTACATGGGCTCCCGCCACCAGCGGGAAGAATACCTCTACGGTGAGGAATGGGAAGCCTACCAGGCCGCTGGCATCGTGACCCTGCTCGGACGCGCATTCTCCCGCGACCAGCCCGAGAAGATATACATCCAGGACCGGATGCGCCAAACGCTCGACGACATCATCGAGGCGTACATCAAGGAGGATGGAGCCTTCTACCTGTGCGGCCCCACGTGGCCAGTCCCAGACGTGACGGAGGTGCTGCAGGAGGCCATCGTCGAGGAGGGCAGGAGGCGGGGCGTCAAGATGGACGGGGCGAAGAAGATTGAAGAGTTGAAGGAGGGTCTGAGATATGTGCTTGAAGGTATGTCAAACCCTGTCTCGACGGGGGTCGTCTTCTCCCCTCGCCGCGAGAGGGGGGGCGCATTGCTGACGGGATGTTTTCAGTTTATTGAGGTGGGGGCTTGTGCCCTGGTGGGGGTGGTTGGGTTTGTGGTGATGTTGGGTGAGAGGGTGTATGTCCTGTGTCTATTCTTCGGGTTCTGGATGCTTGGGTATCCGATGCTGTACTGTGTATAGAAATAATAGAATCGTGTTTTCTTTCCTTCTCCCGATCTATCCCTTGAGGAATACGGTCATCATGGCTCCGACCGAGACCCCGTGCTTAAAGAGGCAATACCAGACGGAGGAGAGCAAAATCCACCAGAAGTACACTAGCACGTCGTCCAGATAATCGTGTCCGGAAATACACTCTTCTGCGATTTAACCCCCGACGATGACGTCCGCAGATTCCGTAGGGCTCACCACAAAGTGCACGGCTCCAAGAACCAGCATCGATCGGAACAGCGCACAGCCGTAACACCGACGCTGGTGCCAACAGTCTAGACGGGGCCTATCGTCCCGCACCTTCTCTCACAGGGAGGCATTATGAAGCTCCCGCTGCAGGGAGGCACAGCACTGCACGTAGCGAAAAGGTGTATGATATTCCGCCGCCCAGAAAGATGGGGTACAGTAAGGCACAGTTACTGCAGGTACGAGTACGCAGGCCGTCCGGAAACGAGGTGCTGTACCGGTGCTAGCATTTGAGCACCGCTACGAGTACTGTGCTCGCGTGGCAGAGTCGATGTTGGTTGGTTGGGGACCCGAGGTGGAGGTGGTGTCATATCGGTGATTCTGCATCGCGACTGAGCTCTCAGTTCCGCCCTATGCCGGTTGGTGGGAATTGGTAAGGATTTGCGCTTGTACGAGTACGAGTACCGGTGCTTGAGTTTTGGAGTCTGCAATTGGTATGGTAAGGTATGGTACTTGCATCAGCTACGGTTGAATTTGGAGAATACTGGGGGGGGAGGGAAGCAAAATACCGGTACCCGTATGGCGTTGATGTTTTTATTTTCCTTCTTTTGCTTCTTCCTACTGCTTTAGCGTGGGCAATTTGTGGTCCGGGCACTTGGAATGTGCACTCGTAGTACCGATATCATAACCTGTTTTGCTTATACAAATATTACTACAATACTGCGCATGCAAAAGAGTGGCACATTGCCAAAATACCTCCTAGAAAAGAGCCGCACGTTAGTAGTACCGTACTCGACGAGAATTCAAAATTTCGCCATCTCCAAGAGGGACACTACTCTCATCGCCCTTCAAGAACCCCTATCAAGCCACCACACAACCCTAAAGGCGCGCGCCCGTCGTTCGAAACCCCCCGGGAACCATCCCAAGTTCCCATCAAGGGAAACGTCTCAATGGACAGGGAACTCGAGGGCGAGGTTCAAATTGACAAGTTACGATACGTACTGTACCATGCAACTATATTTCAACGGTAAACTCGAATGGCCTGTACTTGTATTTAGTCTGGGGCATGTGTTTGCATTGTGTGCGCGGGAAGTTCGGGGCTCCATAATGATAATATTATGGCACATATCTGTACTTACACTTGGCACTAGCACGAGCACTGGTTCGAGTGCTTCTTACCAGGAAAGAATTCTAAAAACAGGGATTTGTGGGTGCACTGGTACGAGTACGGTACCCGCGCCATGATGGTAAAATACAAGTGCGTCAAGCAAAAGATCCGTGCCCACTACTGTAATTCATGCTCGGGAGACTCCGTAAAATAAGTTAGTGGGTACTCGTACAGTAGCGATGCACCGGTGCTAGTAGGGATTATTGGTCGGGGGGATGGTGTCTGTGTGGAAACAAACAATCAAATAAATTAATAAACACTAGCACTCGTACAATATTATTAAGTTACAGAAGTTAAAAAACCTGGACTCAGGTACTGTGAAGTTACGCACGATTGGACGGGGGGGTAAGGATCGAGCTCTGGATGAGGGTTTTTCATCGTCTCAATGACTCTGGTATCCGCCTTCTATACTTGTTCCAATCATGTTCCCAGCTTGTTACACCTGGCATCATACCGTAGCCAACTCACCCCCAATTGCTGATATCATACCCCCCCCC
>PYWC01000001.1:1028118-1058711 GCA_003182015.1 Tuber magnatum | reverse complement strand
CCCCCCCAACAACCCCCACCTCCGAATACCTGAGCCCCGACAATGCAATACACTCTTCCCCCTTGTTTTCGGGTATTATATAATATATCTTATTATGCGCGCACCTGGAATTCCGCGAAGAGTATGAGTACTACGGAGGTACAGGGCATAAGTTTTGTAGGTTCCACAAACAGGGGGCATGTGACTAGCAGGGGGTGAGAACAGCAAATGAGGTATAGTGGCATAGTGCCGGTCTTGGGCCATGTTGCACCCGGGGAATATTTTGTATTCACGATCAATTATACAAGTCCGATTGAGCAAGTAAATTTATGGCAGAGTGAGTCCACCATGAGTGAGAATGCCTATACAAATAATTGCTATCCAATAAAATTTGATAAAACACTCTTGCTCAACTATGAATTACTATAACTAATTGTTCAAAATTAC
This sequence comes from Tuber magnatum, assembly GCA_003182015.1. Taxonomy (NCBI): domain Eukaryota; kingdom Fungi; phylum Ascomycota; class Pezizomycetes; order Pezizales; family Tuberaceae; genus Tuber; species Tuber magnatum. Next base: position 1,058,285 of record PYWC01000001.1, on the reverse strand, counting down.
GTTATCCTATTCCTATATGGTGGTGTGACTGTGTCAGTCATGTGACACAATCACATGACCTATTGTTATACTAGAAGATTCTAGCAGGTTCTATAGATTTTCTTGGTATAAGTCAGTGTTTGTGTAACCATAGAAGGGTATAAATAAGAGTGTATTTTTCCTTTCAGTTAGAAGAGCATACAAGCTTGGATTAATCTATGAGTCTTAAAGATATATCTTGTTCACTACGTCTACTCTACTATCACAAGTGCAAGTGACTTAGATACAAATATTCTCATTAATATTTTGTGAAAAGGCCATTTGCATCAATAACAGTCTGACATCTTGCTGGCATACTCTCTACCAACTCTCTGAATTCATGCTGTCCAATAGCTTCCCAAGCTTCCTTAACTGCTTCCCTTAATCTATCATATAACATATATTCTGGAAAATTATCCTGTACATAATTTTTCATTATATGCCATACTCTTTCAATAGGGTTTAAGTCAGGTGAGAAAGTAGGCCAAAAGATAACCTGAACACCTCTCTCCTGAAGATCAATTGCTCTATCAGCTGCAGCATACCCAGGTGCACCATCCTGTATAAGCTTCAGGTGAATTCTATTTCTATGACACAGTTCAATGTACTCATGAATAATAGGTACAGTATGTGCACAGTAGCTTTCTACATTGATAGACCCCCAATCCTTCTCTCAATATATTCTAGGACCTTGCATGTCACCATGGAACCAGCCCCAAAACATCCAGCCTTGCTTTCTCTGATGCTTTTCTACAATACAAGTAGTATCCCACTCCTCACCAGCCCTTCTCGTAACCCAAGTCCAGGTATGTCTCCCACCAGTAATCCATGTCTCATCAGTTCATAGAATTGTATTCCACTACTCTTGTGTCCAGGTTGCATACTGCTGAGCCCATTGCAGTCATATCTGTTGGTTTCTTTCTGAAATTGGTGGTTTTTTCATGGCCAACTGCCTGTGGAAACCTTCCTTCATCAAAGCAGCACAGACAGCTTTCCCCCCTTCACCCAAATCCAATTCTTCAGCTAGTTGCTGAAAAGGAAGACGTCTATTCTGGGCAGACATGCAGACATATGCTACAAGGTCCTCAACTTGGACTTGAGAGAGTGTGGGAGGACAGCCAGGCCTTTTGGTTGGGGTTGAAGGGCAAGCAGGTGAGTAGGTATATCCAATCTGCTGTAATGAAAGTCCAGTCCTTTCTTGGATTTGGCTGTATTTCCAGCCAATTGACCATAGAAGCTAACAATCACACCGCTGATCATGAGTGAGATGCGAAGTCTTTAGATATGGTGCTGGAGTGGCTGACATCATGACCTGGTGGGGGGTGTTGAAATCTAATGGTTGGGAAGGATACTTGGATAGGATACTTCAGCTGGATGGTGGGGTAGGATAGTTCAGCTGGGCGGTCAGGGAGAATATTTGGGCTTGGCAGTCAGGGGGGGATGGTTGGGGCGGGCAGTCAGGAGAGGATGGTTGGGCCAGGCTGTGGGGGGAGGATGGTTAGACTGAGCATTCAGGGGAGGATTGTTGGGCAGGACGGTTGGGGGAGGATAATTGGGCTAGGCATTTGAAGGGGGATGGTTGGGCCAGGCAGTCTGGGAGGATGGTTGGGCAGGGCGGTAGGAGGAGGATGGTAGGGCTGGGCGGTCGGGGAGGATAGTTGGGCCGGGAAGCCAGGCAGAATAGTGTGTCCTGGGCCGGGGGTTAGGCAGGCACTTTGAGTAGAATAAGTACTCTAGTATTGGGAGGAAGTGTCTTCTGTGGTTGTGGAGATGGGCTGGGCAGTCAGACAGGATGGTGTGCCCTGGCGGTTGGGCAGGTACTTTGAGCAGGATAAGTACTCTAGTATTAGGAGGCAGTGTCTTCTGTGGTCATGGAGGCAGTGTCTTCTGTGGTCATGGAAGCAGTGTCTTCTGTGGTCATGGAGGTGGTCGGCTGTCAATTGTCACAAAATAAAACATCGCAAAAAATTCACCATTCAGGATTGCCAAGCAACCTTACTGAATCTGTCGTCACTCCCTGCTAGTGGCATAACCCTGTTTGTGGAACCTACAAAACTTATGCCCTGTACCTCCATAGAGTATTATACAAATTCATGACCCCCCCCCTTGTTTCCTTTTTTTCTTTTTCCTTTCCCGCATATCATACTTCCCGCCTGCTACGGAGCATAGTGCCGGCATATTGGGGTGGATCATCAGGCCCATTCCGGGTCAATGCGCTAGCCCCGGTATAGTAGGTGACTTGCCTTCCGTGATTTAAGTGACCTAGGAGGTGTATTGGGTAATATTTTTTTTTTCTTTACAAGTATTGCCATGCGTTATAACTGCCAACTTTCTAAGTCCACCCGAAAATTTCGCCTTAGCCCAGTGTGGAATCCGTTCCGTGGATTGTGGCCTTTGCATGATTTGGGCTCGTTATACCCGTACAGGATAGGAATAATAAAAGATTTGGGAAGGTTTGGTGGTATATATCATATCAAGGTCCCAGGTTGGTTCGAAGCTGCCGGCGCCACAATAGTTATGATGCTCCAGTATGTATGATGCTCCGCCCCACGCTGGGTGTGCGGCACGATAAAAACCCAAGAACCGATAACCTAACACCTGCCCCCCTCCCTCTTAACTATGATGCGATATCCGACCAGGCACGGTTATCCTATGTTGTACGAGTCCGGTGTTCTCTCCTTTGCTTACTAAATTTAGTTACCGGGAGAGGTAATAATGTAATTTAGGATGATAATATTATGATATTATAAAATTAATAAAGCCGGGTTGGGTTAGCGATGCTCATATCATGTCCTGTTATAGCTTTAACAAACGGTAGTCTACTTGTAAGATGTTGCCTGCTACGAGTACGAGTATTTGTATGATATTTGTATGATGCTGTAAAATAGAATAAAAGGGGAAGGACAACTCTTGGGATCCACTTTCTCGAGAAAGCATTTTGAATACCATGCGCTTGGCGGTAAACCTTTTTGGATATGATACCCATCAACCGGGAAATATATTATACCATCGAAAAAGCGAAACCTTTGCAAAAAAAAAAAAAAAAAAGGGGGGGGTCACCAGGTTGCAACAAACAAAAAAAAAAAAAATATTTGTGCGCTTTTGTAGGCTCTCTCTTATTCCTGGAACAATGTGAATGGATTGAAAAAAAAAAAAAAGCAGAATTATCAAGTTACAACTTTTTTAATATGAACCAAGCAAAGGGGTAAAATAGTTTAGTAATTTTCTAGAAACTCTTAGCACAACAAAATCCCCAAAACATATAGTTCATGTACTTTAAAACCTATACAAGCCTAAAGAAAAAGTATTGTATAGTTTAGCAATTTACTCTGCCAAGACTTTCTTAAAAAATGCTCCTGATTAGGGAATAGAGTATTCATATCTATAGAATAGTATATCTTATAATACAGTATAGAATAATATTATTACAAAATCTAATATAAAAGTATAATTTTAGTAATATAACTAAAATTTTAACAACTACTCAGGTATCCTTTATTTCTACTTTACTGACATAGTAGTAGTTTTTATATTTATATGTTATTGTATTTAAAATCTCTATACTACTGTAGACTAACTACCTTTAGTAATAGGTAGGGTCTATGCAGAGTTCAGGGCAGATAGTCTAAGATACACTATGGTAGGTAAGACAAGATAGAGGAGCAAGTGTACAAACAAGCCACATTTGTATCAAGGCTAAAGGGGTTCAAGAACAGGGTCTTGGGAATCAGGGTCAGGGTTCAGAGGTTCCGGCAACATGAAAAAGAAACAAAGGTGTAATTTCTAAATACAGATATAGACAGGAAATTACCAGGTTGCATAAGGAAAGTAAATTTATGAGGGGCATACCCCTTTATATAACCAAGGAAAATCCTCTGCTGACAAATTCCTAACATCCTTAACATCCCTAACTCTTTCCTCCTGCACAGTGGCGATCTTCTGTCAGTTTCCATGAGGTTCGATTATGCGAAATCTTGGCTAGCTACTCCTTTCTCTCACATTGCAACCCTCCTCACTCAGGTCTCTAGGGATGCGACCAATACCCCAATACTATCGAGCCCCTGCCAGGTAGCCATGACACCTTTCTTGTTAAATGCATATTTTAAACCATATGCATTCTTGTATAAGTCATAACTTGGAGACAACTATACGCTATCAGTTAACTTAAATGATTTTTATATGTAATATATTGTATTGAACCCAATACCTGCAGATAAAGGCTTCAGAATAATAGCACATTTGTAATGTGTTCACATCTAGGGTGCTAATTATGCTTCGAGTACAATAGTAACAGGTGGCCTGCTTGCTGGGCAAGAGGCAAGAGCTGTATAGGCTAAAGAAGGCTTTGAAAGAGTGTAATAGGAGATCAAGAAGTAACCATTCAACCAAGTATATTAAAGATACTGTCAGTTGAAGTCTGCTGTTTTCATCGTGGAATTAGCAGTGTTTAAATACAAGTTCTTACTCATTTCTAGCAGGAGCAATAACATAGTGCCTTTCAAAGTATCCAACGATATCTTTGAAACATAGCAAGTATCAAATGATACTATCAAATAAAACATAAAACATCCAAAGTATCAAGGAATACATTTGAAACATAACAAGTATCAGATGATACTATCAAATTAAACATAAAACATTCAAAGTATCAAGTGATACCTTTGAAACATAACAAGTATCAAATGATACTATCAAATCAAACATAAAACATTCAAAGTATTAAGGAATATTTTTGAAACATAACAAGTATCAAATGATACTATAAAACAAAAGATAAAACATAACCTAGTACCTGTACCGGTTACAATATTAGTAGAAATATATAATACTATAAAATAATAAATATATTAAGAAGTAGCTCCTAGTAACTTAGCAGTTTGGATAAAAGTATAAATTAAGTTTTTTTCTTAATTTAGAAAAAGGAGAAGCAATACTTCCCAGCTGAAAAATTGATGACTAGGAAAAAAAGTGCTAAGTCTTAGCAATTATACTGTGGCTGTACTTAACACTGTTTTTACTTTTATATCAAAACTTCAGGATTTCAATTATTGTATAAATTGCTACAAATCTCTGGTTGCTATCATATGGGGGAGCCTCTACATTGTTTCCTTTTATCATATCTACAATCTAGAGGTTTTTATAGGGTCAGACCTGTTTTGTAACCGGTACAGGTACTAGGTTGTGTAACCGGTACGGGTTACCATTGTTTTATGTTTGGTTTCACAGTATCGTTTGATACTTGTAATGTTTCGTGTGCTATCGCTTGATACACACATTGTTTTATATTTGGTTTCACAGTATCGTTTGATACTTGTAATGTTTCGTGTGCTATCGGTTGATACACACATTGTTTTATGATTGATAGTACAGTATCGTTTGATACTTGAAATGTTTCGTGTGCTATCGGTTGATACACACAGTGTTTTGCAATATTGCTCATACTGGAGATAAGCAATATGCTGTATTTAAAGACCGCTGATTCCCGTGATGGAAACAGCAGACTTGGACGGACAGTATTCTTAAATATACTTGGTTGAACGGTTACTTCTTTGATCTCCTATTACACCCCGCTCGAAGCCTCCTTTAGCCAGCAGCGCTCGCTTCGTGTTGATCACAAAGCCATCTGCTCCTATCGTACCGCTACGTGACTAGGGCCTGGCCCGAACACGTTACAGGTTGTTTTATGTTGGGTTTCACAGTATCGCTTGATACTTGTATTGTTTCGTGTGCTATCGGTTGATACACACATTGTTTTATGTTTGGTTTCACAGTATCGTTTGATACTTGTATTGTTTCGTGTGCTATCGGTTGATACACACATTGTTTTATGTTTGGTTTCACAGTATCGTTTGATACTTGTAATGTTTCGTGTGCTATCGGTTGATACACACATTGTTTTATGATTGATAGTACAGTATCGTTTGATACTTGAAATGTTTCGTGTGCTATCGGTTGATACACACAGTGTTTTCCAATATCGCTCATACTGGAGATAAGCGATATGCTGTATTTAAAGACCGCTGATTCCTGCGATGGAAACAGCAGACTTGGACGGACAGTATTCTTAAATATACTTGGTTGAACGGTTACTTCTTTGATCTCCTATTACACCCCGCTCGAAGCCTTCTTTAGCCAGCAGCGCTCGCTTCGTGTTGATCACAAAGCTATCTGCTCCTATCGTACCGCTACGTGACTAGGGCCTGGCCCGAACACGTTACAGGTTGTTTTATGTTGGGTTTCACAGTATCGCTTGATACTTGTATTGTTTCGTGTGCTATCGGTTGATACACACATTGTTTTATGTTGGATTTCACAGTATCGCTTGATACTTGTATTGTTTCGTGTTCTATCCGTTGATATACACATTCTTTTATGTTTGGTTTTACTGTATCATTTGATACTGGTATTGTTTCGTGTGCTATCGGTTGATATACACATTGTTTTAGAATATCGCTCATACTGGGGATAAGCGATATGCTGTATTTAAAGACCGCTGATTTCCAGGATGGAAAGAGCTGACTTTGACAGACAGTATTCTTAATATGCTTGGTTGAATAGTTACTTCTTTGATCTTCTATTACATCCTGTTCAAAGACTCCTTTAGTAAGCAGTGCTCGCTTCTGGTTGATCAAGGAGCCATCTGCTCCTAGCATACCACTACGTGACTAGGGCCTGGCCTGAACACTTTACATTTTTTTAACCGCAGCAAGTGGGTAGAAACCTGCCTGGACCAGGCCTGGTCAACCTATGAAAGTCCAACATTGAAGCTAGCAGTGGGGAGTGGCAGAACCACGAAGGTTCAGCTCTGCTAACACAATCCAATTGAGTCACTAGAGACTCAAAGTGGGAAGCAGGTCCTATGGGAAGGCCCTACGAAAAAAGGCAACCTAAGAAGCCACAGGGGCTAATGAGCAACCTCTCAATTGATGAAGCAGAAAGGCAATTAGTGCGAGATTTGGCCAAACAGACCTTTAGCGAATCAACCGACGAGTTAGCAAAAGCAGCAACAAGCCTTCACAGGCTCTTTCCCTCTGGCTGCAGCAAAGGAAAGGCACTGGCTCAACCACCAAGGAAAGACTGCCCACCTGTCGGTACTCCAAAGAATGAAGAGGACAACACAGAGGAATCAGATCACTCTATAATGGAAGAACCTGCGGATGAAGACCTCAGCCATTCTTCAGAAAGCTTGTCGCACAATAGTTCCAGCAGCGAAGGATCTGCACATGGTATGTCTGAAGGAGAATCCACTGCGCCACCCAGCCCCTGACCCAAGATCAAGCCCTCGCTGCTGCCCACATTCCCAGGCGAAAAGGAAGACCTAAAACCTGAAGCGTTTGATTGATGGGTGACAACCACTTCCCATTATCTCGCCCTACATGATGCGGAGAAGACAAAGGAAAGAAGTGGAGCATACTTCGCAAGTTTCTGTATGGGAAAGGCGGAAGAAGCGTATTATCAAGCAATGAACCACTACCATAGCAAGGAAAATATATGAGGAACAACCCTGATAAGGTACCTAAGAGACAGATTTCAGTCCTCGCGAAACACGGAAGAACTGTATACGAAGTTCCTGGAAATCCAACAAGTACAAAAGGGGAAAACAGAAAGAATAATAATGGTCGCAACGGATCTCCTAATGTACCATAGACGATTGCCAGACCGGACAGTATCCCAGTATATGCTATGACAGAGACTATATGAAGCAATGTATCCCAGACTACGCCAGGGGGTAGAACCCATGGAAGAAGATGGAGACTCCTTTGCCAAGATAGTCAAACGAGCTAAATGCAAGGACGCCATCCTGTATGACAGAAGTGTTTACCGAACCCAGATAATGCAGCATCGTAATAGTAAAGGATCGTCATCGCGTGACAATACAAGGAAGGAACAACCAAACTGTAAAGGTTTGAAAGACCAAAGGGATAAAAAGCAGAAACGACACAATGAGGGCACATGTTTCGAATGCGGGAAAAAGAGGCACTATGCAAAGGACTACTATGCCAAAAAAGCAAACGGAAAAAGAACTAAGTGAGATGCGAGCACAAACCACATGGAAGCAACCGAATACAATGAAGTGGAAAGTAACTCAGTGGAAATGGAAAGCCTCCGAACACAGCCAGCACTGTCAGTTAGGCCCCGTGATGCACTAGAGGGAATGTGTAACCGGTATGGGTTACTAGGTTGTTTTATGTTTTATGTTTGGTTTCACAGTATCGATTGATACTTGTATTGTTTCGTGTGCTATCGGTTGATACACACATTGGTTTATGTTTGGTTTCACAGTATCGGTTGATACTTGTATTGTTTCGTGTGCTATCGGTTGATACACAAATTGTTTTATGTTTGGTTTCACGGTATCATTTGATACTTGAATTGTTTCGTGTGCTATTGGTTGATACACAAATTGTTTTATGTTTGGTTTCACGGTATCGGTTGATACTTGTATTGTTTTGTGTGCTATCGGTTGATACACACATTGTTTTATGTTTGGTTTTACAGTATCATTTGATACTTGTAGTGTTTCGTGTGCTATCGGTTGATACTCATATTGTTTTATGTTTGGTTTTACAGTATCATTTGATACTTGTATCGTTTCGTGTGCTATCGGTTGATACACACAATGTTTTGCAATATCACTCATACTGGGAATAAGCGATATGCTGTATTTAAAGGCGGCTGATTCCTGCCATGGAAACAGCAGACTTCGACAGACAGTATTCTTAAATGTACTTGGTTGAACGGTTACTTTTGATCTCCTATTACACCCCATTCGAAGCCTCCTTTAGCAAGCAGCGCTCGCTTCGTGTTGATCACAAAGCCATCTGCTCCTATCATACCGCTACGTGACTAGGGCCTGGCGCGAACACGTTACAGAACGATCAACATTGAGAGCCACCCAGCAAAGGTACTATTTGATACAGGAACAATTGGTCGTGACATTATCAGCACTACCTTTATCTCTACCCGTGGAATACCCATAGAACCCCTACCCCAACCAACTGCAGTCAACATGGCAATGAAAGGTTCCCGCTCTTCAAGCCACAAGAAATGTAGACTGACCATAGGGATTGGGAAAAAGAAATGGACAAGTCAGGAAATGTGGGTAGGAAACTTGGCAAAATACGATGCTCTGATTGGAATGCCATTCCTGAAAAGACACAACGCCCTTATCAGATGTGGGGACACGGCAGTGGAGTTTCCTGATAACAAACTACACGTGCTATGCTGTAACCGGTACGGGTTACTAGGGTTTTATGTTTGGTTTTACAGTATCGTTTGATACTTGTATTGTTTCGTGTGCTATCGGTTGATACACACATTGTTTTATGTTTGGTTTCACAGTATCGTTTGATACTTGTATTGTTTCGTGTGCTATCGGTTGATACACACATTGTTTTATGTTTGGTTTCACAGTATCGTTTGATACTTGTATTGTTTCGTGTGCTATCGGTTGATACACACATTGTTTTATGTTTGGTTTCACAGTATCGTTTGATACTTGTATTGTTTCGTGTGCTATCGGTTGATACACACATTGTTTTATGTTTGGTTTCACAGTATCGTTTGATACTTGTATTGTTTCGTGTGCTATCGGTTGATACACACATTGTTTTATGTTTGGTTTCACAGTATCGTTTGATACTTGTATTGTTTCGTGTGCTATCGGTTGATACACACATTGTTTTATGTTTGGTTTCACAGTATCGTTTGATACTTGTATTGTTTCGTGTGCTATCGGTTGATACACACATTGTTTTATGTTTGGTTTCACAGTATCGTTTGATACTTGTATTGTTTCGTGTGCTATCGGTTGATACACACATTGTTTTATGTTTGGTTTCACAGTATCGTTTGATACTTGTATTGTTTCGTGTGCTATCGGTTGATACACACATTGTTTTATGTTTGGTTTCACAGTATCGTTTGATACTTGTATTGTTTCGTGTGCTATCGGTTGATACACACATTGTTTTATGTTTGGTTTCACAGTATCGTTTGATACTTGTATTGTTTCGTGTGCTATCGGTTGATACACACATTGTTTTATGTTTGGTTTCACAGTATCGTTTGATACTTGTATTGTTTCGTGTGCTATCGGTTGATACACACATTGTTTTATGTTTGGTTTCACAGTATCGTTTGATACTTGTATTGTTTCGTGTGCTATCGGTTGATACACACATTGTTTTATGTTTGGTTTCACAGTATCGTTTGATACTTGTATTGTTTCGTGTGCTATCGGTTGATACACACATTGTTTTATGTTTGGTTTCACAGTATCGTTTGATACTTGTATTGTTTCGTGTGCTATCGGTTGATACACACATTGTTTTATGTTTGGTTTCACAGTATCGTTTGATACTTGTATTGTTTCGTGTGCTATCGGTTGATACACACATTGTTTTATGTTTGGTTTCACAGTATCGTTTGATACTTGTATTGTTTCGTGTGCTATCGGTTGATACACACATTGTTTTATGTTTGGTTTCACAGTATCGTTTGATACTTGTATTGTTTCGTGTGCTATCGGTTGATACACACATTGTTTTATGTTTGGTTTCACAGTATCGTTTGATACTTGTATTGTTTCGTGTGCTATCGGTTGATACACACATTGTTTTATGTTTGGTTTCACAGTATCGTTTGATACTTGTATTGTTTCGTGTGCTATCGGTTGATACACACATTGTTTTATGTTTGGTTTCACAGTATCGTTTGATACTTGTATTGTTTCGTGTGCTATCGGTTGATACACACATTGTTTTATGTTTGGTTTCACAGTATCGTTTGATACTTGTATTGTTTCGTGTGCTATCGGTTGATACACACATTGTTTTATGTTTGGTTTCACAGTATCGTTTGATACTTGTATTGTTTCGTGTGCTATCGGTTGATACACACATTGTTTTATGTTTGGTTTCACAGTATCGTTTGATACTTGTATTGTTTCGTGTGCTATCGGTTGATACACACATTGTTTTATGTTTGGTTTCACAGTATCGTTTGATACTTGTATTGTTTCGTGTGCTATCGGTTGATACACACATTGTTTTATGTTTGGTTTCACAGTATCGTTTGATACTTGTATTGTTTCGTGTGCTATCGGTTGATACACACATTGTTTTATGTTTGGTTTCACAGTATCGTTTGATACTTGTATTGTTTCGTGTGCTATCGGTTGATACACACATTGTTTTATGTTTGGTTTCACAGTATCGTTTGATACTTGTATTGTTTCGTGTGCTATCGGTTGATACACACATTGTTTTATGTTTGGTTTCACAGTATCGTTTGATACTTGTATTGTTTCGTGTGCTATCGGTTGATACACACATTGTTTTATGTTTGGTTTCACAGTATCGTTTGATACTTGTATTGTTTCGTGTGCTATCGGTTGATACACACATTGTTTTATGTTTGGTTTCACAGTATCGTTTGATACTTGTATTGTTTCGTGTGCTATCGGTTGATACACACATTGTTTTATGTTTGGTTTCACAGTATCGTTTGATACTTGTATTGTTTCGTGTGCTATCGGTTGATACACACATTGTTTTATGTTTGGTTTCACAGTATCGTTTGATACTTGTATTGTTTCGTGTGCTATCGGTTGATACACACATTGTTTTATGTTTGGTTTCACAGTATCGTTTGATACTTGTATTGTTTCGTGTGCTATCGGTTGATACACACATTGTTTTATGTTTGGTTTCACAGTATCGTTTGATACTTGTATTGTTTCGTGTGCTATCGGTTGATACACACATTGTTTTATGTTTGGTTTCACAGTATCGTTTGATACTTGTATTGTTTCGTGTGCTATCGGTTGATACACACATTGTTTTATGTTTGGTTTCACAGTATCGTTTGATACTTGTATTGTTTCGTGTGCTATCGGTTGATACACACATTGTTTTATGTTTGGTTTCACAGTATCGTTTGATACTTGTATTGTTTCGTGTGCTATCGGTTGATACACACATTGTTTTATGTTTGGTTTCACAGTATCGTTTGATACTTGTATTGTTTCGTGTGCTATCGGTTGATACACACATTGTTTTATGTTTGGTTTCACAGTATCGTTTGATACTTGTATTGTTTCGTGTGCTATCGGTTGATACACACATTGTTTTATGTTTGGTTTCACAGTATCGTTTGATACTTGTATTGTTTCGTGTGCTATCGGTTGATACACACATTGTTTTATGTTTGGTTTCACAGTATCGTTTGATACTTGTATTGTTTCGTGTGCTATCGGTTGATACACACATTGTTTTATGTTTGGTTTCACAGTATCGTTTGATACTTGTATTGTTTCGTGTGCTATCGGTTGATACACACATTGTTTTATGTTTGGTTTCACAGTATCGTTTGATACTTGTATTGTTTCGTGTGCTATCGGTTGATACACACATTGTTTTATGTTTGGTTTCACAGTATCGTTTGATACTTGTATTGTTTCGTGTGCTATCGGTTGATACACACATTGTTTTATGTTTGGTTTCACAGTATCGTTTGATACTTGTATTGTTTCGTGTGCTATCGGTTGATACACACATTGTTTTATGTTTGGTTTCACAGTATCGTTTGATACTTGTATTGTTTCGTGTGCTATCGGTTGATACACACATTGTTTTATGTTTGGTTTCACAGTATCGTTTGATACTTGTATTGTTTCGTGTGCTATCGGTTGATACACACATTGTTTTATGTTTGGTTTCACAGTATCGTTTGATACTTGTATTGTTTCGTGTGCTATCGGTTGATACACACATTGTTTTATGTTTGGTTTCACAGTATCGTTTGATACTTGTATTGTTTCGTGTGCTATCGGTTGATACACACATTGTTTTATGTTTGGTTTCACAGTATCGTTTGATACTTGTATTGTTTCGTGTGCTATCGGTTGATACACACATTGTTTTATGTTTGGTTTCACAGTATCGTTTGATACTTGTATTGTTTCGTGTGCTATCGGTTGATACACACATTGTTTTATGTTTGGTTTCACAGTATCGTTTGATACTTGTATTGTTTCGTGTGCTATCGGTTGATACACACATTGTTTTATGTTTGGTTTCACAGTATCGTTTGATACTTGTATTGTTTCGTGTGCTATCGGTTGATACACACATTGTTTTATGTTTGGTTTCACAGTATCGTTTGATACTTGTATTGTTTCGTGTGCTATCGGTTGATACACACATTGTTTTATGTTTGGTTTCACAGTATCGTTTGATACTTGTATTGTTTCGTGTGCTATCGGTTGATACACACATTGTTTTATGTTTGGTTTCACAGTATCGTTTGATACTTGTATTGTTTCGTGTGCTATCGGTTGATACACACATTGTTTTATGTTTGGTTTCACAGTATCGTTTGATACTTGTATTGTTTCGTGTGCTATCGGTTGATACACACATTGTTTTATGTTTGGTTTCACAGTATCGTTTGATACTTGTATTGTTTCGTGTGCTATCGGTTGATACACACATTGTTTTATGTTTGGTTTCACAGTATCGTTTGATACTTGTATTGTTTCGTGTGCTATCGGTTGATACACACATTGTTTTATGTTTGGTTTCACAGTATCGTTTGATACTTGTATTGTTTCGTGTGCTATCGGTTGATACACACATTGTTTTATGTTTGGTTTCACAGTATCGTTTGATACTTGTATTGTTTCGTGTGCTATCGGTTGATACACACATTGTTTTATGTTTGGTTTCACAGTATCGTTTGATACTTGTATTGTTTCGTGTGCTATCGGTTGATACACACATTGTTTTATGTTTGGTTTCACAGTATCGTTTGATACTTGTATTGTTTCGTGTGCTATCGGTTGATACACACATTGTTTTATGTTTGGTTTCACAGTATCGTTTGATACTTGTATTGTTTCGTGTGCTATCGGTTGATACACACATTGTTTTATGTTTGGTTTCACAGTATCGTTTGATACTTGTATTGTTTCGTGTGCTATCGGTTGATACACACATTGTTTTATGTTTGGTTTCACAGTATCGTTTGATACTTGTATTGTTTCGTGTGCTATCGGTTGATACACACATTGTTTTATGTTTGGTTTCACAGTATCGTTTGATACTTGTATTGTTTCGTGTGCTATCGGTTGATACACACATTGTTTTATGTTTGGTTTCACAGTATCGTTTGATACTTGTATTGTTTCGTGTGCTATCGGTTGATACACACATTGTTTTATGTTTGGTTTCACAGTATCGTTTGATACTTGTATTGTTTCGTGTGCTATCGGTTGATACACACATTGTTTTATGTTTGGTTTCACAGTATCGTTTGATACTTGTATTGTTTCGTGTGCTATCGGTTGATACACACATTGTTTTATGTTTGGTTTCACAGTATCGTTTGATACTTGTATTGTTTCGTGTGCTATCGGTTGATACACACATTGTTTTATGTTTGGTTTCACAGTATCGTTTGATACTTGTATTGTTTCGTGTGCTATCGGTTGATACACACATTGTTTTATGTTTGGTTTCACAGTATCGTTTGATACTTGTATTGTTTCGTGTGCTATCGGTTGATACACACATTGTTTTATGTTTGGTTTCACAGTATCGTTTGATACTTGTATTGTTTCGTGTGCTATCGGTTGATACACACATTGTTTTATGTTTGGTTTCACAGTATCGTTTGATACTTGTATTGTTTCGTGTGCTATCGGTTGATACACACATTGTTTTATGTTTGGTTTCACAGTATCGTTTGATACTTGTATTGTTTCGTGTGCTATCGGTTGATACACACATTGTTTTATGTTTGGTTTCACAGTATCGTTTGATACTTGTATTGTTTCGTGTGCTATCGGTTGATACACACATTGTTTTATGTTTGGTTTCACAGTATCGTTTGATACTTGTATTGTTTCGTGTGCTATCGGTTGATACACACATTGTTTTATGTTTGGTTTCACAGTATCGTTTGATACTTGTATTGTTTCGTGTGCTATCGGTTGATACACACATTGTTTTATGTTTGGTTTCACAGTATCGTTTGATACTTGTATTGTTTCGTGTGCTATCGGTTGATACACACATTGTTTTATGTTTGGTTTCACAGTATCGTTTGATACTTGTATTGTTTCGTGTGCTATCGGTTGATACACACATTGTTTTATGTTTGGTTTCACAGTATCGTTTGATACTTGTATTGTTTCGTGTGCTATCGGTTGATACACACATTGTTTTATGTTTGGTTTCACAGTATCGTTTGATACTTGTATTGTTTCGTGTGCTATCGGTTGATACACACATTGTTTTATGTTTGGTTTCACAGTATCGTTTGATACTTGTATTGTTTCGTGTGCTATCGGTTGATACACACATTGTTTTATGTTTGGTTTCACAGTATCGTTTGATACTTGTATTGTTTCGTGTGCTATCGGTTGATACACACATTGTTTTATGTTTGGTTTCACAGTATCGTTTGATACTTGTATTGTTTCGTGTGCTATCGGTTGATACACACATTGTTTTATGTTTGGTTTCACAGTATCGTTTGATACTTGTATTGTTTCGTGTGCTATCGGTTGATACACACATTGTTTTATGTTTGGTTTCACAGTATCGTTTGATACTTGTATTGTTTCGTGTGCTATCGGTTGATACACACATTGTTTTATGTTTGGTTTCACAGTATCGTTTGATACTTGTATTGTTTCGTGTGCTATCGGTTGATACACACATTGTTTTATGTTTGGTTTCACAGTATCGTTTGATACTTGTATTGTTTCGTGTGCTATCGGTTGATACACACATTGTTTTATGTTTGGTTTCACAGTATCGTTTGATACTTGTATTGTTTCGTGTGCTATCGGTTGATACACACATTGTTTTATGTTTGGTTTCACAGTATCGTTTGATACTTGTATTGTTTCGTGTGCTATCGGTTGATACACACATTGTTTTATGTTTGGTTTCACAGTATCGTTTGATACTTGTATTGTTTCGTGTGCTATCGGTTGATACACACATTGTTTTATGTTTGGTTTCACAGTATCGTTTGATACTTGTATTGTTTCGTGTGCTATCGGTTGATACACACATTGTTTTATGTTTGGTTTCACAGTATCGTTTGATACTTGTATTGTTTCGTGTGCTATCGGTTGATACACACATTGTTTTATGTTTGGTTTCACAGTATCGTTTGATACTTGTATTGTTTCGTGTGCTATCGGTTGATACACACATTGTTTTATGTTTGGTTTCACAGTATCGTTTGATACTTGTATTGTTTCGTGTGCTATCGGTTGATACACACATTGTTTTATGTTTGGTTTCACAGTATCGTTTGATACTTGTATTGTTTCGTGTGCTATCGGTTGATACACACATTGTTTTATGTTTGGTTTCACAGTATCGTTTGATACTTGTATTGTTTCGTGTGCTATCGGTTGATACACACATTGTTTTATGTTTGGTTTCACAGTATCGTTTGATACTTGTATTGTTTCGTGTGCTATCGGTTGATACACACATTGTTTTATGTTTGGTTTCACAGTATCGTTTGATACTTGTATTGTTTCGTGTGCTATCGGTTGATACACACATTGTTTTATGTTTGGTTTCACAGTATCGTTTGATACTTGTATTGTTTCGTGTGCTATCGGTTGATACACACATTGTTTTATGTTTGGTTTCACAGTATCGTTTGATACTTGTATTGTTTCGTGTGCTATCGGTTGATACACACATTGTTTTATGTTTGGTTTCACAGTATCGTTTGATACTTGTATTGTTTCGTGTGCTATCGGTTGATACACACATTGTTTTATGTTTGGTTTCACAGTATCGTTTGATACTTGTATTGTTTCGTGTGCTATCGGTTGATACACACATTGTTTTATGTTTGGTTTCACAGTATCGTTTGATACTTGTATTGTTTCGTGTGCTATCGGTTGATACACACATTGTTTTATGTTTGGTTTCACAGTATCGTTTGATACTTGTATTGTTTCGTGTGCTATCGGTTGATACACACATTGTTTTATGTTTGGTTTCACAGTATCGTTTGATACTTGTATTGTTTCGTGTGCTATCGGTTGATACACACATTGTTTTATGTTTGGTTTCACAGTATCGTTTGATACTTGTATTGTTTCGTGTGCTATCGGTTGATACACACATTGTTTTATGTTTGGTTTCACAGTATCGTTTGATACTTGTATTGTTTCGTGTGCTATCGGTTGATACACACATTGTTTTATGTTTGGTTTCACAGTATCGTTTGATACTTGTATTGTTTCGTGTGCTATCGGTTGATACACACATTGTTTTATGTTTGGTTTCACAGTATCGTTTGATACTTGTATTGTTTCGTGTGCTATCGGTTGATACACACATTGTTTTATGTTTGGTTTCACAGTATCGTTTGATACTTGTATTGTTTCGTGTGCTATCGGTTGATACACACATTGTTTTATGTTTGGTTTCACAGTATCGTTTGATACTTGTATTGTTTCGTGTGCTATCGGTTGATACACACATTGTTTTATGTTTGGTTTCACAGTATCGTTTGATACTTGTATTGTTTCGTGTGCTATCGGTTGATACACACATTGTTTTATGTTTGGTTTCACAGTATCGTTTGATACTTGTATTGTTTCGTGTGCTATCGGTTGATACACACATTGTTTTATGTTTGGTTTCACAGTATCGTTTGATACTTGTATTGTTTCGTGTGCTATCGGTTGATACACACATTGTTTTATGTTTGGTTTCACAGTATCGTTTGATACTTGTATTGTTTCGTGTGCTATCGGTTGATACACACATTGTTTTATGTTTGGTTTCACAGTATCGTTTGATACTTGTATTGTTTCGTGTGCTATCGGTTGATACACACATTGTTTTATGTTTGGTTTCACAGTATCGTTTGATACTTGTATTGTTTCGTGTGCTATCGGTTGATACACACATTGTTTTATGTTTGGTTTCACAGTATCGTTTGATACTTGTATTGTTTCGTGTGCTATCGGTTGATACACACATTGTTTTATGTTTGGTTTCACAGTATCGTTTGATACTTGTATTGTTTCGTGTGCTATCGGTTGATACACACATTGTTTTATGTTTGGTTTCACAGTATCGTTTGATACTTGTATTGTTTCGTGTGCTATCGGTTGATACACACATTGTTTTATGTTTGGTTTCACAGTATCGTTTGATACTTGTATTGTTTCGTGTGCTATCGGTTGATACACACATTGTTTTATGTTTGGTTTCACAGTATCGTTTGATACTTGTATTGTTTCGTGTGCTATCGGTTGATACACACATTGTTTTATGTTTGGTTTCACAGTATCGTTTGATACTTGTATTGTTTCGTGTGCTATCGGTTGATACACACATTGTTTTATGTTTGGTTTCACAGTATCGTTTGATACTTGTATTGTTTCGTGTGCTATCGGTTGATACACACATTGTTTTATGTTTGGTTTCACAGTATCGTTTGATACTTGTATTGTTTCGTGTGCTATCGGTTGATACACACATTGTTTTATGTTTGGTTTCACAGTATCGTTTGATACTTGTATTGTTTCGTGTGCTATCGGTTGATACACACATTGTTTTATGTTTGGTTTCACAGTATCGTTTGATACTTGTATTGTTTCGTGTGCTATCGGTTGATACACACATTGTTTTATGTTTGGTTTCACAGTATCGTTTGATACTTGTATTGTTTCGTGTGCTATCGGTTGATACACACATTGTTTTATGTTTGGTTTCACAGTATCGTTTGATACTTGTATTGTTTCGTGTGCTATCGGTTGATACACACATTGTTTTATGTTTGGTTTCACAGTATCGTTTGATACTTGTATTGTTTCGTGTGCTATCGGTTGATACACACATTGTTTTATGTTTGGTTTCACAGTATCGTTTGATACTTGTATTGTTTCGTGTGCTATCGGTTGATACACACATTGTTTTATGTTTGGTTTCACAGTATCGTTTGATACTTGTATTGTTTCGTGTGCTATCGGTTGATACACACATTGTTTTATGTTTGGTTTCACAGTATCGTTTGATACTTGTATTGTTTCGTGTGCTATCGGTTGATACACACATTGTTTTATGTTTGGTTTCACAGTATCGTTTGATACTTGTATTGTTTCGTGTGCTATCGGTTGATACACACAATGTTTTGCAATATCGCTCATACTGGAGATAAGCGATATGCTGTATTTAAAGACCGCTGATTCCCGCGATGGAAACAGCAGACTTCGACAGACAGTATTCTTAAATATACTTGGTTGAACGGTTACTTCTTTGATCTCCTATCACACCCCGTTCGAAGCCTCCTTTAGCCCGCAGCGCTCGCTTCGTGTTGATCACGAAGCCATCTGCGCCTATCGTACCGCTACATGACTAGGGCCTAGCCCGAACACGTTACATATGCAAACCAACAAGTGGGGAGTTCCGAGCCGCTGTTTCAGACACAACCTTAGCAACACTATTGGAGAAATACAAGGATGTATTCCTGGATAAGGTCCCTGAAACGCAACCACCTGTATGAAAAATTAACTATCACATTCAGCTAAAGGATCCAACGGATCTAAAGAATCAACCAACATACTCAATCCCAGAAGTATACAAGGAAAAACTCATGAACTGAATAAATGAGAAATTACGAGCTGGTGTAATCGTACAACAGGAAGTTCCCAGAGCGGCACCTATGTTTGTACAACTCAAGTTAGACCGAAGGATCTGCCCCCTGGTAGACTTGAAAATTCGCAATGACAACACAATAATAGATAGTCCATCGATCCTCAACCAACAGCAGATTCTTAACCACATTGGATGAGCAAAATTCAGGAGCAAAATTGACCCAAGCGACGCATACTTCCAAATATGAGTGGACAAGGACAGTGTTAAGTTTAAGTCATTCAAAACTCTGTTTGGAGGATTTGTTAGCAAAGTAATGCTACAAGGAGACATGAACGCACCAGCAACCTTTATGCGAATAATGGAAGACCGCCTAAGTGAATTCCTACATCATTTTGTATGGGTATACATTGATGATATTCTCATATTGTCAGACACACCAGAAGAATATGAAATGCACATCTGCCAAGTATGTGACCGACTCAGAAAGGCAAAATTTTATACAAGCAAAAAGAAGTCAGTACTGTTCGCAGATAAGCTGGAAGTACTAGGACACATAGTGGATAACAGAGGAATCCATGCGTTTCCTCAAAAAATATCATCCATTGCAGGTTGAGAGACACCACAAAACGAGAAAGAATTGCAACACTTTCTAGGAATGGTAAATTACTTGGCCCAGTTCCTCCCACACCACGCTACCCTAATGGCACCATTAATAAATTAAATGGGGAATGCCGAATTTGGATGGACAACCACCCATCAGACTGTGTTCGAAATGATAAAAAAGTGCCTTGTCGATCACCAAGTCATGCGACCAACAGACATATGGAGCAAGGAACCAATTTGGGTAGTAACAGACGCCTCAGACTTGGGAATAGGGGCATGGGTAGGACAAGGACTCACATACGGGACAGCTTGACTAGCTGTGTTATATAGCAGGAAATTCACCAACGCACCGATGAATTATGGAACCGCCAATAAAGAGGCCTTAGGGATAGTGGAAGCACTTAATCGGTTCTACAATATACTAATGGGAAATACCTTCCCAATAGTAACAGACCACCAACCCCTGACACATCTACGAACTGCAAAGAACCCAAGCAGAAAACAAGTTAGATGGCTCCACGCCTTGGGAAAATACAATGCAAGGATAGTCTACGCACCAGGAGGCATGAAATATTTAGCTGATACCCTTTCCCGGATATACGAAGGAGGATCAGACTTGAACCCACTCTATATCCACGATCAGATAAAGGAAGTGGATGACATCTCGAATAACACTGTCTACAAGGAAGAATCAAACACGATGGAACCCGAGCGAGATATCTCCCCTACTTCCCCTTCTTACTTATATACTGGGCACACTGATGAAGCCCCTATACCCCCTGAAAGCCCCTGCTCAATCATTGCAGGAAATGATTGGGGTGACAAGTGCATCTTATAGAGTATGCCATCCAAGAAACTCCAATACAGCAAACTGCATTATTCACACTGTTACAAGGACCATTGCCCATATCACGAAACCGAGATCAAGTTCACAAATAACCACCTGAGGCAGCAACACAAACCAACTTCTCGACTACCTAGCGAAGGTCTAAGCCCCCCTACCACAGAAATTAACCCAAGCTCTCTGGAGTCTGCCGTAATCAATGACTAGAAATGGCAACAAATGGTCGGCGGTAGACTAAATAGCGCTGGGGAAGGGCTGTCCACCCTTGCCCAGCCAGCGCCCAGGTCCTACGCAATCCCGACACTACAGAACCCTGAAGCTACGGCTTTCCGAATGCCAGAACCAGACAGTGCGCCAGCTGTCAGACGGGCAAAACTGATGGAAAACCTTATCTATGAGACAATAGCGGCATTCTGAATGCCAGGACCAGATAGCCTGCCACCGATTAAATGAGCAGAATGATTAGAATGGCTCAGCAATGAAACAATAGTTTGAGTAATACCCCCAACAATGAGTGAATACTAGTGTGGACTATACGATATCTTGGAAGACGACGAGGAGGATGACTAACCTGAAACAAGCAGAGGAAGTGAAATAGATAACGAGTGCGACACATTACAGACAATCAATGAAATAATTGGGACATTCCGAGCACACATGGTTGCAGCATACTGGCGGGAACCTATATGGAAAAAAGTCAATGAAAATATATACACCATAGGAGATTTAGCCTCCTACAAGATTGCAAATGGAAGGCTATATGCAAAAACCCAATATGGAGAAGAATACCTGTATATTCCAAAGGGTCCCGTGTACAGAAATACTACATTAAAGAAATACGTCATTAGCGGAATCCACGACAAAGGTCACCACAGTTCTGAACAGAACTTATGGTATGCTACCGAGTACCTATTTTGGCCTGAAATGCGGAAGGACTTCAGCATGTATGCAGCACAATGTCACACCTGCCAAACAAATAAAGAACCTATGAAGTTACCCGAAGGAAGAGCCCAGACAATCATTCTACCATCTGCAATTTTCGAATCAATAGCTATCGACTACACAGGACCTTTCCATAACTTATGGGGATACGACACAATCCTAGTTGCAGCAGATAGGTTTTCGGGATTCAGATGGCTCATACCTACAACCAAGGAAGTGACCGCTATAACAACCTAGGAACTACTGCGCAACAAAGTATTTACACCCCATGGTTACCCAACATCGCTAGTGAGTGATGCAGACTTACGATTTGAATCACATATGTGGAGACAGCAGTGTTAATCGCTAGAAATTGAGCACATCAAGGCAGCACTAGGCCACCATTAGACAAACGGACAAGTCGAAAGAAAAATTAGAGAATTGAAAACAGCCCTTCAAAATCTAGTTAATGTAAGACAGAACAATTGGTTCAATGCCATACTGGAAATGGCAGCATACCTAAATACAGGATGGTCAGAAACTCTCAGTATGTCACCATATAACGCTGTTTTTGGAAAAAACTACCCGCTGCTCCCTCTAGCGAATTTCAAGAACTCCGCAGTACTGGCCGCTGATGAATTATTGAACAGATACCAAGCAATCTGGCAGACGGAATTTAATGCTATCAGACCGGCGCGATTTGAGAGTACAACAACGGCAGTGAAATGGTGCAGACACCACACACCGATAGGGAAAGGTAACCTGTTATTAGTTTATGGAAGCCTTTTCACAATGGAATCGGGACAAAGCAAGAAATTACAACTGCGCTGGTGTGGACTGTTCAAGATAATTGAATATGATGGACATATGCAAAATTACACGGTGGAAATCGATGGCAGAATGTACGGAAACTGACAAGCAACATTCCACGCAGCCATGGTGAAACGACATATCCCTAACGGCGATACCTCCTTCCCTGGAAGAAGCCATGCAAAACCACCTCCGATCGTGGTTAATGAAAAATCAGAATAGGAAGTGGAGGTTATACAGGACCACAGGAAGCGCTGTGACTGCGACCAATTTCTGGTGATATGGATGGGATATCCGGAAACAGAAAATAGCTGGGAACCCCTCAAAGACTTAGAAAATGCGATGGAACTGGTAAACCAACGGTGGAAGGACAACAAACCGGAGAATGAGCTACCCTCTACGACAAACTATGTAATAGTAGCATAGAGCCCAATCCTACCAGAAATCCAACACCTCCACCCAGACACAGATCAAGAGATACAAAATAGGTTTTGGTCAGCCCACTTTGAAAGCAATTTTGAAAGCAGTGAAGATGACAAGTGGGTAATGGAAGACGAAGTGGCATACCTGGAACGGCTAGTCAAAGCAAAGTACTGGAAATAACAAAGGAAGAAAAACGTACCATCCAACAGTTTTACAATGTCAAACTATGAGCAACTTACTTGGAGACTGCGCCATCAGCTAATGGGACTGTTGGGGAACCATGAAATTATCCCTAGACAATACCTTACACAACGACTATTCATACATATTTGCAACAAATGCCTAGAAATAACAACTGAGTCAACTGGATTGATGTGTGGTTAAACAATGTCTGACATATTCCGCTTTGGAAGTGGATGTTACCCGAGTACAGAAAGATGTGAGATGTGCGTAGAGACGGAAGAAACCGAGATTAAGTACTACCCACCTTCTCCTAAACACCTAAGCGAGGTCAACAGCAAAGTGAGGTCAACACTGAGATACAAATACCACCCACCATCGCCAAAAAACCCCTCCGAAGAGACAAAACTGTACTATCAGATCTCTAAACTAAAAGAAAACCCCTTATAAGACACACTACTCTCATACACCTTTATCTTTTACGAAGCCAAGAAATGTCGATCTACGAAGAAATAAGCATCAAGGGACAACACATCATCATCGGGGAACTACTGAGCAGTGGGACCATTCCACTTGAGGTATACTGGAAGATATTTTACATTGATTAGTTCTATGATTGCGGACGAATCAATATTGAAAAGGAGGATTGGGAGGACCAGATGGTCCGACACTAGATTGATTTACCACACTATAAGGAATCAGGTTCCTTTGTACACGAAGCACCCTGTCCAGAGTCCCTGCAGAAATGGTTGAAAGGTGCGGAATGGATGTTGCAAGACAACATGAGAATATTGCAGGATAGCGATAACGATGAGGATGGGTCCTATAGGGACTTTGAGGAGAATAGTGGGTTTACTGACTATTAGGATTTCTTTAGGTTATTTTGTTTGGTGAAATGGTTATTTTATTTTGGGAGTGTAACCGGTACGAGTACTAGGTTGTTTTATGTTGGGTTTCACAGTATAGCTTGATACTTGTATTGTTTCGTGTGCTATTGGTTGATATACATATTGTTTTATATTTGGTTTTACAGTAATGTTTGATACTGGTATTATTTCATGTGCTATCAGTTGATACACACCTTGTTTTGGAATATCGCTCACACTGCAGATAAGCGATATGCTGTATTTAAAGACCGCTGATTTCTACGATGAAAACAGCACACTTCGACAGACAGTATTTTTAATATACTTGGTTAAACGGTTACTTGTTTGATCTCCTATTACACCCCGTTCGAAGACTCCTTTAGTAAGCAGCACTTGCTTCTTATTGATCAAGAAGCCATCTGCTCCTATCATACCACTACATGACTAGGGCCCGGTCCGAACACATTACATATTTGCTTTGTTGACTCATAATTATTTAAAAATCACTCAAATCCCAATACAGGTTTTGGAGTGCATGAACTATACTACTTTCAGATTAGCGTATACCAACATACCAGAAGGCTTTCTAATGGTAACATAATAAATTCTGGAATATAACAATCAACTATATTTATTTTTCCTTATTTTACTCTATCTCTTAAATTTTTCTTCAAAGTTTTATGATAGAGTCAAGAGTAATATAACTCTTTGTAAAGGTTTCACGTATTCGATAGTTATGATATATTTCCTGGTCGATGGGTATCCAAGGAGCTCGCCTCCATTTTCTCCACCAACCCTGTTAATCTTGAGATTCAGGGCAACCTAAAAGCTACCCCTAAGAAGGATTACTGTGCTGACAAGTTACAGGCAAGAAGTATCTGAACATTGAGGGATGGCAGAAGGTTATGTGAGGGAGGGTGAAGGGAACAAAGAGGGTAGACCAATAGGTGGATAAGGTATTACCGGGAATTGATGTTTATAAATAGGGAGATAAATTAACAGAAATAAGAGAAGGGATAGAGAAGAAGAATGATACAAAGTTGATGAAGGAGATTACATGGCTATGCATATCAGAGAGAGGGAGGAGCATGGAAATAAGGCTAGTGGGAGTAGTATTTTATCTGGCACAGGAAAGCGAAAGACAGGAGATGTTGGGAAAGGGAATAACATGGCAAGGAATAAATATGGAAGTGAAGAGATTCGTAGATTGGAGAGAGATACAATAGTGCACAAAATACATGGTAGTAGGACCTAGCTGGTGGAATTGTAGGAAAAAAGAAGGAGTGTGTAGAATTTGTCGGGTAAGGGGACACACGAGTTGGCAATATAGGTGTGACAGGTGCAAGATACAGAGAGTGGCATGTATGCATTACAGGGGATGTGCAATGTACAAGAGACCGCACACAGTGAGGAAGCAAGAAAAAGTAACTGCCCAGCAGTGAAGGCAGAAATAGTAAGATTAAGAAGTTTAGATTAATAGCAAAAGGAGAAGGAAGAGGGGAGAGAGTAAGAGTGGTTTTGGAAAATATTAGAGGAGCAAGAGATGGGTTGTTTTTGTTGAGGACAGAGTGCAAAGAGGTGGATATGATTTTGGTATAAGAAGTGGCAACAATAGGAAAAGAGTGGGTGTATAGATTGGAGGGATATGAAATGATTGCAGGAATAGGAGAAGAGATCAAAAAAGAGAAGGGAAGTGTGGTGGCAACGTACTTGGGAGGAAATGGGAAGGGAAGAGTAAGATTTTAGAGAGGAGACAGTATAAGATCAGAATTGAGTTAGAATTGGGAGGTACAAGAAGATTGAAGATATGGAACCCGTATGTGGAGGCAGGAAAACATGGAGGATATTAATAGGTAGAAAGAGAGGACAATGTAGTAGTGATGGAAGATGCAAATGCAATATATGAAAGATGGAGAGGAGATGGAGTAAAGTAGAACTATGAGGAAAAAAAAGTAGTAGAGTGGATGGATAGAATAGGATACAGGCTGGGTACACTGGGAGGGGAAATAACGAGAATGAATCCACAGAAGGGAGGATGGAGTAACACACTAGCTATAGGACTATGGGGAGGAGCTTTGAAGGGGGAGAGAAAAGTAAGGGAGGAGATAATAGGGTTGGATTACAGGCCGATAGAGATGGAAGTAAGGGTATGTGGATGGAGGGTGGAGAAGGAGGAAGAAAGAAAGGTAAGAGTGGATTAGGAAAGATTTAAGGCAGAATTGAAGAAAATGGAAAAGTGGAAGAGATGGGAAGAGAGTTTGGAGGAAAGGAGGAATAGGGAGAGATAGGAGAAGTTGATTGAGAAGGGAGAAGGATGGATTAAAGGGAAGATTGAAGAATATAGCGAGAGGAGAAAATGGAAATAGAAAAATAAGAAATAGTGGAATGAAGAGATAGAAGTGGAATACAGGAGAGGAAAGGAGAAAATGAAGGAATAGAGAATAAGGAGGGGAAAGGAAGAGAGAAGAGGAGGTAAGGAAGGGGAAAAGAGAATGGGGAAGAAAGATAAAAATGGTGAAAGGAGATCATTAGGAAAAGCTTTCAGGAGATATAGGGATGAATAATGGTTTTAAGTGGGTAAAGGGAGATAGGGATTTTGTACAAAATTTGCGGGAGATTTGGAGGGGAAGAGGGAAAATGGGTGAAAGGAGAGGAGAAAAAGGAAAGAGAAATAGTAAGGGGATTGGAAAAGAGAGAGGAAAGAAAACAGGAGCAAGAAGGTTTTTGGGAAGGGGTGAAGTTAGAGGAAGAGGAGTTGGAAGACTGTCACAAGAAACAGGGAAATAGGAAAGCGGTGGGAGAGGATGAAATTGGAGGGAAAGTATGGAAGAAATCTGGGAGGAAGGGAAAAGAAGAAAGGTGATAGTAGGGGTATTGAAATGGAGTCTGGAGATAGGATACATGCCAAAACAATTTAGGAGATCACTGGGAGTAGTGATGAGAAAACTGAGAAAGGAGGATTATGGAAAACCAGAGAGTTATAGTGTAATAAATTTGTTGGATGTGTGGGGAAAAATGTTGGAAAGGGTAGTAGAAAGGAGGCTGGAAAAGTGGGAGAAGAGAGGAATGGGAGAGGAGCAATTTGGATGAGAAGAGGGAGAAGCAGCATGAATGTGATATGGCATATAGACAAATAACTGTTGTCTCACATTTGGATACTTTTTTTTTTTTTTTTTTAAAACTTTTATTCAAACTACTAGGGATGTCTTCGCCTATATAAGCATAACTACCTTCCGGTAATCAGACAGCGCCCCAGTAATTTTACTAACTAAAAAACACATCCCTAATTTTTGCCCAATTTATTCCTCCTCCTCTCTCCTTTCTCTCCCTCCTTCCCCTTTCTCCGTCCTCTCCCTCTGGTCTCTATCCATTATGCGACTTGCAATTGGTCCCATCCCAGATGCTATCAGTTTTCTTATCTCTTTTTCCTTTCCTCCTTTTTCTTCTCATCCTTGTTCTCGCCTTTTTCCTCTCCTCCTCCAGTCTCTCCTTCCTACTTCCTGCCAATCTTCCCCCTACTCCTTCGATCCTAGGTCTGTACTGTTCCCTCCTTCTTTGCTCCCCTTCCTTCATTTTCCCCCATTCCCACCATCTCTCCATCCATTTTGTCTTCCTTCCATTCCTTCACCCTCTTTGTTCCTTTCTCACTAAACAGCATTTGTAACTGGTACGGGTTACTAGGTTTTTATGTTTGGTTTCACAGTATCGTTTGATACTTGTAGTGTTTCGTGTGCTATCGTTTGATACACACATTGTTTTATGTTTGGTTTCACAGTATCGTTTGATACTTGTAGTGTTTCGTGTGCTATCGTTTGATACACACCTTGCTTTATGTTTAGTTTCACAGTATCGTTTGATACTTGTATTGTTTCGTGTACTATTGGTTGATACACACATTGTTTTGCAATATCACTCATACTCGAGATAAGCGATATGCTGTATTTAAAGACCGCTGATTCCTGCGATGGAAACAGCAGACTTCGACAGACAGTATTCTTAAATATACTTGGTTGAATGGTTACTTCTTTGATCTCCTATTACACCCTGTGCGAAGCCTCCTTTAGCAAGCAGCACTCGCTTCGTGTTGATCACGAAGCCATCTGCTCCTATCGTACCGCTATGTGACTAGGGCCTGGCCCGAACACATTACATTTTTTTAACCTCAGCCAGTGGTTAAGAAACCTGCAGGGACTTGGTCTGATCAACCTACGAAAAGTCTATTAGCGAAGCTAGCATCGGGGAGCGGCAGAACCACAAAGGGTTCGGCTCCGCCAACACGACACTATAGAGTCACTACAGACTCGAAGTGGGAAGCAGGTCCCACGAGAAGGCCTTACCAAGAAAAGGCAATCCAAAAAACTGAAAGGGCCAAAGAGCGGATTTTCGATTGACGAAGCTGAACAACAGCTGGCGCGAGACTTGGCCAAGCACACCTTTAGCGAATTGACTGACAAATTAGCTAAGGCAGCAACTAGTCTTCCTGGGCTATTTCCCCTCAGCCCCAGTAAAGGAAAGGGACCGGCACAACCACCAAAGAAAGACAGCATACCCATCGGGACACCTAAGAAGGAAGAAAGCGAAGAAGAAGGATCAGATCACTCAGTAGTAGGGCAGCGACCAGACGATAACCCTAGCGAATCTCCAGAAAGCTCCTCAAACAACAGCTTCAGTAACGAAGAATCCGAGCATGATATGTCTGAAGGTGAGTCCGCCAGACCGCCCGACCCAGGGGCTGGGCGAGCAGGACCTAAAATCGAACTTCCACTGCCACCCTCATTCTCAGGCGAAAAGGACGACTTAAAACCTAAAGTATTTGACCGGTGGGTCATAACAACTTCGCAATACCTTACCCTACATGGAGTGGACAAGACTAAG
This sequence comes from Tuber magnatum, assembly GCA_003182015.1. Classification (NCBI taxonomy): domain Eukaryota; kingdom Fungi; phylum Ascomycota; class Pezizomycetes; order Pezizales; family Tuberaceae; genus Tuber; species Tuber magnatum. The sequence goes on along the minus strand of PYWC01000001.1, from coordinate 1,029,093 downwards.
CAAGGAAGCGGAGCATACTTTGGAAGCTTCTGCACCGGAATGGCAGAAGAAGCATACCACCAAGCAATGAACCACTATGAGAGTGGGGAAAAAATCCGTGGAACAACCCTGATAAAGTACTTGAGAGAGAGATTCCAATCCTCGCAAAACATAGAAGACCTTTACAAAAGGTTCAAGGATATCCAGCAAGTACGAAATGGCAAAACAGAAAGAATAACCCTGGTCGCGACGGATCTCTTGATGTATCATGGACGATTACCTACCGGGACAGTGTCTCAGTATACGCTGCGACAAAGATTGCAGGAAGCAATGCATCCCAGACTACGCCAGGAGGTAGAACCCATGGAGGGGTATGGTGATTCCTTTGAAAAGATAGTCAAGCGGGCCGAACAGAAGGATGTGTTACACATAAGACGAACTGGCATAGCGTAAGGGGCATGTTACGTGATTATTGGCAAAAGGTCATGTGTTCGACCCCAGGGTCCGTCGGAGTATTTGGAGAATGAGTTAATTTCTACCAATACGATGCCGGCACAAAACCCGCATTTACGCCACCACCGAAGGACGCCGACCGAGGGGTTTTCACTGAATTCTCAAGAGAGGACTCTCGGCTATCCTGAAAAGGTTGAACGAACTAAATCGGTCAGTTGGTTGTGGAGATAAACGCATGCAAAGATCCCTCAGCTGCCCCAACGGATCGATGCCAACCGGGGGGAGGTCGGCTACTCCGATAGGAGTCCCCGGCTGCCATGAGGGCAGTAAGACCGAATTTCAAGTCCGTTGGTGGAGGAATGCAGAGGAAAAACCTGATGAGGGAACAACGCCCAAGAGACGATCGTTCACACACTCCCAGAAGCATGACAAGGTAGAGTCAGTTGAGGACCTACCGCGTGAAGAAACCAACACTGAGCGCCACAAGGCCGGACAGCCGTTGGTGCGATAAGATAGGAGCATGCGTCCTGCAGGTTGATGCAG
>PYWC01000001.1:992119-1019335 GCA_003182015.1 Tuber magnatum | reverse complement strand
TCTGTAATGTGTTGGGGAATGGGGCCATAGGCCTGTGTTTTTCGGGGCCCCAGAGGCCCATAACAAACTCTATTTCCATCCACATTGCCTCCAGTTTCATTGCCTGCACATCCACCTCCCCTTTCTCCAACCCTCTTCTTAATCCTTTTTCTATTTTCCTCCTTCTCTTCTCCACCTTTTTTCTTTTTCCCCCTTCTATCATAAAGTCCACATCGTCTACCACCACCACCATTTTCATGCCCTCTACTTCCTCCTTTCTCACTTCTTCCATTACTCCTCCCAATATCATCATAAACAATATTGAGCTTAACGGCAACCCCTGCACTGTTCCTCCTTTCACTTTAATCTACTCTCTCGCCTTTCTCTTGCCCAATTTCACTTTCACCTCTCTCTCTCTCTCAAAATGAGCTTACCAACTTCTTCAAGTATCGTGCCACCCCCAGTTCTTCCAGTCTCTCCTCGATCTTTTCCACCTCTACATTCTCATACCCCCCTTTCACATTCATACACAACAATAACCTCTCCTTTCCCTCCTTTTCCCACTGCCTATACAACTCTCCCACCATATCCATACTGCTCCCCCCTCTTCTCGCCCCAAATTGCTCCTCTCCTATTCCTTTTTTCACTCATTTTTCCAGCCTCCTTCCCACTATCCTTTCCAGCACCTTCCCCCATACGTCCAATCAATTTATCACTCTATAACTCTCAGGTTTTTCATAATCCTCCTTTCTCGGTTTTCTCCTCACTACCCCTAGCGCTCTCCTAAACTGTTTCGGCACATATCCTATCTCCAAAGTCCATTTCCACACCCCTGTTATCACCTTTCTTCCTTTCTCTTCCTCCCAAATTTCCTTCCATACTTTCTCCCCTATCTCATCCTCTCCTGCGACTTTTCTATTTCCCTGTTTCTTGAGACATTCTTCCACCTCCTCTTCCTCCAATTCCACACTTTCCCAAAAACCTTTTTGTTCCTATTCTCTTTCCTCCCTCTTTCCCAAGCCTCCTATTATTTCTCTTCCCTTTCCCTCCTCTCCTACCACCCATTTTCCCTCTTCCTCCTCAATCTCTGGCAAATTTTGTACAAAGTCCCTATCTCCTTTTACTCACTTGAAACCATTATTCACCCCCATTTCTCCCAAAAACTTTTCCCGATGATCTCCTTTCGCCATCTTTATCTTTCTTCCCAACTCTCACTTTCTTCTCCTGACCTCCTCTTCCCTTTCCTTTCCCCTCTTCGTCTTCTATTCCTTCAGCCTCTCCTTTCCTCTTCTGTATTCTTCTTCTATCTCTTCATTCCACTATTTCTTATTTTTTCCATTTCCACTTTCTCCTCTCTCTGTATTCTTCAATCTTCCCTTTAATCCATCCTTCTACCTCCTCGATCAACCTCTCCAATTCTTCCCTATTTCTCTGTTTCTCCAACTCTTTTCCCATCCCTTCTACTTTTCCGTTATCTTCAACTCTGCCTTGAACCTTTCCCAATCTACCCTTCCTTTCCTTTCTTCTTCCTTCTCCACACTCCATCCACATACCCTCACCTCTATCTCTACCGGCCTATGATCTAACCCTATTATCTCCTCCCTTACTTTTCTCTCTATCTCCAATGCCCCTCCCCATACTCCTATATCCATTGTGTTACTTCTTTCTCCCTCCTGTGGGTTCATTCTTGTTATTTCTCCTCTCAGTGTGCCCAGCCTATATCCCATCCTATCCATCTATTCTACTACTTTTTTTCCGCAATAATTCTCCTTTACTCCCTCTCCTCTCCATCTTTCATTTATTGCATTCGCATCTCCCATCACCAGTACATTGTCCTCTCTTTCCACCCCTTGGTATCCTCCATGTTTTCACACCCCCACATACATATTCCATATTTCCAATCTTCTTGTACCTCCTATATTCAACTCAATTCCAATCTTATTCTGTCTTCTCTCTAAAATCCTACTCTTCCCTTCCCAACTCCTACTCAAATACGTTGCCACCATACTTCCCTTCTCTTTCTTGATCCCTTCTCCTATTCCTGCAATCATTTCGTATCCCTCCAATCCATACACTCCCTTTTTTCCTATTGTTGCCACTTCTTTTACCAAAATTACATCCACCTCCTGGTATTCTGTTCTCAATATAAACAATCCATCTCTTGCTCCCCTCACATTTCCTGAAACCACTCTTACCCTTCCTCTCGTCCTTCCCCTTTCACCATTAATCCAAACTCCTTAATCTTGCTATTTCTACTTTCACCGCTGGGCAGTTATTCTCTTTCGCTTTGCTCCCTATGTATGGTTCCTTGCACATCGCACACCTCCTGTAATGCATACATGCCGCCCTCCATATCTTGTACTTGTCATATCTATATTGCCAACTCGCGTGTCTCCTTACCCTACAAATGCCATATACTCCCTCCTTTTTCCCACAATTCCACCAACTATGTCCTACCACTTCAAATTTCATCTACTATTGTATCTCTCTCTGATCCACAAATCTCTTCACTTCTTCTTTTGCTCCTTGCCATGTTATTCCCTTTTTCAACATCTCCTGTCTTTCGCTTTCCTGTGCCACATGGAATACTCCTCCCACCATTCTTATTCCCATCCTCCTCGCTCTCTCTAGTGTGCATAGCCATGAGACCTCCTTCATCAACTTCATATTATTCTCCTTCTCTATCCCCTGTCTTACCTCCTTCAGTTTCCCTTCCCATTCATAAACATCAATTCCCGGTAACTTCAAACCCACCCACTGATCCACCCTCTTTGTTCCCTTCATCTTCTGTAATGTGTTCGGGCCAGGCCCTAGTCACGTGGTGGTACGATAGGAGCAGATGGCATCTTGATCAACTAGAAGCAAGTGCTGCTTACTAAAGGAGTCTTTGAACGGAGTGTAATAGGAGATCAAAGAAGTAACCGTTCAACCAAGTATATTAAGAATACTGTCTGTCGAAGTCTGCTGTTTCCACTGTGGGAATCAGTGGTCTTTAAATACAGCATATCCCTTATCTCCAGTATGAGCGATATTTCAATACGTTGTGTGTATCAACTGATAGCATACAAAACAATACAAGTATCAACTGATACTATAAAACCAAACATAAAACAATGTGTGTATCAGCCAATAGCACATGAAACAATACAAGTATCAAACGATACTATGAAACCAAACATAAAACAATGTATGTATCAACCGATAATACACAAAACAATACAAGTATCAAATGATACTGTGAAACAATACATAAAACAATGTGTGTATCAATCGATAGCACACGAAACCATACAAGTGTCAAGCAATACTTGTGAAACCAACATAAACTAACCTAGTACCTGTACCGGTTACACCTTCCCTCTCATAACCTTCTGCCATCCCTCACTTCCTACTTCTTCTAGCTTCCTCAAATCCTCTTTCTCCCGTACTATAATCTTTAACCTCAACCCTCTTTTTTCCCCTTTCTCAATTGTTCCCTCTTCCAATTCCAATTCCTCCTCCAAATTCTTCTTCTCGCGTTCTTCCTCCATATCCTTCTGCAAGTCCATTACCACTTCAAATCGATTTCCTATCCTCTTTTCCCTTTCCATTCTCATCACCTTTACCCTCTCCCTCTCCTTTCGCTTCCCCCTTATTCTTCTTTCCTCCTTACTCTATTCCCTTCCTTCCTTCAGTACTTCCCCATATGTTCTTCCTCCTTCCACTGGTACTACCTTATCCAACCCTTTTCCCTTTTCTTTTCCCATTCATTTTACCAACTCCTCCAACTCCTCCAATCCTCCCGTCCTGCTCCATACCTCCAAACCCAATTTATATGCCCTCCCTTCCACTTCCCCTATCCCAAACATATCCTTTATCTTTCCCACTGTTTTTCTCCAATTTTCAAAATCCTTCCTGATTTTGTATGCCTGTCCTGCTATCAGACCTCCTTTGATTCCTCTCCCCTCTATTTCCTCCTTTCTCTTTTCTCTCTCCTCCTTTTCCTTTCCCCATTTTTCCTTCTCATCTCTCCTCTTTCATGCCTCCATTCCCCAATATTCTTCTTTCAAATTCTCCTTTTCCCTTTTTTGCCTTTTTCCTTCTCCCCCTGCATGCTTGCTATCCCCTATTCCTGTATTTTCTATCTTTTTTCCCCTTCCTAACTCCCTTGCTTTGTCCTTTTTTTCTCTACCAATCCCCTCTCTCATATTTTCCACACCTCTTTTTTCCTCCAGTCCCTTTCCTTTCCCCTCCCCCTTCTTTTCTTCTCCTCCAATTCCATCCTTTTTCCCCTCACTGCCTCCTTTTTTATTCTCCTCCAATCCCCTCTCACCACCTTTCCCTTTTTCCCATTCCTCTTCTTTTTTCTGGGTCTGTCCCCCTCCCCTCCCTTAGCCCTTCTCTCAGTCAACATTGTCCAGGGAAGTACCTACCCTAAAGACTTCCCTCTACTGTCGACAAGTTCTGTTTAGGTACTTCTATTGGTTCTTTGCATTATCGTGATTGATTTCTGTTCTTGCTATTTCAGTTATCCGGAAAATAGTGGTTGTCGTGCTTGAGATTCGGATACTTCTTGCCTGTAACCTGTATAGTAGAGTTTTCCTGACATAGTATAAGATCGCCTTACTGGATGCGTTGCCTCTTCTTGGTAGGTGTTTGAAATCCCCTTGACCTGTCAAACTAAACCTATCATGGGACTTATTTCTGCCGATGATCTGATAGTGGATTTTCGAGATTCTCATAATCTGGTATGATACCATAAGGTAATGGAGATGGAAATATAATATGCCTTGTCAGTAGTCAGTATTATAAATTACTGTAAGTAGCAGGAACGATAGATTACAAGGGTAAAAAATAAAATAAAAATAAAACATGGAGCGCATCCGCGTCGGTGACCCATGTGTTAGACTTGTTTATCCAATCGCTAACATTGTAGAAGGAAGCAAGGGAGGAATGACGGTAACTTATTATGACGGACAATTCAGTGATGCAGTAAAGGAATTGAACCAGGAAGCGAGTAAGAGGGTAAGTGAATCAGTCGCAGAATACCTGGGGGGGGAATGGAAATCTGAAAATCTCAATTGATGTGCAACAGTGGAGAGAGGGGATCCAGAGGTGTATGTTATGTTAGGAGATTCTCATTTTATTTTATTTTTCTGATAGCACAGTACCATATCTTAGATTTGCCCTTTTTGCTACTGAATTCAGGGGCACAATTTTGGCAGAGTTTCTGCGATGAGGATTTGAGCAAAATTCACATACAAAAAATGATTTTCACTTTTGAGCCTGACCTACTTCCAATTCCCATGCAGTACTGGTGCCGTAGATTATGGGACACTTGGGCAAGCCAACCCCAGTTCAGGGGTCGGGATGGAAGGTATTGTACAGTACTTGCATAGTGTATCATACAAGTCCCTGGCATGAATGAACTGAACAGCAGGGAGTTCCGGTGGCTGAATGTCCTTTACCAAGGATACTGAATCACTCCTGTAAATAGCAAAAGTAATTAGCATAAATGTAAGCAAAAAGGGGGAAATTTAATTAAAAAGCCAATGTAGTTCCTGGTCACTGCATATTAGCATGAAGTATCTATACTGTTAAATATCGTGAACATATACATACAAACTGCCAAACTAGAGAAAAAACAACATTACCAGTAAGTAAATTATTCCTGAACAGTGAGAATCATGAACTGTCACTTACACATATAGTATTCAGAAGAATGCAAGCTGAAACGCACGAATAGGCAGCCTATAAACAGTGATACACAGTCCAGACCTTGCGCAATTCTGTGGGTTGAACCTACTACCAAATTGCTAAAGACCAGAAACTTAGTATTAGCACAGTCTTTAATATCTGCAATACCCCCTCCACTTTAAGAAAACCAAAGGGAAGGCAGTTTTCCCTCGACACTCGTACTCACCACCGGCTAGTAGCTACCACTACTATGAGTGCTGCTTACCAAAGAATGCAGCTTACTGAAGTTGCAGCAGCTTGTGGTATCCAAGCATGTGATAGAACCCTCCGGAAAGCCTTCCAGATAGGAGGCTATTCTAGGAGAGTTGCTCGAAAGAAACCTTTTCTTGATAAGAGGAAGAGGGGGCTATGACTAGTATTTGCAATAGTCCACTAGGATTGGAGAAAGGAAGATTGACGCCAGGTCATTTGAACCAACAAGTATTATATTTGGCTGTCTGACTGTACAAGTCAGGTTTGGGTGACCCGGTACCCAGAGGAGAAGTATCACGATGATTGCCTCCTCCCCAAGTTCACCAAGAAGGATACCATTATAGTATGGGGTGGTATTTTGGGTACAAAGAAATATGACCCTGTTCTCTGGGATAAGGACTGAGACACCATAACATCTAAACATTATGTGGACAATGTCCTTATCCTAGTACTCCAGCCATTTTGGGAGTGGGAGAGTGAGCATGCTGCTCATCCTCTCTGGCTCATGGAAGATGGAGCCTCTGCCCATAGGGCACATCACACACGGCAGATCTAGGAGGAGTATGGTATTTCCAAACTCGACTGGCCACCCTCTTCCCCAGATCTCAATCCGATTGAGAATGTTTGGTTTATTCTAAAAGATAAACTAACCAAGCGGCATCCATGGCCACAAGGGTTGGAGGGCATGGGGGAGGCAATACGGGAGGAATTGGATTCTATTTCAGAGGAACATCTTTTAACCTTTGTAGATTCAATGCCGGAAAGAATACAAGCTATTATCACTGCTTCTGGTGGCCATACTCACTGGTGAACTTTTACTTTTACTTTTCTTCTATTTATTATTATTTATTATTATTTTTTAGTATTTAATATTTTAGTTTAATGTTTATATATTCAAGTGATGCAAAGAATATCTCATTTTTTCGCTAGATTTCACCCTTTTTGATTACATTTATGCTAACTACTTTTGCTATTTATGGGGGTGATTCAGTGTCCTTGGCAAAGGACTTTCAGCCACCGGAACCCCCTGCTGTTCAGTCTGTTCATGCCAGGGACTTGTAGTAGAGACAGTTCCACTCCAACCNCGCCCCCCCCGATCATCACTGACGACTTTGGCAGCACAAAGAGGTACGGTACGTATCTTGACTACACTCGAGTACAAGGTTTCGGGGTGAGCAAACAATTGGTGCTTGGATTTCGGTAGAGGCGATACAGCCGAGAAAGCATCTCCATTTCCCCTCTCCTCCTCCCGCCTCGGTCGACCCCGAAATACAATTGATGGACCGCGTTCCTGGCCTCCGGCTGGATACATATAGTATTGAGAACGATACTGGTAGCGCCCCCTAGGCTCTCGAACAATGGAATGGAAGGCTTGCCTTCCTGGATGAGTTGGTTGCGGTATAACGCTGGTTTTGACAAAAAATCGGCATCAACACCCCTGCTCCGTACTCGGGTAACAATATTTTATCCTTGACCCTTGCAAATACAAGTACAAGCATTTCGGAAGCGGCAATTATAGGTGAGCCAAAAGTAGATTTTCCCCCACTGCCTGCTGTTGCAGCCTTTATCTCAGATACCGCTATCGTAGTTGTTCATGATCCCTACCGTACTGGGTATGAAGGGTGAATCTGTTCAACTTCCTCTAGTTGTCTTGGGGACCCTTCTTGAATAGACTCTTCTTTTTTATTTTTTTATTTTTTATCATTTTTAAGGGCCTGTTCGGCTTGTATGATATGGTGTCATACTAATGAAAACATATTATTGTGATATCTCTGAAAACAGCATATCCCCCAAGACCCGCAGCGAGCTGACTTCGAAGCAAGAAATTAATACCATAGCTCAGTAGCAGGCGCTCCCTCGCTTATCCTGTGGGGAGGTGGGAGCAGTAGGAGGCGTAGTGGCTGAGGAGTAGGGAAAAGAGTGATGTGGGGAAATATTTCACTATCATACTGTAACACAACATCACCATTTTCCTTACCCCCACCCCTTAGCCCTTTTGCTGCTTTTTTCCTTCCCATAGAATACGGAGGTGGAGGAGCATCTGCTATCATACTTGGCTATGATGCTAATCCTTGCTTTGGAGTCAGCTTGGCTTGAGCATTTGGAAGTGCTCCGTTTTCAAAAATATCGCAATATATTTATATTATATTGGTACTGTACGTGCCGAGCATAACCTAAATGAATACCCTTTCCATTTCGGGCTCTCTATACGGTGCCAAAGAGTGTCTGCCCCAACGTCTGCCTAACCACGAAACAACCATATGCAACGCGTTTCCATGGCGATCTATCTAACCCCTAGGTTAATCCAACTCCCCTACTGTAGTCCCTCCTCCTTGGATCCCCTCCAGAAATGGTATCATATTATCATAATATTGTGATACCGGCAGTTGCAATGGATACTGCCGCCTTCCGACAACCCCCATTTCCTTTCTCCTCAAATTATTCCGTCTGCTCCTCTCCAAAATCTCCCTTCTCTTTTCCGCACTCCTCTCCGCCAACCGGTTCGATAGGCCCTTTGCGCGCTCGCTGCGTGCTATTTCGTGCAATCCCCTGAGTGCTGGCTAATACAGTACGGTACGCTAATCTAATGACGCGCACACTTTTAGTTTACCGGGCAATTTACAGAGTACAGTATTCGAACCCTTTGGCGGCAACGCGGGTACGGTGTCAATCAATGCCAGGGTGTTTGGGTGCTTTGTGAACTGCCAAGTGGTTGATCGGCGTGGAACATGCCATCCCCCTATTAACGGTGCAGCACTTCAATGGCGGCGGTTAGCTGTGCTCGCAGCAAGTCACAGGGCCGCACCGTACGTACCCACAACCGCGTAATTAGGCGAATGCGAAAACGAGCGTACCGGAGTACGGTACTATAGGTGATTCGCGTTGGCGGTGAGCGTAAGGCATCATGCGGAAAGGCGGAGCGGGCGAGCGGGAGGGTATCATATTAACTTATGCTTGAGTTGAGTGACAGGGCTGCTGTCTGGAGCGATTAGTAACAACGATTCCAGGAGGGGAAGATGGAATGTGAAGAAAGGAAGTGTATAACATCCCCCCATCCCAGGGATATGGTGTCTCCCCACACCGTGGTGTAGTGTTAGCGATACAAACGGTGGTAACATTTTCCGCGATTCGGATACGAATATTGCACTGCAGTATGATAGTACTTCTATGGTACAGTATCGCACGATCGGGAGGTCGAACCCTACAGGGGGGAAGGAGATTTTGGGTTAGATTAGAATGGCAAAGTGCAGACCCGTATGTAGTTATGCGGTGCTCTCTTTCTCCCTACCGGGACCTTTTCTTTGTAGTGGGTAGTTGACGGTTTGCACTTTCTTCCCCGACACCCCTACCCTACTGTATCCTGGTACCATACGTATGGCCTGGAAAGGTTTGCTGCTCGAGCACCGGTCTACTCGGATGATCTGAAGCCGGTGGCTTGTCATTGGGGGTGGGCATATGGATAGGGGACGGGAGGGGTAGATAGGGATATAAGGATCCCCCTCCTGCCTAAAGTCTACTTGGAATCACCATTCTCATTCGACGACGACGACGACAACAGTCCTTTCTTCCCTCATTACCACCATCATCACCATCTCCTTCCGCGGGATAGACGAAGCGATCACCATGATCACTCCTTCTGAAGTCACCACATTCGCCAGCGACTTGGGCGTTCCGGCTGCCGGTTTGCAGAAGATCAGTGAGTTTGGGCTTACTTCTGGGAGCTATGGGATCTGGCAAGGCATCGCGGTGTTGATTCTTACTCTACTATTCCCTGATAAAACGTTGTTGCCGGATATGCCCGGGTATAACGCCAGTATGAGTATTAATTGGTGAGTCCGACCTGTCCCTGCCCCGATTGTTTGGTTGAGCGAGTGAGCGAGCATGGCGCTAATACGGCGGAATCGGAATAGGTCCATGAGGGCATGGTTGCCCCCGCAAGCGATCTTCGTGCCAACTTCGGCGCAGGATGTAGCAAAGTCGGTTAAAATCATCAATTTCTTCTCCGTGCCGTTCGCCGTGCGCTCCGGCGGCCACACCCCCTTCCCCGGGAGCGCAAGCATCTCCGACGGAATTCTCATTTCTCTTCAGAACCTTACCACCTTGGAACTCTCAGAATCAGGGGACCGTGTCTCCATCGGCTCGGGGAACAGATGGATCAGCGTCTACGAATTCCTAGCACCTCACAACCTCGGCGCTGTCGGCGGTAGAGTCCCCAGCGTCGGTGTCGGCGGCCTAACCACTGGAGGCGGAAACTCCTACTTCACAACTGGCCATGGAATGGCGTGTGACAATGTCGCCAGCTTCGAAGTTGTCATCGCGGACGGGAGTATCGTCACGGCATCTGCTTCTGAGAATAAGGACTTATTCTGGGCGCTCAAGGGCGGGAGCAACAACTTTGGGATTGTCACTCGGTTCAACTTGTTCACTGTCCCAATTCCCAATGGGAAAGTCTGGGGCGGGAACACGATTTTCTTGCCTCAGCAGTTTAACAACGTCACCGATGCGATCGCCGAGTATCAGATGAATGGCCAATTGACTGACCCTGATGCGGCGATTATCCCTAGCATGTCTTATCAGGGGCAGCAGAATTCGAGTGCTTTCATAGTGACTGTTTTCCATGCTAGCGGCCAGAAGCCGGCATCCTTGGAGCCTATCTTTAAGGCCGGCCCCGTGGTCGATAGCAGCAGGCAGATGACTTTGCCAGAAGTAGCGAGGGAGGCTGGCGGTGGAGAAGCGGGTGCCAAGCAACCCCATATTCGGTGAGTGCACTCTTTTCACGAAGGTGATTTAGAAATTGTCCAACTTCTAATAACTGCGATGTTGTCTAGGAATGACTTCCGAACTATAAGCATCGGCGTATCTTCAGAATTATACCGTGGGATCGTCGCCCTCTTTCAGCAGACCTACACCATGAACGCCACCCTCTCCTCCATACCTGGCTACCGCGTAACCCTAACTTTCCAGCCCGTCGCCGCGTCAACCGTGACGCACGGCAAGACTCGCGGCGGAAACGCAATGGGAATGTCGGAGAAGGCTCAAACATGGTTGTGCTTGACAACTAGCTGGGTACTTCCGTCCGACGACCAGGTCACGCTCCCGCTTAGCATCAGCTTCACCAAGCAGGTCGAGGACCTGGCGAAGGCCAAGGGCCTATTCGAGCAGTATTTGTTCCTCAATGACGCTGCTATTGATCAGAAGGTTATCGCTAGCTATGGAGATGCGCAGGTGAAAGAACTAAAGAGAGTTTCTCAGAAGTATGATCCTAAGGGTGTGTTTCAGAAGTTGGCGAAGGGAGGGTTTAAGCTGCCTTAGCGGCGTTAATAATGTAGTACTGCAGTTAGTCTTTGAGCTGTTGGGCATTAAATAGCATTAATATTATATCATCATTTATTCTGCCAAGTCAAGTTTCTATCAGTCCCAGTGTCTAAAAAAAAAATATGGGTTTTGAGCGCTGGGGCAACCTCATGAAAGCCAACCGATCCAATCCCCGGAAGATGCGCGAAAGCAAAGTGATCACAAAATGCATCCCATCTTGTGGCTTTTTGAGTGCTGACATTATCGTCCCCAAAACCACCTGCTCTTGTCAACCGGAACAAGCCTCCGAGTGAGCACCCGTGAAGAACCCAACACCCCCTCCCCTCCCTTCCCTGGCAGCAGTACCGGTACCCAATCAGTAATCGCAGGCCACCACACCCCCACGAGCGCACCAATTTCCTCTCCAAAGTGAGTAATATCTGAAGGGCATTATGATGACCGATATGTTATTACGCTGCGATAGCACGAGGACCAGCCGCGACCGTAGCACCGAATTGACTAAGCTACCAGTATGTCAACAGGTCTTGTAGGTATCCACGACATTGGTTTCATGGGCTGGAAATGCCTTACATGCCCTCACGGCGTTCTCACTGGGAGAGGGGGTTTGTATCATTAGTTACCGGTAAGCTTTTGGGTTGGGTGGTGTTGGGTCTTTCACATGGCGGATGCAGGTACCGGCACAGTACCGGTACGGTAGTAAATGTCTTGCTAATCTGGGTTGTGTGGGTATTTTTTTTTTGTATTGAACGGTAAATTATCCGGTAAATGTTGTATCATACTATACCCGTACCGCTGCTCCCGGGGTAATTGTTTTCTTCCCGTGCGAGCTTATATTCTGACAAGTCTTGGGGGGGGGAAAACAAAAGCTTGATGTCAAGATAAGGTGCTGTTGGTGTTTCCCCACCGACGTCAACGGTGATATTAGATCCCTGATCCCCGTGCCCGAAATTCCCATTCACCCCACCATAGATCGCCTTCCTGCTCATAACCATCTACCGCTACCATCTATCCATTCATCCAGCTCCTCGCTCGTCCGGTGTTTCCCGCTCTCCGGGTCTCATTTCTCCCCTCCCTATAGACGCGTGCTGTCATCTTTCCGTCGACCTCCCCCACTCATTTACTTAGCCATCTCTCACCATGGCTTCGGATTCTGACCTTCAACCGATCGACCCCGCTAAACATATCTTCGCTATCCCGACCAAGAGAATTCACGTCCAAGAGGACGTTCCGCATTTTATCACCTCACCGGCTTACAAACTGATAACGAACTTCATCCTTCACCTTAACGCTTCGGCATCTCCATTGAGCCCAGCAACTGGCGAGCTCCGCAACCCGCAGAACTATACACTGACCTCCCCTACCATTTATGTATCCCCCGAAGTCGACGGCATAATCCAACTCATTCACAGGCTGGAATCCCTTGTGACCCAAGCTCCACCGGACCCGGGCCCGCGAAGATTCGGTAACACCGCCTACCGTCATTGGCACGCTCTCGTCGAGGACGCCCTCGGGGGTCCGAATAGTCTCCTCGACCAACACCTGCCCACATCGGTGCTCTCGCCAAAGGGGAAAGGTGAGGTCGCCGCCAAGCAGGAATTACTCCCGTATCTTCTCGATTCGTTCGGGTCTCCCCAACGCCTCGATTACGGCACCGGACATGAGCTTTCGTTCTTTGCCTTTCTCTGCGGGATTTGGGTGCTCGGTGGGTTTCAGGCCGGAAGGGATGAACTTGGATTGGCTCTCAAATGCCTTGATGCATATCTTCATCTAGTTAGACGGTTGGTGACTACATACACCCTTGAGCCGGCGGGATCTCATGGGGTTTGGGGGCTTGATGACCATTCGTTCCTTCCGTATATCTTTGGCAGTGCCGAGTTGACTACCCACCCCCCGACCGATTCGGCCTCGAGCTCGACGGTTCCGGCGAATGTTGAGGGGTTGGAGGATGTTCCGAAGCCTGGGGATGTGGTTAAGAGTCTTGTCGTTGAGAGGGAGCGTTTGAGAAATCTTTACTTTGGAGCTATTGGTTTTATATATGATGTCAAGAAGGGTCCCTTCTGGGAGCATAGTCCAATTTTATATGATATCTCTGGCGTCCAAGGAGGGTGGGGTAAGATAAACAAAGTAGGTATTCCCTGATTGTTTGTATTTTTTGACAGGGTTTGCTTACGGTTGTGGTCTAGGGAATGATCAAGATGTTTAATGCGGAAGTTCTGGGGAAGTTTCCAGTTGTTCAGCACTTCAGGTTTGGGAGCATTTTCGGTTGGGACGGGCCGGATGGCTCTGCCAATGCCGCGGCTATTCCTGCTGGGACTCAAGCGCCCCAAACAAGTGGTCCGGGAACTGGGGCCGGAAGTGGGGTAGGGGCTAGATCTAGCGCCAGCTCTGGCCCTGGAACCCGGTCCCCCGAGAATCAAACCACCAGCGCAGCTGCGCCTTGGGCTAGAAACCCAACGCAGTCTCCTACGATTGGTTCGAATACCGATTTCACCACCAGGGCGCCCTGGGGCACCCCCACTTCTACTGTGAATCAAACTGGATCCACTGTGGGTCGCTTCCCCGTGGAACCTTCAGGCTCCCGCACTGCGCCCCGCCCATTACCTGGCAGAGAACTCGGCATGGAAGATGCGAGAGCACCATGGGCCACCGGCGAAGCGGATAAGCATCCCCCTTCCCCAGATATCACACAAGCAACTGAGGCAAACCTCGGGCCTAGGAGGACTAACTCTCCGGACAGCAAGCTTGCTACTATGGAAGGTGAGGAAGGTAGACTTAGGAGGGGTAGTGTTGGGACCGGGGGTGTTCGGGTCGCGGAGACAGGAGACCTTAAGAAAAAGTCACCTCCACCCCACCAAGGCCAATGATACAACGATAAACGTTTCGAAGGCGGGATTGAAAGCTGGGTTATCCTTCCCTCCCTCAGCCTCTACTTAGGGCCTTTAGCATTTCGGATTTCGTTAAGGCTGCCATTTCTTTATATTCCTTTTTCTTCTCCTTTTGCACATGCGACTTGTGACTGTAGTTTCGGTGTCTTGTGGGTTCTTCAGGGTATGGGTTGCATAGTTCTTATAGCGGTGCTTGGGGTTAATGGAGCGGGGATACTGTACTTATTCTTCCTTACCTTTCCTTTATTCTTTCCTTCCGGGATCCACATGATTGCTGCAATGATTTCTTACTCCCTCTCCCTCTCTCCTTTTTTTTTCTCTTTTGAAAAAGAAAAACCGTAGCTTGACTGGCTTAAGTTTGTTTTTACTATGGGGGCATTCCCCCATGATATTATGGTTATGGTATATAAATACGGTGCTCGCGGGGCGGGCGCAAATTAATTATGCCGTTACATTATATCTATGACAATACAGGTACTAGTACCGGTATGTGTTCATACCTTTGTTTTTCCTTCCTTCTTCGACGGGGATCTGCTATTGCTGCTAGTGTAAAAAGTTAAACGGTTATGCACCCTGCTGGGCATGGGGGATACCGGTATCGTGATATGGGCGGCGCGCATTGTACGGTAATTGCTTTGTAGGGCCATTCGAACACGGGAGAAGGGAGGAGCGGTACAGTAATCGTCGTTGTTATTATTGATATTCTGCATTCGACTCGCTCGGTAGTGTACCGGCAGGGGGAGAGCGGGAGGGGAAGGGGGGGTCGATACTCGATATCAGTTACCGGTACGTGTGTTGTTAGAGGATCGGTACCGTAGCAGCAGTTCTCTCTCTCCTTCCTTCTTTTCTTCCTTCGATGTTTGTGTGCATGATGAGGGGGGTTTTTTTACTGAGAAAACATGGTTTCAAGAGAAGGGGGGAAGCCCCTGCTTATCTGAATGATAGGTACAGTACCGCATTACCTGGGTAAATTGGAAATGGCGCTAGCACAGCGATCATAGAATGGGGCTGAAAATGGTGTGATGGTAGATTAGCCGAATATAAGAATTCAATAACGAGTGATAGGTTATGTCGGCATGACCACTAAAGAAAAATACCGCATCGTGGAGTTTCTTTAAGAAACACAACAGATACAAGAATAATCTGACTACAGCTGAGCTATTCTTGGTCTACAAACTCGACAATATCATCCTGCTCACCCCCCAGATGTGTTGTTTCTTGTGTTTCCAAACTTGTAGAAAGAATATGCCCGGATCCACCCAACCTCCAGTCCCCAATATGTAATTGTGAGGGTAATATGCCTTTTACAGATAGTTCATTATCACATGAACCGTCAATAGGAAGGGTTAGCCCCAACTGGCGAAAGGTTTGAACAACAGATTCTTGATTTCTTGAACAAAAAATCTCCCAGGCTTCACCTACCGCATGGGTGACCAGCACTCGTCTCTCAGCAATTGCGGAAAGGTCCGTGCAAGATATATCGTGAAGACTGGTATTATTTGCTGTTTCGTAGTCTTCTAAGAGGGTGTCTAAGATATCCCGGAGGATATCCTTAAAAGGCTTGTTGATGGAAACATCCAGTGGCTGTACCAGGCCGGTGCAGCCAGCTGGGATCATTGAAGGAATGATATCGTGTGAGCGGAGTG
Organism: Tuber magnatum; assembly: GCA_003182015.1. Classification (NCBI taxonomy): domain Eukaryota; kingdom Fungi; phylum Ascomycota; class Pezizomycetes; order Pezizales; family Tuberaceae; genus Tuber; species Tuber magnatum. The sequence goes on along the minus strand of PYWC01000001.1, from coordinate 1,003,581 downwards.
TGTTGAGCACATCCTCAGTAGAATGAAATTTAGCCACATCTAGGGCTAGGAGTCGAGGTCCGGGTGGTAGGGAGGGTACGAGAATATTGTTGATCCAGGAAACAAAGAGTTCTGAATTCGCATAAGCAGTTGTGTTCCATAGAACTGTAACACCTGGGTGGTACTTTAAGGCTTCCTCCTCTCGCTTTTGTTGGTGAAACCGCTCTCTTCTTCCCTCGTAGTTTTCTTTTCCACGAAAAATAATAGTGGGCCGTACACGCAACTTTCCACTACCAAAAGCGGCCAAAATGATTGTTGCTTGACGCTTGTTCCAGCCACTATTAGTGGCCTTGACTTGGACTGATTTGCTGCCCTTATCTGCATAGGTTTGGCCATCTAGGAACTCGAAGGGTAAAGGAGTTTCGTCAACATTACAAACACTATCCAGAAGATACCTGCCGACAACCGAGAGCCTATCGGAGGAGTTGAGTCGGATTTGTGAATTTCTCCTATTAAATCGAAGCCAGGAGAGAATGGCAGAAAGGTAATCGGTAGGTATTTTCTGGGAGACGTTTGTCGTAAATCGGAGGGTAATGGAGTTTCGAGCAAGGAAGCCGCTAAACCACCCGTTCGAGAAGGAAAACTCTCTAATATCTGCTAGTGGATAGCATTCCTGGAATATCTTGCGAGCTTGACGCTGAAGCCAGGTCCGGCGGACTGCCCTTCGTTCTTCTCTTCGTTTACGGTACTTTTCGTAAAGGCTTGCCTCAAGCTCTGGCCACCTGCACCAAATGCTAGTCTTACTACTGCCCCGCTCTCCCTTCCTACTTCCAATAATCTTTTCCTCATTTCGCTTCCAATTATGAAGAGTTGTAATCGGTACAAGATAGCGTTCCGACACCTCTCGCATAAAGGGAGCTCGCAGTTGACCTTGGTTAAACTCCGTCATTTGCTGCTCAACTCGCGCATGTGTCCACCATTCCAACACCTTTAGCTTGAACTCCCTCGTATAAGACTGCTCAATCCGCTTTCGTGGTTTACTGAACTGCTTAGATGCCGGCCCCGAAATTTGGTCTAAAATCAGACTCGATTGAGGTTGCTGTTGACCTGCTTGCACTGGAACTGAATTACTGCTTGTTGAATCTTCGGATTGAGGATTGAGAAGTTTGGAAATAATCATCTTGTCTCTTGATGATTCGGAATCGCTTTCTCTCTCCTCAAATTTGTTAAACTAACCAGTCTTTTAAGTCTCCCTTTTGCCTACAGGCAGACCTAAACGACTGATTAGTTTTACAAATTATTGACTCTTTCTTTGTCTTTGTTGTCCGGGATTAGCAGATTTTCTGCTCGTATTCATATGACTCGGTGATGATTCGCAAGAGTTGAGGTTGGAAAAAGAAGTAAGCTTGATTAGAAATGGCCTTGTCTTACCCCCCGCCACAAGAGTGGTGACTCGCCTAACTTTCTCTTCTTGTTCTAGCGCCATTTCCAATTTACCCAGGTAATGCGGTACCGGTATCATCATACAGTACGAGCAGTCACTTTAAGTTTTGGGTTGGCGCGATTCCTTGTACTCGAGTAGTCGCATGGGGTAGCACGGACGTGGGGCTAGGCCTGGTCGCGTTAGAGATCTTGGGCTCGAATCTCTCGCTTGGGACTGGTAACAAAAAAGTGGGAAAGTAAAGCCAGTGACCACTGACCACCGGGGAGATGAAATGACATTGGTCTCTCTTCCGCCTACCACCCGTTCACTTTCCGCTCTCCTTCTCCTTTTCCCACATCTCTTCTCCTATCTTCCTCTTCCTCCTCTTCCTCCTCTTCCTCTTCCTCCTCCTCCTCCTGCTTCCCCTCTTCCCTTGCCTTTATACAATCTTTCTTCCACTTGCACCACCCCGCCGTCGTTTATATTCATACATACACACACACCTTCACACACACGCGCACGCACACCCTCATCCTCATCCTTCCTATCTCAGGGCTCGTCTTTGGAAGGGCGTGTTTCGTGATTGAGATTTCCAATCAGAAGCTGGGGACGAACCCTTTCTGTTGATAACGCGCAACGTTGTCGCCGGCAATTTCTGTGTTGGTCCACCCCATCCCCTGTCGAATCGTTATCATCTCTGCATATCATATCATAAATAACCGGCCCACCCCTCCTCACATCCCTCCCTAAACAAGATTATATGCTCCACCGTATCGTTGTGTTCAAACCGGTGCCCTATTTCCCCTTCCCTCTCTTTTTCGTTTTCACCCCGCAGTTCCGAGCCCATGCCAGGATAGCCGAGACCGGCTATCCTCATCCATCCATCTCAATGCGTTTGTCGACGTGGTTCGACCTGTACGCGTTTGTTTGACTGACCGCCACTTGCATTAGTTTCGTTCATCGTATCCCCGACATCCCCTATCTCATCACGCTAGTCGATTGCTTCCTTACAAAAAGCCTCATCCCTCACTTCTCGGAACAAACAGTCCTTCAAACTTCCCTCTTTTTTTATCTTAGTAAACTTTTAATCACTACTCGACAGCAAACATGTCAGGTTCTCCTGAAGAGGTACTAGCCCCAACTTCTCAGGACTTGGCTATCGCTCTTGTGGTGGAGCAGGAGGAGGAGGAGCCTTCTACAGCAGATCCTGACCCGGTTAAGGAAACCCATCGGGAAGAGCAAAAGGAGGCAGTCAAGAAACCTACTGTGACGGGAATGGCTAGGCGTCCTGCCGGAACTGGATCAGGCTCTACTGCTCCAGCCTCTGGCCCCCCGCCTCGGAGGACTGGGACTACTGGTTTATCAAAGCCTCCGCAGAGATCTACAGCTGGAACCAATGGGGCTACCGGCGCTGCTAGCAATATGGCAACACGTAGGACCGTTTCTGGATCGACTAGCAGTTCTGCAATAACCCCCCAGCTGCTGGCTTGAGGACGGCCACAACAACTTCCGGCAGTTCCAGGAGAACATCGACAATTGCTTCTCCCGCCACAAATACTCCTCGCTCCCCCGAGAAGAAGGGAACGGCACTCAGTTCGAGCAGTTCCACTAGTCCTACCGCTGATCGCCGGTCGTCTGCCGGAAGCACCGCAGGTACCACTGGTAATGTGAGAAGAGCCGCTACCTCTACAACCACACCCACGGCACCTACACACCGCCCACGCCCTTCAATATCTGCATCATCTAATACCGCACCTTCTGCGCGCCCTTCGGCTGCTTCCACGACCCGGGAGAATTTCACCTCGCCCAGACCGCCGTCCGCCACCGGACGACTTCTCCCTGCGACTGCAAGAGGAGCCACTGGGAGGTCCAGTCTTTCTTCTCGGCCTAGCGCTTCGACTTTACCCTCGAGAACCACGGGACCCGGTGGGTTTGTTAGTGCATCTAGCACTAATGCCTCGAAGGAACTGGAAGCGTTGAAAGTCAAGGTGTCTGATTTGGAGGAAAAGAACAAGGAACTTTTAGAGCAACTTCCCAAAGCAGGTGGTCATCCTACCGCTAATGGCGATGCTGAAACAGCTACCGAAGAGTTGGAGTCCGAGCTAGCGGATCTCAAGGCAAAGATTACTATCATTCAAGAAGCGGTATGGTTTTTGTCACATGTTAGATCATAGTATGTATATCTGGGGCTGACAAATCATATACAGAACGAGAAGCTACAGGCTCAATGTAAGGATGCCGAGACAAAATGTGAAACCTTTGCGGCCCTGGTTGAAGAATCTGCGGCAACGATGAGGGATACAAACGATAATATTATTGCTAGGCATGCAGAAGAGCGCAAGGCTCTTGAACGTGACTTTGGTGCAAAAGAAAAGGACCTTCTCGCACAGATTAATACCCTGAAAACTTCCCTCGAGTCTCTAGAAGCACGCCATGCCGAGGAGGTATCCAATAACACTTCCTTGACTGAAAAGGTATTTCTGTCTTTGATACGAGGGTTTGACCAGAGACTAATTCCGTGAAAGGCTGCGACTGAAACCGGCGATCTCCAGAGGGCTATTGAAGCTCAAGAGGCGGCACATAATAAGGCAGTTGAGGCTCTCAATGCTGCTCTTGCAGCTGAGAAGGAAGCCAACAGCCAGAGCTCAATTGATACGGAAGGCCTTGTCAGGGGGCTTACCGAAGAGATTTCCGCTCTAAAAAAACAGATTGAGGACGCAGATGAAGTTTCTAAAGGTGTCACCGAAAAGAACTTGGTGGCACTCGAGGCCCGCCAGAAGGAAATTGACGGGCTTAACAATGTCATTAGGCTCCTGCAAGAAGAAGTGGAGAAGGTGACGCTTGAAAACAAGGTCATGGAACAGAAGGCCATCCAGGAACTCCAAGAGAAACACACAGCGCAACTAGCAGAGGCGGTTAATGCTGAGAAAACAGCCGCCGAGGAGGCCAAGGCCGAACTCGAGAAGATTATTCAAGAGCATCGAGAACAGTTGGAAAAGGGTTCCAAGACTTTATCTACCCAGCTTCAAGAAGCTAAATCTTCAGCTAAGATATTGGAGGAGAATCTACTACTAAAGATTGAGGCTGCTAAGTTGGAGGGTGCTAAAGCTTTGGAGGCTGCTCAGAAAAAAGCAGCCGAGGAAATTGAAGCTGTCAAAGAAGAGAGTGAATCTCAGCAGAAGCAGTTTGAATTGACCATTGAAGTCTTGAAGAAGGAAGTTTCTGGCAACGTTGAGAGCAAAGACAAAGAATGGGAAAGCAAGATTGGCCAGTTGACAAAGTCAAACCAGGAACAAGTCAGCAACTTGACAGCCCAGCTGGATACCGCGAGAGAGGAGATCCAAGAAGCCTTACAGAAATTGGAACTAGTTAAGCAGCATTCCGATGGCGAGATCAAGTCGGCACAAGAGCAAAGGGAAGAAGAAGTCGCCGCCCTACAGAGTGCTTTGGGAACCTTGAATAAGGAACTGGCGGTTTGTTCCATATATGCATACACCATTTGTTCTTTTGCTCACGAGATTTATTGCAGGACAAGGAAAGCCAGGTGTTAAAATTCAAGGCGGATATTGAAAAGACTGTTAAGGATATGGCAGATAGCGCTGAAGTCAGTAGCAACCGTCCTCCGCGCAGGAGTCGAGTCGCTAACATTTGCATAGGCGGCTTCCAAGCTTGAGGACGCCCATAAGGTCGCCCTTGATTCTCAGCGCGCCGAGCATATTATGGAAATCGAGAAAATGAAGGCTGAGCTCACTTCTGGCAACGAGGGAAAGTACACTCTGCTTTCTGACAAGTATGAGGTGCTTGTTACCGAACTAGATTCAGTCAGAGAGACACATAATGTCGAGATATCCCGCATGGCTGGGGAACTTAAGAAGGCAGATGGCATGTCAGAGTTATTGCAGAGTCATAGCTCTACTATTTCTTCGCTTGAGGACCAGCTTGCAATTGAGAAAGCCTCCCGAGTCGAGCTACAAGCGACTCTGGATGCGGTCCCTGATCAGTCTGCTTTCGACACCCTTTCGAAGCAACTTGAGATAGCAAAGGCAGAACTTGACGAGATTAAGACATCCAAGGATGCTGAGATCAAAGGGTTGCAGGAATCGATACAGGAGGCAGAGGAATCTAAATCTGGGCTCGAGTCTGAGGTCGCGAAGGAGAAGGCTTCAAATCAGGAGCTTCTCGAGAAAGTTTCAGCCCTCGAAATAGAGGTCTCAGAGGCTAAGAAGGAGGTGGTCGAAAAAGCTGTAGCCGCTAAGATATCAGAGGAAGAAACTAAGGATCTCCGTGCATCGATGGAGGCTGATTACAAGTCGATGGAGCAGATTTACCGGATTGAGATTGATGAGCTGAAGCGTGAAACCAAGGGCTTGAAGGATAAGCTTGGGGCTGGTGAGTCCGGGATGAAAGGCAAGGACGGGGTCATTGAAACGCTTGAATCTGAAAAGAAGGAAGTTGAAACTACTTTGGCTGTTCTCAAGAAGGAGAAGGAGGCCTTGGAGGAAGAGAAAGTGGCCCTAGCGGATGGGAATGGGTCTCTCAGTAGAGAGATAGAAACCCTTAAGGAGGAGCAGGAAGCCTCTATGGCGTCTATCACCACTGAACTGGAATCTTTGAAAAGAGAGTTCAGTGTCCTGAAAGAGGAGAAGGAGGCCGCCCTTCAGACCGTGAAGGCAAAAGAAACCGACCTCGAGAAAACTAACCAATTGGTCTCCTCGTTGGAAGCCGATAGCACAGAAAAGTCTAACAGTTTAGAAACAATTACCAAGGAGAAGTCTGACTTCGAAGCCGAGATAAAGCGACTCAAGGAACGGGTCGAGAGTCTTGAGGAGCTTATCAAGACTAAAGAATCCGCGATTGAAATGGTTATCAGGGGCTCGGAAAAAACAGAGACGGCTTTGAAGGAGCAATTGGGCGCCGCTGAAGCTCTCGCCAAGGAGAAGGAAGCAGCACTTATAAATTCCCAGAAGGGATCGGCGGCCAATATGAAAGTAGCCGAGGCGGAGCTAGCTGAATTGAAGCTACGAATCAAAAAGCAGGTGAGCACAGAAGATGGGCCCTCTCGCGGGGGAGAAACCGGGGAGACTTCGGAAGTTAAGGAAATACATATTGCAGGAATTGTCAGCCACCCAATCTCCTTCCGCTAATGTGAGTTGCTAAGGAAACTATGCTTCCTCTCGCAGCCGTATATGAATGAACATGCGGGGCTAAGAATTGTGATATTAAAGGTAGCTGCACTCAAGATGCAACTTAGCCAACTGCAAGCCGATAACGAGGAAACTACACGGGAAAATGCTAGGTGTGTATACCACTCGCGACCCCATGCATTGTGCCTTTTTTGTGAATCTTTTGCGTATTGATCTGCGGGTACGTTTGGATTTTTATGGCGTTCTTCGGTTGGGCTAATTTCTCATGTGATCTTCCGCAAAACGATAGGATGTTGAAAATGATTGAAAGCCTGCCCCTTGGGTCGACTTCTGATCAAGGTTGACCTCCATCCATTCATATACTCTTGCGCTTCGGGCTGCGGAGGGAGGCACGATAATCTCGAAATTCTTTCTTGCTCCCTCCCCCTTTCCCTTTCCGTAGCGAGCGATCCACCGGATTTAACTTTTTCCTTATTTATTACTTTTTTTATAGCGACTACTTAAACTTCTCAACCAAACCAAGTCGGTTAGATGGACGGATGCACGCACGGATGTATTGCCTGTGGGGTGGTTTATTTTTCCTTGGGGGTTTAATTGGCTTTTATACCATACCATGCCATTTTTCAATTTTTCCTCCAGGTTGTGGGAATTGTGTAATTTTGATACCAAGGCGAAGCCGGGCGTGGGGGGAGTAGAGGATGTTTGCCTTTTTCCTTTCGTGTTGTATTCCCTAGGTGGCTCAATCAGTCATGAAGTAGCTCTAGTCATGTTGCGGTAATGAAGAAGTTTTCTCCTTTTTTCCTTGTTTATTTTATAGAGCCGTTACGGTACATTCCGGCGTTGCGAGAGTGGCTGCATAGAAATGGGGGTAGCAGCATAAAGAACCGGGGTGTGCTTGTAAAGACACAAGACTTAACCTCATTTGGCCTCAGAAGCAAAGGAACCTACCGTACCGTAGTCTTTTGTCGTTCTTGCTCACAATTGCTCTCAAGTTTGTTGCCGTCTTTATCACAACTCACGCCAACGGGGGGGGAAACAAAAAAGTGCCAGACTTTCCCAGGGGAACTCCAACGACATAGCACACCGTTCTCTTATCCGAGTTTATACGGTAAAATTGAGTCTGTTGGTTTTAGCAGATGAAATTGTGGATAATGTGAATAATAAATGCAAAAATCCTTTGTCATACATAGGCCTGGTTAGCTCAGTGGTAGAGCGTGTGGCTTTTACAACGAGTAAAATCCTGTGAAGAACACCTCAATGTCGCGGGTTCGACCCCCGCATCAGGCTGGATTTTTTTGTCACTCTCCAAGCCGCCTATAGGGAGTGGTGGCAGCGGGCGGTAGGCAATGCAGTATCTAGAGTTTCGTTCCCGGTTCAAATCACGCCAAATATACCGCAAAAACTTGAATAATTGGACGTTGTACAGAGCGGTTAATTTAAGGTATGTCTCACCAAGCAATCATCATGCTAATCAGTCAATATCAGTTTCATACTTTCTTAGCTACTAGTTATAGTAAAAATTCAGCTCATCCACAGATTCTTCCACCTCTTCTGCCTCTACACTCTCATCATCAATAACTTTCATCCCTCCCTCAGCCTCTGCCTCTGCCTCTTCCTTCTCTGCTTCCACTCCCACTTCGTCTCCTTCTTCCTCCCAATCACCTTCCCCTTTCATCTCCTCCACCTCATCCTCTACTCACACTTCCTTTAGCCCCTCAACCAGAAACTTCTTAGCTAATTCCTTGATAGATACTATTTGGTGATTCTCACTACCATTGATAGGTAGTGAGAGACCTACAATACAAAATACTTGGCGGATAACTTCTATCTACTTAGTTGAAAACTGCTCCTATGCCTCACCAACAATGTGAGTAATCGCTATTCTCCAATAACCTATCATACTACCGATAAGTTTCTCCTCCACTGCCAAAATTCTTTCTTCCTCTTCCTCAATGTCTTTAAGTTGCTAATCCATCACTTCCTAGATTTCCCAACCAGTCCAATTATAAGATAAGTTTTTACTTTTCTATTTCTATTGAAAATAAGTATTACTAACCTTTAATATCTTCTTAAATGGACCATTGATAGACACATCTAGAGGCAGTACAAGGCTAGTACAGCCTTCCAGTATTACACTAGGTATAATATTATAGGCACAGAAAGTATCCAGTACCTCAGATGTTTTGTGACTGGAGAAAAGGTCAAGTGCCAGAAGTGATGGCTTACTATTGAGAACAAGTATAAGCTGTTCCTCAAGCCACTCAATCATGTTGATTGAGTTGACATAGATAGTTGGGTTAAACTTAATAATAACCCAACTGTTATATCTTTGATGCTCCGCTACAATCATAGGTCCAGTACCCATTCCATAAAAAAATAAAAGTTGTTTAACATGAGGAATCCTATCAGCAAACACAGTGAGTTGTATAGTCCCCTGACGCTTATCTTAGCCTGACTGGCTAGATTGAATCCAGATTGTCTGCTTACTAAGTTGATTGTAAGTTTGACCCTCTAGGTATTCGAAAGGGACTGGTATCTAGTCTATGTCACAGATATTTTGTAATTGGTATCTGGTAGCCTGAAGCTCTCTCTCAGCACTGCTCTCTCTGAATTCTCTTGGCCTGTGCCATCAGTTCTAACAATTAAATTGAAATCAGAAAAGTATTGCCTCTCCAAAATCTTTTGGCAACTGACTGGCTTTATTGGTGGCAAAGTGAAGGCTAATTTGACACCACCTCAGATATCCACAAAACCACCCATTGGAGAACTTAAATTCTCTCATATCCTCTTCTGACTAATTTTTAATAAAGAGTTCTTTACTAACTCTTTTAAACTAGCCACATCGAACCATCCTTCCAAGAGCATGCCACTCTTGGAATTTTTGAAAAAGTTCTTTTTCCATTTTGGACCACTAGTACTTTCTTCCACCTCCTCTCGCTCTCCTCTGTCCAACCCTTTACTTCTTAAACTTTCTTTCTTTCTCTTTTCTTCTCCAATACGATAAATTGGCTGCTGGTACCTTAAAGTAGTTAGCTACCTTCTCTCTTGTTATTTAATATACCTTGTTTGGACTACAGCATATTTGAGTCCCCATCTAGTACAAGGAAACTTGAAGTTTATAACTGATAGTATAGGAATAGTAGTATAATATGTTTGAACAGGGGTCCTATTCATATAACATTATAATAGGAGCAGATAGCTACTTGATTAATAAGAGACGAGTACTGCTTGCTAAAGAAGGCTTTGAGAGGGTGTAATAAGAAATCAAAGAAGTAACTGCTCAACCAAGTATATTAGAAATACTATTAGTCAAAGTCTGCTGTTTCCACCATGGAAATCAGCAGTCTTTAAATATAACTTATTGCTTATAGCTAGTATAAGCAATATTATATAACCTTGTATGTATCAAGTGATAGCACATGAAACAATACAAGTACTAAATGATACTGTGAAACCAAACATAAAATATTGTATGTATCAAGCAATACCACACAATACAATACAAATATCAAATGATACTATAAAATCAAATGTAAAACATTGTGTGTATCAAGTAATACCACATGAAACATAACCTAGTACCTATACTGGTTACAGGTAGGAGTTTACTGTAACTTTAGATGACTTTCAAAGGATTTTGGTAAGTGGCTTTCACTTTGGTCTACACTTTTTTTTTTATATCATTGTAGAATCAGTCTGCTGGAAGAGGAGAAAGGTCTGGCTGCACATGAATCCAGCTACAAGGCTGTGATGGCATACTGCTAACTGATTGTTTTGTATCTGTTTAACTGTTTCTTTGTATATAGTCTATTATGTATTTACATTGTTTATATTTTCTACATGTCTGAAAAATCAGGTAAGGTTCCAATTGACTTCAAGTAAGATTTAATGTCTCTGATTTCTCGTATTTTTCATACTCCAAAACAATCCCGAGACATTAATTTCCGTTCCTCCTAGCTTTGAACCTTATTTTGACCTTCTAGCACACCGTCCATTAGAGTTTTTGCGGTATGGCAAGGAAGCGGGTAAAAGTAAATTCTGAAAAAATGGTAATGTTCGAATGAATGCCAAATAACCTTTTTCCATCACCACCATGATATTACCACAAGCCAACTTATATACAACCCGGGTGATGTCACGTTGCACGACACAAGCATCAATCAAAAACAACCTTCCTCCTACCCCCACCACCCTTCAACGCCTCTTGAACAATCACCATCTCACCCTCCCTAGCTTTCCTTGCCGCTTCCCAGGATGGGTGAAGATTGCCCTCCGTTTGTCCCTCCTCCTTCTTCTTCTTCTTCTCCTTCCCTCCCTCCCTCTCTTCTTTGCGCTGCGCTTCTTGCTTCAAGTGCGCTGCATTCTGTCCGTACTTTTTCGCCCACAGGGCACGGCGGGCTTGTTGGCCCATGCGGTTTTTCCGCTGTTTCTTCTCGGGGGGACCTTTTTTGCGTTTGGGTCTGGTGGTGCTGGAGGTGGAGGTGGAGGAATCAGAGATGTAGCCTGTTAGGAGGGTGGGGAGGAAGGTGCTTGCTCCTGATTTTGTTTTTGGCTGCGGTTTGGACTTTGGGGGTGAAGATGTGGACCAGTCACTGTCATCATCGTCATTGCCCGAGGCAGAAGTTGACAGACTGAGAGGTTTAGTATCTTCCTCATTCTCCCCCTTCTTCTTCCCTTTAACCCCCTCATCCTTCTCCTTCCTCCACAACCTCTCCTCAATCTTCCTCTTCCCTTCTTCCTCTCCATCGCTACCACCTCGCGCCATCTCTTCCACCTCATCGACGCCCAAAATCCGCCTGACGCCCCCCAACACACCTCCCATAACCTCCCTAACTGCTTTAGCCCCATACAACCTGGCACATACATCCCTCTCCACCTTCCCGATTCCCGGCTCTTGTCCATCCTCCCCCTCCCCC
>PYWC01000001.1:943326-988345 GCA_003182015.1 Tuber magnatum | reverse complement strand
ATATATGGAAGTGGCTTGCTCAGAAGAGGCCAAAGTTGCAGGAGAGACATGCTAAGGCTAGACTAGAATGGGCTTTGGCTAGAAAGGACTGGACAATTGAAGATTTTCAGGGGATTCTCTATAGCGATGAATGCACTGTGCGAAAATCTGCAGATCCCCGGCGTGTGTGGGTGTTTCGCACACCTCAGGAAAAGTGGCTCACACTCTGTATTCAGTCTAGAGGGAAGGCAAATGGGATCAGGCGAATGGTTTGGGGCTGCTTTTGGGGAAAGAAACGGGGTCCATTAGTCTCAATTAGGGAGGCAAGGGTAGACAGACATGTCTATATTTGGCTTCTAGATTCTGTTTTGGGCCCGGTCATGCAGGAGATTGCAGATGATATTGGCGATCCCCTGTTTTAACAGGATAATGTGAAAGTTCACATAGCGCATGACATACTCCAATGGCTCGAGGATAACGGTATTGATTTGAAAGATCATCCTCACCTCTCCCCCGATCTCAACTCGATTCAGCATCCCTGGGTAGAACTTAAGCGCCGCCTCCACAAGCAATATCCTGATATCTTAGATACACTAGGTGGACCTGATCGAGTACGGGCAAGGTGAGACTAGCTGGCAAAATATTATTACTGGGCTGGTGGCTAACTCTCTACACAATAGGTTAGCTAAGGTCCTACCACTTGTTTGGGAGACCATTCCAGATAGCTTCTTTGAGAAGCTGTGGAAGTCTATGCCCTCCCGTGTAGCTGCAGTTATTGAGGCGAAAGGATAGTATACTAAGTACTAGCACTATGTATTTTAATTTAATCACTTTCATCCGGGCAGGAGGTTATCATGCAATGCCTGGGTGGTGCACTGACAGTGTTTCAGATGGTGCGATCACCAAGACTTATGTCTAGTAACTGTATCATGAGATTGAAAATAAAATCTAAAGACCTTAATAGCTAACTGGTTCTCTTAATAGTGATTTAGATTTGAGAAAGTACCTTAAGTCTAAGAAATATTCTGTGAAGGGGAAGGATCTAGCAAATCACAACCAGGTCCTCCAATTCATAAGGTTTCAGAGGATGGAAATTACCAAGCAAACTTGGAATAAACCTTACAAGGAAATAGCAGTTTTTGTTGCTGCTTCCATAACAAAGGGTAGGTAGGTTGCAGAGCAAATTCTCAATAATGAGCGTAAGTGAATTCGAAGTGGCAGGATCCAATTGCAGAAACAATGTTGGAAAGTAAGTACCCTGTTCAGATTGGACTAAGAAGAAACCCAGCTCACAATTCGTAAATATATTACTAGTGCTAGAGAGACTATTATAGCCAATTGATTAGCCTATACCATTTCTGCATATTGGTCATCTGAATATTTGCCTAACAACAATCCTAATAGGATAATTGATATACCCTTTTTAGCAATCCAATTACAAGAATAAGTTAGCTTAAAGAACAGAATACAAAAAATCATTTCTACAAGAACTAAATTCTACTAGTTATGAAAGCTTAAATACAGATATAAGGAATATAAGAAAGGCATATATAAAGATGGTTATAAGTATGAAGATATAGTTTCATATTGACAAAATCACTTTCTGCCAACTTTCGACAATTTAAATTCATTCCTTATCAAATAGAAACTGAATGGGAATAGCTATCCAGTTCCAGTATTCCCATTAAATCTACCTGCTGACCAACGTCCTATTATATTAGTAACCCATGATAAATCAACTCTTGATTCTAATAATAGGAGAAAATACATATGGGTGAAGGAGGGAAAGCAACTAATTAGAAAAAAGAGTTGTGGCAAAGATATCATAGCTTCCTACTTTGTAACTGCTAGCGGGCATCTAGAAGCTCCTGAGTAGATTTGTAACGTGTTTGGGCTAGGCCCTAGTCACGTAGCGGTACGATAGGAGCAGATGGCTTCGTGGTCAACACGAAGCGAGCGCTGCTTGCTAAAGGAGGCTTCGAACGGGGTGTAATAGGAGATCAAAGAAGTAACCGTTCAACCAAGTATATTTAAGAATACTGTCTGTCGAAGTCTGCTGTTTCCATGGCGGGAATCAGCGGTCTTTAAATACAGCATATCGCTTATCTCCAGTATGAGCGATATTGCAAAACATTGTGTGTATCAACCGATAGCACACAAAACACTACAAGTATCAAACGATACTGTGAAACCAAACATAAAACTCCTAGTAACCCGTACCGGTTACAAGATTCCAATTGAGGAGCTTCCAATATTTGGTATGACCAATGAGGAAAACCTTTAATACAGCTCCTATACCACAACAATAAAGCTTGAATATAGAGGGGAGAAGTGGTGGATAGGTAAAGACCTTGGGCAACAAGTCATGAATATTGCAATCCCTATTTTTGAAGCTACATTTCCTGGGTGCCAGGTACTTTTCCTGTTCGATAATGCTACTAGCCATTCTGCCTTTGCCACTGATGCTCTATGGGCTAAAAGTATAAGTCTTTATCCTGATGGAGCATAAAGCAAATTCCATTTAGATACTTATCCCATTACAGGAAATATATATTATATGGTAAACAATACTAGTAGAGTAAAGAGGTTTAAAAGAGTATTCGAAGAGAAAGGCTTGTGGAGGCGAGGATTACGTCTGCAATGCAGAAAGCTGAGAACTGATAAACTCATAAAAACCTGTTTGCTTAGAGGAGAATGCTGTGCTCATACAATTATTGCCAATCAAGCAGACTTTCCAAGTCAAAAATACCATATACAGGAAAAGGTTGAAGAAGCTGGCCACCATGTACTGTTTTATCCTAAATTCCACTACAAAATAAGCTTTATCGAGTACATGTAGGATACAGCAAAATGGTATACATGAAACAACTATGGTTGTTCTATTGAGAGTCTACAATCCTTAATCCTGCAGGCTTTAGATTCTGTTTCTGATCAAATGATTTGGAAATATGCATAGCGTGCAGAAAGGATTATAGACACTTATCATCAGGGAATCTTCTATGGTACTCCTGAATTTCAGGCATCTGTTAAGCATAAATATAAAAGTCATTAGCATGTTTCTGATATAGAAGAGGTTGTATAATAGAGAATATTCCTCTCTATATTCTATCTCTTTATTTACTTATTTCTTGTATAATAGCTCTCATTTTCTAACATAAAAGTCATTCATCTATATACAACCGCTTATCACAAAACTTAATTTTTTCACAAATCTTGCCAAGAATAAAGTCTTGGCATTTAAAATTGCACAGCCACATGTAACATATTGTTTTCAGCCTGGTATAATACATGTTCTGAATGACTTGAACCATAAGTAGTCACTTGCCTGCCTGTTCTTACCAGTTGACCTCTTGATCACCTGCATGAGTATAGGTTCAGGTTGCCATAACTCATGTATGCTAGGTCATTACACTTCCCTATCTACCTCAGCCTTTAACCTAGTATCATACATGCCATATACCCTCCAGAGTTCTTGGCCCCAACACACCAGCTCCCAAAAGATAAAATCCCTCCAAACTATGAAAGAATACTACAGTTTTCAGCAGAAATTCTCTCCACAAGCAGATTACACTCTTTCCACTAGACCAACTCCCCCCAACCACTCCGACAACATTCACGACCACAGACCAAACCAGTGCAATGCATTGCGTGTATAGTAAAACCCCCGCCAGAGCCAGCACGAACATTTACCCCCATTCACAGGGTATGATATCAAGAAAAATATCGCGAGATATCGTAGTAACTGTCTTGCGCCCATCCCATGAATCCACCGATTAGAATCGAAAATTTCCCCGTTCCTCCTCCCGCTCGATTCTTAAAAAAATTTCGAAAAAATATACATAGAGGGTCAAACGGAATATAGAATAGATATGTCAAAATAACACACGGCGTTATGCGAACCCGCACGAATAACCATCTCACACACACCCCACCCGGGTATCATAATTACCGGGGAAACCGCCCGAGGGCGAGATTGGGTTTTTTTTTCCCCAGGCTTTCAAATCTCTTCTCCGAGATCGATTTTGGAACTGCGGGTGGTGGTGCCTAGATGGCACCCCCACCACCCGAGCGCGCTTCGAAAATAAAGTATTATCATATGATACCGTATAGAAAATAGAAAATAGATAAAAAACTTGGATTCTCCATCCCAGGCAATACCCCGTTAGGCCTACCGTACTCCCCCCCCCCCTCTCTCTTCCTTCTCACCAAATCCCCGAACTTTCCACACAAAAACGCTTTTTGAATCCCACGTTTCCACAACATTACCAACCTCACTCACGACGCTACGGGTGTATATACAGTCCCCCGGGCAAGGACTTTCGTAGATCTGCTTAGTCAGTCGGATGTCTCACATTTTCTCAAACACTTTAGCCTAAGGACTGTACCAAACGAATATCAAATCTCGAGTGAGGGGTTATGATTGTTGCGACGATTGTATCATGGAATCATATGATGATGATGATGTGGCTTTGTTTCTGTGCGAGGACTGTACGGTACTGTGGTGGTACAGTAAGTTACCTTGGCAAACCGCACGGGTTAAAGCGGTATCACGCTTTCATACAATCGATCGATAGGATACGTCCGACCCACCGATGGGTTAAACGCGGTGCATCTGAGGTTGGTAATTGTGGGAGGAATTCTGGTACGGTAGGTGGGTGTGATAGGTGCTGTATCGCACAGGTGGGTACGAGTACTTGTAGGTTTGTAACACGGTGGTCTCTGATAAAGTGCTATGAACTACAAGTAAGCACGGTAATAAAAATAAAAAGTAGATTATGATAAAGAGAGCCCCAAAGTTTCGATGGAAAAGTGGAGTAGTGGAAAAAATGGAAAGAAGAAAAAGAACAGGAAAACGTAGAGCAAAAGCACGATAAGAGGGAGACAATCACGCGCTAAAAGAACCACTCAGATCCCCCCCGCCTTCTCTCTTACCCCCTGCCTAGTGCCTTCCCAGAAGTCATGTCTCATTCAACTGCGCCGTCTTCAGAATTCATTCCCAAACTACTATACCATAAGCCGCTACTAAAACTACGACAACAACGATGACCACGGTAATCGCTACTTCCAACTACAACAACGTACAAACCGACCGACCAACCAGCCACCTGAACCGCACACAGAAGAAAGAAAAAAAGATAAAAGCCAGAAATGAGAAACAGACCAACTACCAGAGAACTTTTTTTCCTTTTCTCAAACCTCATTCCTCCTCCTCGAAAGGCCCCATGAAAAGGTTAAAAAAGAAATCATTAGAAGAAAGGAAAAGAAAGGAAAGGAAAAGCTATTTTATCTAGTCTGTAGATTGATGTTGCGACCCTCCATCTCCACCATCAAAGGCCCTCCCACGCTTGGCTCCACCGCCTCTACCTCTCTGCCCGCCACCACGATCTGAACCGTACGCACCTCTTCCCCCACGCCGGTATCCACCACTACGCCTGTATCCGCCACCCATGTTGTTATCACTCTCGCTGGTGTTTCCGCCGCCGGCACCGGTTCCGCGACCCCACTTGCTGTCAGACATGCCGGGCCTTGAGTTGCTGAATGGGAAATCGTCCATCAATTTGACCCAGGGTTTGTTCTCATTCTGGGAGCGCCTTACTTTCAAGTCTTCTGGCAGCTGCTCCAGCGTTTCTTTGGCAACTTCGGCGCTCTCAAAGTACGCAAGGAAGTAGGTGAAGTCAGGTCTAGTTTTGGGGTGCTTTGGCTCTACGCGCCGAATCCTACTCTGGACTTCCGAAGAGAATAGGGCACGGACTGCGTCTATGGTATTGACGCCGGTTATGTAAAATCCGAACTGTTTTTGGCGGTCCTGTGGGGAGCTAGCCTCTTGATGTTGAGGTCCGGTTGGAGCCGTGACCGGAGCCGTGGTAGGAGTATCAATCTTGGGCACGGCGGGAGGAGCTGGGGATTCGGTGTGTGTACCGTTACTAGCAGATGGCTTCTCCGCCGCTGGTGTTGGCAAAGGCGTGGCGACTGGGGTGGCAGCCCTATTCGCAGGACCACTTGGTACTGGACGAGGTGTCGCCGGCTTCGGGGCGACTGGCGGTTCGACCTGAGCAGGAGGTGGGGTAGGCTGCTTCGGTCCGGTTGGGGTCGTAGCAGGCTTTGGTTGAGGGGGGGTAGGCTTTGGCTGCTGTTGATTCCTTGGCCCTGACGGAGGGAAGGGAGCTGTCGGGCCATTTTGTGTGGTGTTGCTAGCCCCAGAGGGTCCAGATGGCACATTCACATTAACAGTTCCAGCATTCGAAGTGGGTGCCGACGGAGCAGTTGATGTAGCAGGTGCAACCGATGATTGTTGCTGTTGCTGTGGTTGTTGTTGCTGTGGCTGTGGCTGCGGCTGCGGCTGTTGTTGTTGTTGTTGTTGTTGCTGCTGCTGCTGAGCCACGGAAGCTCCTTTTCCACCCCTGTGGGCAAAATTGAATCCCTGCGCTCTCATCTCAGTCCCGATGCGGCCACCCTCAACTTCTAGAACAAGCCAACCAAATGCAGCGTCTGCCAAGTTGAAATTCCACATATTCTTAAACGCAGACTCATCGACTTGTCCAGCTCCAGGAGCAGTGTTTGATGCCGGACCGCCAAATGGGTTGCCGCCGTTGGCGCTTGTGGGCATCTTCTCCACGATATCCAAGGCATTATTCAAGAGTGAATGCTGAGCTTCGTTTTGCTGAACGGCGGGCAGGACCTCACCCTTAACCGTTTCCCAGACATCGTTGAAAGACGCTTTCGACGAGGCTAGCTTGCCCCGATAATGATCCAGAGTTGGGTTTACACTGAACTCGTTGTATGAGCTGCCATATCGGAAATGTAACCCGGCGGATATCGAGAAATCAGCCTTCAGAGTGACCGATAATTGATTCAACAAGCCCTCCCTGGCTGGGGAAGCGTGGGTGACGAAAATTCGAGTTTCAGCAGGGTCGTACACTCTGTTTGCTGTGTCAACGAGCTCGCCCATTTGCAAAAGCGTAGTCCACATGGTCCCTTGTCCTCCAGGGATTGTGGTCCTTCCTTCGCCGTTATCAAACAACTTATGCATGACTACGGCTCCTCCGAGACCCAACAACCTAAGCTTAATACCACCGACATCTAGCAGCCGTGAGTTCGCCTCATCGATGATGTGAAGGTTGTTGATCTTGTATTCGCCTGAGCGGAATTTCTCAAGAACACGGACATCTTCGCACGCTCCCCACACTGTGTATACAGGTACGTCCAGGGTGTACTTCCTATTGAGAAACAGGGGAAGCTCAGACAACGGGTGTTCGACCTGAGCAAAGAGCTGCTTTATCGAATGGCTACTAGGACCAGGGTGCTGGATACGCTTCTTGAGGCTATCTTCGAGCAGGGGGGAGTATTGTGCGACATGTCGTAAGGTCCTTTGAAGAAAAAAGAAAAAGTCAGCCGATATTCATTCTGGATTGGGGTAAGCCTAACTTGTCGGCAATTCTCTCTAGCGAGCTGTCATCGTAAAAGCCAAAGTCACCAGTGTGGAGGACGTGATCTGCGTTTGCCTTCTTGGCCAGGTCATTTAAAGATCTAAGGTTTCCTACAAAAAAGTAGACAGGAATTTAGTGCCAATCCCCCGAACATACCACAGCCGAGCAATCTGAGATCGCCAAAATCCATAAAAGAGAGAAGGACGGAATTCATACCTCTAACGTCAGCAATGCACAAAATTCGCACACCTGCCTTCTCGATTACCTTTTGAGGTGGAAGCTGGACAGGCTGAGGAGGCATTCCAGGCACGGAGCCATTTGGAACGTACTGCTGGTGATGTGCGCCGAATTGAGGAGGGCGGGGTTGCGGAGGTACCTGTGACATTGTTAGAAGGGGGGAAATGTCGGAGTGTCGAAGCCACCAAGGGCCAAACGAGAAACAATAGCGCCTAGAAATAGCGGGGAAGACTTGGACTGGAGGGCGATCTGCAAGGGTTCGTGAATGTGACTTACGGAAGCCATCAGATGTTTGGGGGGGACAGTGTCGATGAAACTTTAATGCGTTGATGGATGTAAGAGAGGGGGGGTGTTTTAAGGAATTCAAGAGATGGAAGAGATGATAGGAGAGGAGATGAGAGACGCTCCGAGAGCAGAAGGGATATAAGGGTTGATGAAGGATCGAGTAGCAGTTTGTGTTTGGTGATAGCGGAGAGGTTAGGTCAACACAAGGAAAGGAGAGGGTGGTGGTGGCGGTGGCAGTAGTGGCAAAATTTCGTGAGTTGCGGGCTGAGTGTAAGTAAGGTGCAAACAGCGGTAACAGTGAGGTGGTGGTGGAGGTGGTGGAGGAGTGAGGTGGAGCGAAAGATGGACGGTTGTGAACAGCAGTACTACACGGTGAGCGGTAGAGAAGAGAGAGAGCAGAGCGGGCGGGACAAGGCGCTGTGGAAGGGGTTGTATGCGAGGGTTGAGTGGAAGGTGATCAAGTGGAGAGGTTGTTGGCGGTAGAGGAGATTCTGGTGGAGCTGGTCGTTGCAGACTACGGTAGGCAGTCTGATCCATATGTACAGTACAGTACCACTGGTATCATTTCACAGAAAATCGTGGCAGCAGCAACAGCAACAGTGCAGCCAGAGAGGCCCAACCGATCACCCAGGGAAAATATGAAAGGAATCATATCATAGGAAAAAAAATAAAAAATAAAAATAGCGAGAGACGGAGAGAATGCTACAAGGGAAATAGGGGAAAACAGCATTTCGTGAAAACAAAATTACAATAAATCAAAGAAATACCGAGAAGTTCGGTAACGGATAAGCGCAGAATTAGGTGAAGAGGAAACATCACAGCATGATGCCGGGCGTCTGGAATCGACTCCAACAATGAATAGGCCCCAACAATGACAACAGCAAAGTTTTGGCGGGAAAACTCTGTGAAAGAACTGCTTGAAATTGGTCCCTCTTTAATTCTATGAACTCGGTTTTCCGGTAGAGTGGTCCTCGGCCGAAATCGGTAAGAGGACATTTGGGAAATCCGGGCACGCATAGTCTAACTTACAAATTTATGCTACAGCACTATCATCCTCTCTTGTGTGTATTACTAAGCGAAAAGAAGGTGAACAGGAGGATCGGTTTTTCGGTGCCCTGCGCATCAAATCGCCACACAACCGTTTTCCCCTTTGGAATACCGTAGTCGCGAATACTATCATAAAGTCAGGCTACTCGTCCACTACGATGCTCGAGTGCCGTAATGGTACAGTTCGCCCATCCCCCTCCACATAAGATTCGTCTTTGCGCATCCCCACGCATCCATAAATATAGGTGTTATGAGGCAAAGTGATATCGGTTGGCTGCGCATTGTTTGCACTAGAGATTTCAGGCCTTCCTTTCTTTTCTTTTCCTTCACATGATATACTTGTGCTGACCTGTACTGTACAGTGCTCTTACGGTGGAGCCCTTTACTCGAGTACCGTACAGCAGTTCTCGTGCCCTGCATTAAATATTCCGGAACCCGCTCTTTATATGGGAGCGCCACGCCCACACAGTTGGTCACACGTTACTTTGCTCGCATTCTATCATAATATTCATGTGTCACGCCTTCTCTATGGCCTTCTCGCTTCAAACCCTGGTCAACATTCAAATACACGAAAGCTACCGCTATTCCCTCAGCCCTCGGACTACTCAACCCACTGTACCTTTGAGAACTTGGGCCGTATTGCTTCCTATACTCGAGTACACCCGCCTTACTAGGAAGTGACCCGAGTGGTTGACAATATGCATGCAAAGTGTGTCTCGATTACCAAAGCATACAATGGAGATATAACTTATGTTCGTTCGAATCCAAATACTTGTGTCTAATTTGACAATATTATCGCGCAATATTAAACCCAGAACTACTCGGGTACTGAGATCATTGAGCCCCGACACCAATCGGGGAGGGAATAAGGAGAGAGAAAGAAAACATAAAAGCACTTGCACTTTGTATACCTTTCCTAGCCAATACTCGGGCACTCCGACTTATCATTTAAGATGTTGCATGTTTCCCAAGGGCAACGATATCAGCCTGCGTGAGGTGCCAAACCCTCTTTCCACCTTCCTGCGTCCCCTTGCCCTCCCAAACACCTTCCTCCAGGGCAGCCCTGACAGCAGCCTTCCCAATAGTATCCGCATCCTGAGCCCAGCAATCCCTCAACTTTCCACCCGAGATAATACCAAGGAGGTTGGCCACACCATGGAGAGGGTAATCCAGCAACCTGGTCTTCTCTCGTGAGCCGACAATTAACCCTGGCCTTAGTATTGCCGTCCTTTCAAAGCCAATCTCGATAACTGCATCTTCCAATTCTCCCTTCATCTTCATGTAAGGGAACCGAGAGGTCGAGTTTGCACCGGCGGTTGAGATTAGGACGTAAGATTTTGCACCGGCTGCTTTGGCTGCCTTTGCTAAATCAAGGTTAAGGTCAAAGTCGATTTTGCGCTGAGCCTCGAAAGAGCCGGCATCCCCGCGGGTGGTTCCAAGACTAGAGACAAACACGGCGGTGGGTGTGGAACCGAGCGCTGCAGGCCATGTCACGATGTCACTCGAGATGAGAGGCTTAAGCTTTGATTCGGGGTCGGTAATGGGGTGGGGATAAGCACGGCGCATTAAGGAATACACGTGGGAAGTTTGTGGGTTTGAAAGAAAGTGTTGGAGCGCGAAGGAGCCCTTCTCACACCAACGTCAGTAAAATTGCGTCACCAGTTTTACGGAGTAGGGGATGAGACGGGGGACGCGGCGATGGAGACAAGAACAAGAGCCCCCATCGAGATAGGTAGCAAAAAGATAAAGGAATCAATGTGTGTACTCACCACCAGGCCCGTGCCCCCAGCTATTGAAACAGACTTTGCGGAACTCATGCCGTGATATGTTTGTGTATTGGTAAGATCTGGAGCAACTGTGCTGATGCGGATGTAGGCTAGATTTTGTCGGACTTGTAGAACACTTTGCTTTGACAGAAGGTAGTGTCAAGTATTGGCAAAAAGAAGGCCGAGAAGCGATGTCAACAGAGGAACAATCGGGCTTGCTTGTAGGAAGGACCTGAACAAAGGGGAGGAAGAGGGGGGGAGCGTCTGAAAGTGAAGAACCCGCAAGTCAGCACCGACGTGCACAGTCACAGTTGCGTGCCAGAGGCATTGGTATCAGAAGTACTGTACCCCGGGGGTGTGCAAGTCTGTGCTCACCTAGCCAACATACCGTATGTGGGGAGGGGGCATTGTAAGAGGCAAACCAGGACTGAGAGTCTATGGTTGCCGATAGTCACCGGTACCCCAGGACCAGGAGCTTGACAAACAGGGACCTGAAAACTGGAAAAACCAGTATCATACTTTCTCTGGCCTACTTTTGCTATTTCGTGTAAACTTGGCACATACAAAACGGTTAACTTACCTCACAATAGGGGTTTCCAAAGTTAAGAAAACTGGAAAAACCGGTACTTTCTCTAGTTCACTTTTGCTGTTTCATGTAAACTTGGCACAGGTAAAAACAGTTAACTTGCCTTGCAATACCAAAGTCCAGAGGTCCGAAACCATCGTAGAACGCTGATAACCAAACTTTACCTGGACTTCAGGACGGTATACAAAGAAGAAAGAGAAACAAAAAGAAAATCAGGAAAAAATTCCAAAGCAATACAATCCTCACCAAAAGTAATTGCATACTATCTCTAAAATTGCACTACTCGTATGTATTGGGATTTCCTTGATGGATATTGAGATTTTGTTGTATCCGTAAGATCTGTGCACTTCACCTCTACTGGTAGTTACCTTGTTAGACTCAAATCTCTGGTGTGCTACTAGAAAGGTGGGAGTGTTATTGGCTAACGCAATAAAGTACCGTAGACTGGTGCAACTCCCGGTGCCCACTTGTCACCGGAAGACAGCTTCTTCCAAATTTGAAAACCCCTAGTAACAAGCAATCTATTTTTTTGTTATGATGCCCTGCTTTGACGAACTCGTTTTTTTTTTCCCTGCCAAAACCGGTACTGTATCATACTTGTTCGCCACCCCCCGCCCCCCCGGTTTTCGTCGTGTCCCTGAAAACTGTACAGTATCGTTGGCGTATCATAGCCCGGAACCCAAAGCTGCCTTGACACTGTGCAGGTACCTGAGATACAGGCATCGTGGTGTGCCATTTATGTCCAGTTACGTACGTATTATCCATAGGAAGCTACCAATGGCCATTTCACCCACTCCCTCTCCTGCCCTGCTGAGCCATTTACATAACAGTGTTGCTACGGTAATCGAAGCCATGAGGGCCAAGTCCCATCTATGATAATCCCGAAATATTGTGGAGGTTTCAGAGAGAGAAGGATGCCGGTATGGGTTGCCGTACCGAAACCGGCCCCTCATCGAGCTTCGCCAACCTGGAGCGAATACTCGGGCGGAAACCTATCAGATTCAACCGAGACCGCACGAGTATCATACCACAGCATAACTCACCCCGCCCAACTCTCGGTTACAATACCGGTATGCATTGAGCGGTAGCATGAATTGAGATGGGAAGGAGACGCTTGTGTCATAAAGAATCGTATCATATCGTAGGGTACCAGTATGTTCGAGTGCTCTGCTCCTTGCTACGATCTTCCCGTAATCGAGTGGCGTTTATCATGCATGGAGCTGAGATCTTGCTCGTGGGGCTGCCCCAGAGGTATGGCACTTGTTCAACAGGGCGGTGTTCAAAACCCCTCAATATAAATGACACTTGTAGGCAGGGTCTCCCCCTGAATTTTTGTCGAGGCTTCAACGAGCTGTGGCCAAGAGGCTTGGAAGTGACGACGACCTCACTGATAACAGAGTGGCGCAGCAGAGATCTGGCTCTGCAATGGTGAATCATAATATATTTGCCCCCACGGGACAGGAAGCATTCCAATGGAAAGGGCATGATATCGTAAAGTAAGTTATCATACCATATCATATCATACCGGCACAGTATGATACGTCACCCTAAGGGCCAAGCCCTGGTCCCGACCGTACTTGCCGACCAAAACTCTTAGGCTCCTCCTCGTTCATTGGCTTAGGCGACCATTTATTTGGCTCTTCTCTCCCCTCTCCGCTCCGTCGTCTTCTTCGGCCACCAACACGCCCTCGGAATCATTCGGCGTGGAACCCTTACCACGCAAATACAAAAGGTGAGATATCCCAACCCCTACCGCTTTTTCCGCCGCGAGAACTCTTAGAATTCCCAATGATGATATCGCATCCACGGGAGCGGCCTGAGAAACCGCTTTCCGTGTCAAATATGTTACAACCCCATCTGTATTCACCCTGATGAGGTATTCTTTGCTGTTAGATTCTGAGCCATCACTCGCTGTTACAATTTGTGTTTTCGTTATCACTTCTTTACTGAAATAGTCTGTTCTACTGGTAACAAGATTTGCTAACCAGGTCCGACGACGCCCATCACTCACAGGACAGCAAGTGCATACTACGGTATCTCAGCATAAGGCAAGGCAAGAAAACGTTTTCAAAGAGAATAACAAATCCGAACATTTAATCTCTATTCTCATTCATCCTCACCATCCCAACTCGGCGCCATGTGCTTCTCTTCCGCCCAGAAATTGGTCGACACGAATGAGGAAAAGTCACCCCTCACTGGCGGCGGTGTCTTGGGCACTGGTGGTTTGGGAAAACCACCTGGACAGAAATGTATCGATTGTGGTGATTACTCCTGTTGTTGGTAGGCTTTTTTTTTTTTGCCCTCAACCATTTTTTTTTTCTTTTTCTTTTTTCACCTCCTTCTCCGGAGCGGGGTGTAAGCGTGTTGCTAACTGTTTTCGTGGGAATCCGCGTAGCATTCCTTGTATCATCACTTAAAAGAGCCGGGCGCTTGTGATGGGAAAGGGAATTGGGGTTCTTTTTCATGAATTATGTTTACCCCCCCCCTTTTTTATCATGGTACATCTGGGTTTGGATGCCTTTGCCGTGGGATTTGCAGGTGCTACCGGTGTCGGGGCTGGACTGAATCGGGCGGAATTCAATTCGGGATGTGGGTTTTTATATTGTATGAATTGGAAGTGAAGATTGCTCCTTGTGAGCTATAATAACGATACCATGGTGAGCTATGAAATCGAGTTGCGCCCGAATACATCGTGTACCTGTGATGAGCGGTATTTTTGTGTTTATATGGACTTTCTCGCACCGTATCACGAGTTAATATAACAAGACGATGACGACCGGGCGTGTCGGTCATCCATGCGGTACAATACCGGTAGATTGACTTATCGTTGGGTTCTGGGCCACAACGATTGTTCCTGTCAGGGCCGTCGCCAAAACTGCTTGCTCGGTAATGTGACAGGAAGAAAAAGAAGAAGAAGAGGAAAAAGAAAAGAAAAAAGAAAAGATAATCACGGGACCATGAGAAAGTAGGTACAAGTACTCATCGGTATCGATTAAGCAAAGACCGTTGATTTGTCGGATGCAGGAATTCCTCGATGGATCTTTCTTTCTCTTCTTTTTCCTCTCTCCTGCCAAGGGGATTGAGGTCTTGCCCAATCCTGCAGCAGCACGTCATCAGACGGTCATCAACGAGCCAGCATCTCGACTTTTTTTTTTTCTGCCTGAATCACTGGTACTGTGCGGTAAGTTTTGGGAGGGGATTCCAGGGGAGAGGAGTGAGTACCGAGTGCTGTATTATGGTACAGTATTATTATTGATGTCGCCGTTATTCAGTATTCCAGAGTTGAATGGATTACCGTAGTCCGTTTAGAATGGGGGAATGTGGGGGAAGAGAGGTGGAAAAGGGAAGGAGAAAGAAAAAAAGGGCTTTCCTCCTCTTCCTTTCCACGGATTCCTCTACCTCACCGGAATTTCCTTTCTATTCTACTATAAAAGTTGCTATGCCTTCACCGTTTAATTATTGATCGACAGAGCCAGGAGTCCTGTTAAGGCTGAAAGCGTGGGAAGCAGCACAGTACGAGTAGGCTAGATTACTCGAGTAGAAACAGCAAGAGAGAAGAGTGAACTTTAACCGTTCAGCCTTCAGCCTCTCTCACCATCGTCTTCATTCTCTGACTCTAGTCCTCACTCACATACGCACTTTGTTTCTTTCCCTTTCCCCCACACATTTCGCTCAGGGCCTGTCTCTTGCTCGCCCGGCCGCTGCCTCATCTCGAGTCTCTCCGCTGCTCTTGCGTCGGTCCTCGTCATCCACCACTCCTACCACCCCCCATCTCTCCCTTCGGCCATCCTTTCCCCCCATCCTCCTTCCACCTGCAGACTTACCATTCAAACCACACTTGTCACCCTCCTTCTGCCCTGCCCTGGTTTACATATCATCTTTTCCAAGAATCGAATAGTGCTGCCTGTTTGTTCGGTCGTCCTGGCATCAAGGTATTCTGAAGTTCACCGCTCTCGTGACACATTTGCTGAAAGTGCCAACGGCCATTGTTTTCGCTGCTGCACACCCAATAACCCTCTCCAAAGATGAAGCATCCCCTGATGCTTCACCTACCCCGATTACTACTACCTGCGCTTATTCTCCTATGTTTGCTCTCGCGGTCGAACCCGGTGCTAGCCGATAAGTCGGGCCCGGTGACAAGTGTGCATAAAGCCGGAGTTTGTGCGCTGCGCGGTCAGGTACCGTTCTCAACCTCTACTTCCTGGGCTCTTCGGGATTGACCCTGACAATGCTAACGATGGTGGTGCGTAGTGTGGCAAGAAATCCTTCTTCGGGACACAATTGCCGTGTCCCGATAACACGCCGGCTACTGAGCCGGGCTCCAAGACGAGGAAACGGTTGGTGGAGATTTGTGGAGATGCTTGGAAGGAGGGACCCGTCTGCTGTGAGGATGATCAGGTGTGTCGGGAGGAGCACTGTCTGCTTGTTGCTGGAACTTTGCTTACTCTGGCTTAGCTCGAGGACTTGTCGAAAAATTTGAAGAGAGCTGAAGCGCTCATCGCCTCTTGCCCTGCTTGCAAGGCAAACTTTTTCGACCTCTTCTGCTCCTTCACTTGCTCGCCCGATCAATCGTTGTTCCTCAATGTCACCACTACCCAAACCGCGAGCACTGGGAAGGAGATAGTGACAGAGTTAGATTACCTTGTTTCCCCTTCCTACGGGAGCGGATTCTTCGATTCGTGCAAGGACGTCAAGTTTTCTGGCACCAACGGGTATGCTATGGAGCTTGTTGGTGGGGGTGCGAAGGATTACCCTGCATTTCTGAAGTTCCTGGGGGATGAGAAGCCGTTTGGATCACCGTTCCAGATCAACTTTCCCCCCGAAGACAAGTTGGGTGCTCCAATGAGGGCTCTGGATCATTCGCCCAAGAGGTGCAATGATGGGGATGTGGCCTACAGGTGTTCTTGTGTTGATTGCCCTGCTGTCTGTCCCACGCTTCAGGAAGTTGAAGTGGAGAAGGAATGCAAGGTCGGGGTAATTCCCTGCCTTAGCTTCGCAGTTATACTCATCTACTCAATTTCGCTGTTTACTCTTGTCGCATTTACCGCCGCTGAATTCTGCGGGAATTTGGGACGGGGGAGTTTTGAGAATTCTAGGCTGTTGCAAGATAGCGCGCCGAGTGATGATGAGGACGAAGGTGATGTCGTGGGGGCTGGAAGGATGGACAGGCCTTATAGGGAATATTTCTTGAATTCACGTTTGGACGATTTGTTTTCCTGGTTGGGAAATACATGCGCATCTTTCCCTGCTGTTACAATCTCGGCTAGCGTTATAATTGTTGGCTTGTTGAGTCTAGGTTGGCTTAGGTTCAGCATCGAAACAGACCCTGTGAGGTTGTGGGTTAGCCCTACATCCGAAGCTGCTCTGGAGAAGAAATTCTTTGACGACAATTTCGATCCATTCTACCGCACGCAGCAGGTGTTCTTGGTTAACGATAACACAGAGGCAGGCGCTTCCCCAGTTCTGAGTTATGACGTATTGAGTTGGTGGTTTGATGTTGAGAATCGCATCAGAAGATTAAAGAGTTTGAATTATGGAGTCACTTTGGATGACGTTTGTTTGAAACCTACGGATTCCGGATGCGTTGTCCAGAGTGTCGCTGGATATTTTGGGAACAGCTTCTGGAATGTCAAAGAGGGGACTTGGCGGAGTGATTTGAGATCTTGTGCGGCGCAACCTGTTCAGAGTCAATGCCTACCGGATTTCGGACAACCATTGAATAAGGACTTAATTCTTGGGGGATGGCAGGACACTGGCGACGTCGTGGATTCTAAGGCTATGATTGTTACTTGGGTTCTAAACAACCATGCGGAGGGATCCAAGGAGCTTGTGAAGACTATGGATTGGGAGCAGAGCTTGAAAAGTACGCTGCTTGCTGTGCAGGGCGAAGCTAGGGAGAGAGGATTGAGATTGAGCTTTTCAACGGAAGTTAGTCTTGAGGAGGAATTGAACAAGAGCACCAACACTGACGCCAAGATCGTTGTTGTCAGCTATATCGCCATGTTCATCTATGCCAGCTTTGCGCTGGGAAGCACAAGTTTAACCATCTCTCACGTCCTGAGCCAGAGTAGTAAACTACTTGTGGAAAGCAAATTCACTCTTGGAATTTTCGGAATTATCATTGTCCTTATGAGCGTCTCTGCAAGTGTAGGGTTGTTCTCGGCAATGGGTGTTAAGGTAACCTTAATTATCGCTGAGGTCATCCCGTTCCTTGTTCTTGCTGTTGGTGTGGACAACATCTTCTTGATCGTTCACGAGTTCGAAAGAGTCAACTATTCGCATCAGGATCAGAGAGTGGAAGTTCGCGTTGGGAAGGCAATGGGCAGAATGGGTCCGAGCATTTTACTCTCTGCAACTTGCGAAACTATTGCTTTTGCACTGGGAGCTGTCGTCTCTATGCCCGCGGTTAGGAACTTTGCGATCTATGCCGCCGGTGCAGTGTTCGTCAATGCTCTGTTGCAGGTTACCATGTTCGTGGCCGTGTTGTCACTGAACCAGAAGAGGGTCGAGAGCAACAGGATGGATTGTTTCCCCTGCTTTAGGGCGCCTGGTGGTTATGAGAGCAATGGTTCTGCTGCCAGCGTTGGAGGGGGAATAATGCCGAATCCGAGGGGAGAGGGAATTAGGAATGCACCCGGGTTCTCTATGGAGGAGGAAGGCGTTTTGCAGAAATTTATAAGGAAGGGGTATGCGCCGGCACTATTGCAGAAACAAACTAAGCGGGTCGTCATGGCCTTGTTCCTGGGGTTGTTTACTGCCGGAGTCGCGCTTTTGCCAAAGGTCGAGCTTGGGCTGGGTATGATACACCCTATTTTATCGCCGAGTCCTGACACTGACGTTTTTGGTGTTTAGACCAGAGAATTGCCATTCCGAGTGATTCGTACTTGATTGGCTACTTTAACGACCTCTACGATTACCTGGGCGTTGGACCACCAGTCTACTTTGTGACCAGGAATTATAACGTTACCTCCAGGGAAGCGCAGCAATCACTTTGTGGGCACTTTTCGACATGTGATACATTTTCACTTTCAAATGTTTTAGAACAGGAGAGAAAACGTCCCGAGATTTCATATATTGCGGAACCTGTTGCTAGCTGGATTGACGACTTCTTTCTATGGCTGAATCCCTCCCTTGATAAATGCTGCAGAGTGAAGAAGAAGAACCCTTCCGAGCTCTGTGACGAGCTTAGCAGTGATCGTGTCTGCAAGGTTTGCTTCGAGGACCGAGATCTAGCCTGGAACATCACCCTTAACGGCATGCCCGAAGGCGGCGAGTTCCTCGGCTACCTAGACATCTGGCTGCAAGCTCCCACTGGGGAAGAATGCCCAGTAGCCGGCAAAGCCGCGTACTCACACGCAATCGTTCCCGACCACGACCGCAGGACCATAAAAGCCAGCCACTTTCGCACATCCCACACCGCGCTCCGCAGCCAGAAGGACTTTATAAATGCCTATGCCTCCGCCCGCCGTATCTCCGAGCTTCTCTCGCACAAATCCGGCCTTGAAGTCTTCCCTTACTCCAAGTTCTACATCTTCTTTGACCAATACTCTTCTATCGTCGGCCTCACAGAGGCGCTCTTACTCGCGGCGCTGGCATGTATATTCCTGGTCTCTTCTATATTACTTGGAAGCGCGCAGACGGGATTGGTGGTTAGTGCTACGGTACTAATGATCGTCGTGGACATTCTGGGGATTATGGCACTCTGGGGCGTAAGCCTCAACGCAGTCAGTCTCGTAAACCTGGTAATCTGCGTTGGTATAGGCGTTGAGTTTTGTTCGCATGTTGCCCGAGCATTCATGTTTCCCAGTCGCAGCGCCATCGACCGCGCTCGCAGCTTCCGCGGCAAAGACGCCAGAGCACTCAGCGCTCTCACCAACGTTGGTGGCTCCGTAAGCCCCCCCCACCCCCCCCNCCCCCTCCCTTCCTCTCCCCATATATATTCCTCGTAGCTAATGTATATGTAAAAAAAAGGTATTCTCCGGCATCACCGTAACGAAACTGATAGGCGTCTGCGTACTCGCATTCACCCGTTCCAAGATTTTCGAAATATACTACTTTAGGATGTGGCTTGCCTTGGTCATTGTTGCCGCTACACACGCATTGGTCTTCTTACCCGTTGTACTGAGTTACCTCGGCGGCGAAGGATACGTCCCAGATGACAGCTACGGTGGTCTGGAAGAAGACTTGAGAAGTCGGACGTATAGGAACCTCGTGCCGGCGGATTACGACGACAGTTCTGAGGAGGACTAGTTGGTCCGCCCCAAAACAGCGCATGTAAGATGGTATAGACATGATAGACATGCAATCATGGGTGGATTGGGAACTTTGGGTGTTTTTCCTTTCTTCCTCCCTTTCATAGCAAAAAGCATCCGGCACCCTTTCCTTCCTTCCTCTTCTTTCTTATTACTCGTACTGGCTTGAGTACATATTTTGGTTTTGTGCTTTTTTTTTTATTTAGATCTGTTTGTTCTGTGGTTTTGCTGCGGGAACCATACCTTGTCATGTCATGTTCGCAGGGCCCGGTCCGGCGTGGCGCAGTGTTACTTTGTGTGGTAGGTACGGTATAGTATAGTAGTATGGAAATAGTGGCTGTCTTTGTTTCTTTCTTTACGCTCTCTACGGATGGATGGATGGATGGATATGCATGGTTAGTAGATTTCTTTGGCTTGAGCTTTTAGTGCTTTTTACTGCGGGTGGGAGTAAGAAGGTGGGCTAATAGATATTGTTATTGGTATCGGTAGTATGCATATGGGACTTGCTTTCTTGCGTGAACTAAAAGTGAAAACTTGAACCGAGGTGAGTGTTGGCAGTTTACCGCGGTCGGTTGGATGGATGGATGACGGCTTGTACTGCACTGTATGGCAGTATATATAGCTCGAAATTCCGAGACTCCTCCCCCATCCAACAGACATTCACCAAAGCCCAACTCAATCCCCCAAAAAAGCATCACAACACATCACTCGCTACCCGCACAATACTATTCATCAGCACAGCACCATAGCATACGGTATCATACTCGTATAGCAGGCGTCCGTCCCATAGGTAGCGGTTTCCCCCATTTTCACAACAACAGCGATACAAACGTTATACGAACACAAGCTACCAAACGATATATTTGGCTATAGCCGCGAATGCACCGAGACTCCCCTCCCCACAAAGGGGGCAAGTGGAATTCTTCTTTCTTTCTTTACCCCCCCCCCCCGTTTTTTCTTTTTTCTTTATTCCCTACGAAGGTTTGTAAGTGAGTAAGCAAGGAAGTAGACTAAATACTCGACGAACAAAGTATCATACCATATTATGTCATGCCCAAACTGTGGAACCGCCATGTCGGTAACGTTGTCCCTACTACCGGTGTTCGGGTGTGATAGCTTTTATTCGTCCTGGCTGACTGGGTGCCGGTATCAATCATAGTCTACCCATCACGAAGCCCAAGTTACGAGTCGTAACTCGTCCGAGGCCGAACGACCTCGAACATCATTTATTCTCTACGAGTATTTACGGCGTAGTAGTCTATAGTATCGTAGGCTACTCTGCAGTGGAGTATCATACTTGAACGATAAGCCTATCAACCAACCACCCGTTCACTACATTTCCTTCCCTTCCCTTCCTTCCCACCCGGAGTTTTTTTTTTTAAAAAAAAAGNTTAAAAAACCGCCCCCCCCCCATCTAACCACCATCGCCTATTTTTTTAAATTAATATTACCGTACTTGTACCTTCCAACATGTAGAGAGCAGAAGTTAGTAACACGAGGTATCATACTGTACGTATGATATATAAGCGCATAGCACGACTTGTTAAAAAATTTTTTTTTTCCCTACGATATGGCACCGCACGCCTGTACGACCGATGACGTGACCAAAACTTGGTTTATTCAACAGCATCGTACGGTATTTGCGTCGGGTAATGTACGGCACCAGTACAGTGCTCGAGAGTGCAGTGCCGCGAAGGCTCGATGCCGTGAAGGGAAAGGGAAAATAAAAAATGAATTGGTATGGTGCATAGTAAGTGGGGGCACTTTCTTTCTTTCTTTCTCTGTTTTGTCCTGAAGGTTGATGATGGCTCGGGCGGTTCCGATTCGAGGTATGATACAGTACGAGTAGTCTACGGTACTGGTAAATTATCTTGATTACCATCGGGAGGATTGAGGAAAATTAATGATGGTGGTATGTTATACCGCGGTAAACAACAAAAAGAAAAAGAAATTTTTTTTTTTGTCATGACATCATTCATTCATATGATACCTCCGGTAGCCCCACGTGATCCGAGTCAGGGGCTCCGGAGAAGGATCGACATTTCCCCGTCACGGTAGGCATGGGCACACTACTGTAGGCGTTGTGTGGATCTCGTTAAGTTAATGGCTATCCGCAATTCTGCTGAATCGTCAGACTAAACCTATCGTAGGCTGGTGGTGCCGGTTCCCGCTGATAAGTTGATCTGATAGTGGGTTTCAAGAGTTCTTACGCTATGATAATTTTTTATCAAGAAAAACGATGACGCCTCTAACTTATACCATACAATACCATACCGGTATTATATAATAAAAAGTGCCATGCCGTGCTGAATAGGACCCTATTCGTTTATCCATTCATAATATCCAGCATTTCTGAGGTGAGTTGCGATGATGGGTTGTATACCGGTCGGTACGAGAATAGCATTTGCTAACCTACCGCGCCGTGCTCGGGAAGGAAAAAATATACGTCAGGGGTAATTTACTTTGGCCTCAGGTATGAAGTGGGCGGATGATATTTGGTAAGCTATCGGAACATACCAGGGAGGGAGAAGAAGATACAAGCGCTCGAGTATCATACTAAAGAGGTATTTGCTTTTGGTGGAGAAAGAAAGAAAGAAAGAAGTATGATAGAACACAAGTTAAAGCACGCGTAGTGAGGAAAACGGCCGTCGTAGCACAGCGATACTGCGCAGAATGCAACAAGAGAGGATATGAACAAAGGTAATATCAAAATATAAAGAACGCATCCTGTGAGCCAGGTGAGTAAAAAAAAAAAAAAGAGATGCGAAGGAAAAAAAAAACCTTTAGAAGAAAAGAAGGAGCGAAAACTCTGTGAGCTGCTTGTTTGCTGGTCAGCCAGTTAATTAGAATAGACCGCTGTTCAACAGCCCTAACCTATCTCTATAACACCATGTTCTTCTGTGCTTGGGTAATCCGCGACTCACCAATCTGTCAATCGGCCCGGGGGACAAACAACCAAGAAGTATTATAAATCAAAGAATAGCGTGATAGCAAGAAAAAAAGAGAGAGAAAATCATTTCCATTTGCGAATCCGATGCACTCGTCCTGCAAGGGAAAGAACATGTAAAACCAAAGAAAAGGGCGGGAAAGGTGAAAAAAAAAATGGGTGAGTCAACCAATCAAAGCAGCCATCTCACATCACATAAAAAACAAAAACAAAACCCCCGCCCAGCCACGTGCAAAAAGAATCACAATCATCATCACCCCAAAATATCCCCATGCGCAACCCCAACCTTCGTCAGCACCTCCTGCACATCCGTCTCCGCAACCACCACGCCCGTCTCTGAGCACTTCGCCTTACTCCTGAGCTCGGAGCAGAGTCCGTCCATGTCCAGCTCCCCATTCACGAATCTTGGGTGACTACTTATGCGATCCCTATTTCCATCACTTGCTTTAGTCTTAGCTCCACACCACAGCATTGTTGGTATTCTAGTGATGGGGAAGTGAGAGGAACTGTACCATATTTTGTTGCAAGAGAGCATTTGCTTGGGGTCATCTGCCGGCACGACTTCCTCTTCCTCTTCATCCGGGTCCGCGTCGTTGATCTGGTCGATTTCCGCCAGGAGATCCAGCTTTTTGGACGTTTGGGCGAGGCCCAAGGGTGAGCCGAGGTCTGTGCTGAACGTCTGAGGTATTGCAAAAGCGTCGTCAAAGAAGGACATATTGATTCCACTGTTTATGTCGTTTACAGGGTCACGGTAGTCGTTGAAGAGGACCGGGTCGAAGTTCCCGCCGTTTTGCTGTGTTAACCAGCCAAAGGATGTAATTGTGGAGGTGTTGTTGTTGGCATTCGTGGTCGTGGCGGTTGATGATGAGGAGGAGGAGCTATCCAGTTGGGCAGCTTTTGGAATTGGGTTATGTGGGTTTCCGCAAGCCATGCTCAATTTCTCACAGAATGTTGTTTCCGTCTCGCCGTCTAGCGAGCCACTCTTACAAATGTATTTGTCGCCGCTCGGCGAAGCGGTGATTGTCCCTTCAGCCGTACTGTTCGTTGGCTCAGGGCTAGTTCCCGCCGATGAGCCGGGGCCATGCTGCGATACTGATGATGCGGACGGAGAAGAAGCGCAGTTCTGGCCACCATTCAGGCGAGGGGTATTTTGCAAACTTGACGACGTATCATTATTTTGGTTCTGGTTAAAGCCTGTGATCGAGATATCTGATTAGCCACGCTTCTAAAAATAGCAATACCAGTCTATATTAGACCGGCGACAACTCGCGGTTCTCACCATTATTAGTACTGGTAATTGATTTCTTGAGTTCTTCGGAGGCAGCCAACGTCCCTCCAGCGGCACTCAATCGGTCGAGCAATGCGTCCGACTTCAACCCCGAATTGCTCTCGCCATCTCGAAGGAAGAGGCCATTACCAAACATCGGGAATTCAAACTGGAAACCACCAGTGCCGACAGCACTGCTCTTACTAAGAAGTTTCGATGCACCACCAAGTAGCGGAGATCCACTTTGTCCCACGGTGTGTAATCGTCGCCGGTACTCCCTTAACTCGATCTGTAGCCTTTCCACCTGCGCACGCAAGCGGCTGTTTTCATGGTTCGTCGATTCTGATGCCTTCTCTAAATCTGCTACCTTTTGCTCAAGGTCTTTGAGATGTTTCTCCTTTCGCTCTCTGAAGGCCCTTTGAGCTGCTCTATTCTGTGCCTTGCGCTTTGAAGTCGGCTCCGACGTTAGCGGTTTACGACCCGGCTTCTTTGCTGTCTTGTCATCTGTTCCTAGGAAATAACCCAACCATTAGTCTCAGACCTCGTCAGGTCAGCCTGACCATAACCCAAGGGCCTAAACTCATCTCCAACCGGGCTAGAGATACACGTGGGGCAAACAGGAACGGAATTAGAGCTTTCACAATGGACATCACAATGAAGGAGAAAAATGATCGAATGAAATTCAAGGCTATGAGGTGGTGCAGCATCTCGGAAACAATATAGATAGATGGATTGACGAATTTATGGTTTATATTTGTGAAATGCAAGTCTGTACACTGCAATGGGTAGAGGAGGAGTGGAAAATGGGGGGAAAAAAACCCACCTCTCCTTTTTGGTTCAGCGTCATGTGGGTCAGCACTTGGGCTCCCATCTTCGGCCTCAGGCGGATTTTTTCTTTTTTCGCCATCCTTTTCACCACCACTATTTGATGCCGAGGCTGGAGTCCCGGCATAACTATCCATATTTTTGTCGGCATCGCCGACCTGAAGCCCCAAGTCATAATCCCAATTATCAACATCCAAATCCTCGCCCCAATCTTGGTACTCTAATTCCCCCATCAATGGTGTGCCATCTGAGAAACTGCCAGTAAGGGCCGCTGTTGGGGGCGGGGTCCCATTCCCATATTGTGAGTCCATCGAGTCCGGAGTGTCATGCGATTGTGGTGGTAGTGAACGACGATTCGAGGATATGGATTGGGAGATATGATGGGATAGAGAAGGGGTGTTGAACATTGGGGAAGATGAAGAATTGGACGTGAGTGCGGCGAGCAGAAGATCCTGCTGATCCGGGTAAAGGTAAAGACTGTCTGGTGCTGCCGTAGTCATATCTCAATTGTAACCCGATTGAAGCTGAGCAACTCTCCTTGTCGCTCTGCACAAATTTGACCGGTAAAATCCTCCGGAATACCTTAATCGACTGCGTCGGGCTCCAGATGTTAGGCCAATGTGAAAAAGGAAAAACAACAAAAATCCAGGCGATAAAGTTGAGGTGTTGGGGAAAGATGAAGCTAAGCCAAGCGTAGTAACCGCCGGGGTATGATGGAATGATTCGATTGTTAAAAGAAGGCCCTGGAGCCCTTTGCCCTTGAGTTTCGAGCAAAAATCCCCGACAATCTCGAGCCCCCCTTTTTTCTTATTTTCACAAAAAAAGGAGCTTCAGCCAACCCGGTGAGGGTGTTTTACGTTGAAGTGTAAAAGAAGCGGTAGAATTTCTGGCTCAGTGGGGAAATTTTCTCTATTTGAGTCTGTGAATACGGAAGATGACGACACCCCTGAGTTAGTAATCGCAGAAAGCTATGAGAATGAGTGAGAGAAAGAAGCTACGTGTGATGAAGAGGAGCACCGCTTGACTGAGAGCAAGCGAAGGTGTTTGCGGGACTCAAGAATGAATTCCCTCGGCGATGGTGGCAAGAGGTTCGGTGGCGGTCGGCTTGTTTGAGGGTTTGAGAATTTTTGGAGACAGGAAGGGTTGGGGAAGGCCCAAGGCGCAGGCAGGACGATGGCGTAAGGGCGATGGGCAGAGAGTGCTGGGCGGAAGGGAGAAGGTGTGTGAAGAAGGGTGAGAGGCCGAGTGCGGACTGGTTTCGAGGGTAGTGGGATGATGGAAGCGCGGGCTGACAGGAAATCTGGGGCTTCTATCACACACACCAAACTCGCCTCCAGTCTGGCTTGGTGGGAGGGGAGACAGTACGAGTGGAGAGCGCTACCAACGGATAAAGACGGCGCCGCCGCAGAGGAAACAAGAAGTGGGAATGGGTTCTGCTACTGGTACTAGTTCTAGTAACGGGGTGCGCGACCCTGACAGGGCAATTCAGCTTTCAAAGATGCAGCGGTGAGCGAGGATGGTGAGAGCGAAAATGGAAATGTAGGTGGTGGGGTAGACTATGCGTATGGGAGGTTCAAAGGAAGTAGGAGCAGGCGGAGAAGATGTTAGGCTAGAAGGAGGGTGGGAGTGGGAAGGAACGATTCCTTGGGGAGCGAGATGGTGGTGGTGGTGGTGGTGGTGGGGATGAATAGGTGAATGGAGGAAATGGCCGCTGTCAATGGGGAAGAGGCAGAAGAAACGCAGAAGCACTGGCGGCAAAAAAAAAAATGAAAAAAATGAAAAAAACGAGGCAAGGACTTCGGTATTCGGACCCCAGAGACTGCACGTAGACAAGTACTCGAGTACTGTACTATGATACCTGCATAGTACGAGTAGAATGTTAAAATCGTAGTGGTGGGGGAGGGTTTCGAAGGATAGACTGTAGCAGGTGAAGGTGGTGCTGCTCGAATACCAAGGACAGTGTTCCTTGAGGGACAAGGCGGTGAATAAGTTTGGATAGAACAAAATGTAAAGCTATGAGATACACTTTCCGATGCGGTGATGGAGCTCGTCACTTATCACACAACCTCCCGTACGATGCGAGTACTGTACGAGTACCGTGCCTGTGCCTGTAGAGACATGTCTGCACGCAGTTGAGGGTGAGAATGGCAATACCGGTAGGGTACCGAATGGAGGGCAGCTCCCGATCTCCCCCTGCTCTCGTTCTCGCCCGTATGGTAGTATGGATGCGGCAGCGGTGCAACTCCAACACCGGGCAAGCACAGTATGGAGCACCCCCTGTCCCGTGATACCGAACATCGCAGCAATCAACGGAGGAATTGGCTGTCCTCCGTCTAACTCCGGTGTTGCCGTTCTTTCCCTTTCTTTCCCCCCCATATCCAGCGCCAACTCTGACAAGCTCATCCACCTAGCTTACAAATCCCCACGTTTCGTGAGTAAGACTAGGAGGAGTGGGGGGGGCGAACTTGCAATGACTTCAGACATTAGTGGGGTAGCTTACCATCGATCTGTTTGAGACCCTCATTGGCTACTTCAATCTGTCGCTGTAGTAAAACGCCTTTTGCGGTACAGTACTCAGTACCGGTAGGACACGGTTCCCCCACTCCCCGACCCACCACATCATTCTCGTAACTCCTTCTCATTGGTTGCATCCTGCTTTGTGCGCAGATGGAGCTTCGGCCACAAAACTATAGAAAGTCCGTCGCAATACGGTAGTGTACCGCAGTGAGACGGTACCGTACTCCATCATAGATTCCTATCAAAAGCAGAGGGGTTCATAAGATGTCGATATTTTGAGGGACCTTACTGTAGGGTATAGTAACCGATTTATTATTATCATCATTATTTCGGCATTCCCCCCCGTGCGATAGTTTTAAAAGAGGGCACCCCTGTTCCAAGCAAGATGGTTATGCCGGTGTGAACCGATATGTTGCCCATATCTTACCGTACTCCAGAAAATTCTCTCGCGAGGGCTCCCGCTTCGGTGCATGCGCATCTCTTTAGGAGGGGGGTAAGAGGGGACAACCTACCCAAACTTGATCGATGTCTTTCCCGCCAAAGCATTCGCCGTGCTCCCGGTTTTTCAGTCACGGACCAACATTATCTGTGCTATGATACCGGTATGCAGTGCTGTGCCTGCAAAAGGAGCTAAGCTCCAGACAAAAACCCTTTCGCACCGGTGTTTACAGCACAAGTGCTCCTGTGATTCCCTCCAAGTGCTCCGTCCCGGAATTTTCGCAGGACTTACTCAACCGTAATCATCTATCCTTCCTTGGTCACGTAATCCTCGTGCCATGATCTTATCGCTGTGCATGCTGTACTTATCCGCAAGACACAGTAACAACCAACTTTTTCCTTGCATATAATCTACGAGTGCAGTACAAAGACGATATCCTCCCAAGTATCTCTGAACATGCTTGGCGACCAGCAGCTTACGGGCCACTGAGAAGGGTGTGCAGAGCCGGATCGATAAAGTGACCGACATCCATGCCGGCACTAGCACGGGTATGTGCTGATATGTCAAGTCAATCTTAAAGACCTCGAACTCCCCCAGGTTTGTTCTGTGGTAAGGAAGATACGAGGAAGGACCGAGAAATACCGGTACGGCAAGGGCTCCCGTATGATATATGATATGTGCACCAGTACTCGAGTATAGGTATTAGCCAACTAGCAAAGTAACCTCCCAGGCCTACCGTACTATGATATCACTGCCTTTGGTCAATATCAGAATACCCGTGCTGCGCGCTACCTATGCCCTGGGCAACTTGAAGTGTCCCGGTGCTGTGGGTCGGCTTTGAGCCTTTCGTTACCCATTCGCCTCCCTTGTTCTTGCTGAGTAAGGAGGGCAAACAAATATACAGACATGGCGGCGCCAAGACCACAAAGCTGGGGTGGGAAGCTTTTCTCGACCATCGCTGACTGCCTCCTTCGCCATTCAATCACCAACCTGCAAGCCCCGACCGTCCAAGCGAAATTATTTCCCCTACAGAGCCCATCCCATTCGACCTATCTCCCCAATATTTTCCGCCCGACGTGAAGTCATGGAAGCAGAACTAAAAGAATACAAATTACAGGTAAGCCTCCCCATCCCTCGCCCCTTCCTCCCCGCCGGATTATCGATTAGCGGGGACTGGCGACTAACGTCTCCATTGTCCCTTGTTTATAGCTTGAGTCTGTTGAAGCTGCGCTTAAAGCAGATCCCGAAAACCCAGAGCTGGTAGGCCTGGTCACGGAACTGAAGGAGGTTATCGCACTGACAGAATCCCTTCTCGCCGAGCAAGCCGGCCGAGCCCCGTCCCCTCCTCCTCCTTCCCACCACCACAATCGTAGCCACACCAATCACAGCAATAAACGGGATTTACCCAATGCTTCTAATGAGGTAGGGGGTGCAGGAACGGGAAGTACTAGTATCTATGCAGTTGGTGACAACGTCCTCGCGAGATGGACGAGCGGTGATAACCAGCTTTATCCAGCCAGGATTACTTCGGCGATGGGATCGCAGCAAAACCCAGTCTACATTGTCAAATTTACCCAATACAGCGCTACAGAGACCCTGCACGCACAGCATATCAAGCCAGCTTCAAACTTTGCTAGCAAGAAGCGTAAACTCGATAGTTCACCTATCCACAGCAATGGAAATAACATCGGTCCCTCTTCTGCTTCATCTACCCCCACTGCTTCTGCTATCTCTAACAGCGCCATTATCTCGCAGCCCGCTACCATAAACACTGAACTGGCAGAGGCGAACAAGCGAGAATCCAACAGAGCTGCCGATGGCCCTTCGAAAGTTCCGAAAACCGGGCGGAAAATTGCACAAAAGAAGGTGCTCGAGGAGGGCAAAAAGAAGTGGCAGGACTTTGCCTCTAAGGGCGTAAAAGGCAAGACTGGGAAGGCCAAAAAGATAGGCGAGAGTAGCATGTTTAGAACCCCGGAAGGTGTGCATGGTCGAGGTTCGTACACGTTTTATATTTGACCGTCCTTGCCCCCAAATATATATTCCGAGAATTCCTGGCTAACTTTTCTTCTGCAGTCGGTTTCACGGGGTCCGGACAGCCTATGAGGAAGGATGTTGCCAGAGGGAAACACGTATATCATCAGGGAGAGGAAGAAGACTAGACTTTGAGACCGGGAGTATCTTTTGGGGATTACTATCCCATCCCTCCTCTGCCCTTTCTCGTTTTGGAGTTTTACCTTACCGACCGCCTCAAGCTGACGGATGCTTTTTTCCCTCTTCGACCATAATCCCACGTCTGTCCAATCGGCGCAAAAGTTTTTTCCAAATAAACGAGGAAAGATGATTAACGGACATCGGCCTTTTCTTTTTTTTCTATCCGGGAAGTACAGGAACAGTTTGTACAGCAAGTCTGCAGTCTCTTATATTTCTTCGGAGTTTGCAACTGGCTCTTGTTTGTTTGTTTCTTTTTTTTCTCTCTGTTTTTTTTTTCCATTTGTTTTCACGTCGCAGTTATCAGATCTGTTGCTAAGATGGGATAGTGAGATCTGGTTTCAGTTTTCCTGCTTCAAAGAGGCTTTAGGAAGGTATGGATGAGGTATGGCCCTAGTATCATACCGGATGATAGGGACTGGATAGCGCTGTCTTCAGAAAATGTTCCCCATACCCTATTCGATTTCTCTTTCTTTTCACATCGTTTGATTTGAGAATGACGCTGATGAGGACGTGATTCTGCAATGCACCTTCGGCAGCTATCATTATGATACCCCGGAGCCTACTTTGAACAATTTCCGGTCCCTCCCTTCTGATGGCGGTGCCCGGTCGTTCGCGAACGCGGGCGAATTGGTTTGGCAAGGTTACTACAGCTCGAGGTTGGTATAATTCCCGATATATTGTCCACTAAATAGCCTATTGCGGCAGCAGCCATAATGCCAAAACCCATGCTGAAAATGGTGATGCGCTCATCATCCAATTCTCCTGGGTGTCGTAATACGTTTGCAGAAATATATCGTCCTAAACTTAGATGCTCCATCTAATTCTGAATTAGCTTTTGCCAGGTTGTTTCAGTAGTGGTGACATCCAATCCCAATATTATACAGAAATTCATGTATGCCGTTTATACTTTTGAAGGATCCAAACCACATGTGAGATACTGCTCACGGCTGTGCCCACGATGTCATTGTCCCCATGATTCCAGATTAAGCCATACCGCCCCGTCCCAGCCTCCAGACAAATGTTCCAGAAGAGGGTTCCCACCCGTTATGGTATTCCAGAATTACCATACCCCCACCGACATACACGGCACTTTTCCCGGACAAGACGTACCCGGATATTGAGGGTATAATTTTGTTTGCGCGCAGATACATACGGATGATTGGCCATATATTTCTCAAATCCCTGTGTTCGGGCACTGTACTTGTACTTGCCTGGGATGAGGAAGCGTACATACTTGTGCACCGTTTTGGGATACCGTGGCCAAACGGCTTCCAGATCACAAATCCCCGTGATAACCCCACATCACCCCCCTGTGCTATACAGTGCTTGTCCCTCAATGTCCACTGCTCCTGATGAATGATCTGGGACACGAGATGGGGAAGCTTGGGCTCCACGTGCCCCAGAATTACCGGTAAGTTATGCACGACGGCTTCCGTATTACGCCAGGAGAGGCGGGCCTTGTTGACGGTGGGTAGCATTGTACTGGTATTACTGTACAGTATTGTACTCGAGTAAAAATGGTGCTCAAGCACCGGCACTGTACGAGCACCGCACTTGCACTGCACATACCGGTATGATGGATCAGCGCCCTACAGTAGTCTGTTTACAGTACTGTATTCGAGTACATACGGTGCTATGATGTGCTGCGCCAGTATGATACTGTATGATAGGAAGGAAACAATCGCCGCAAGCCCCCTACGGTACTGAATCCCGAGAAAAATTCTGCCCACCTGATCAGCAAAGAGCAAGTTTGAAGCTGGTTGCTACTGTTTTCTTACTCTTCCCATGGCGAAAGATGATTGGGAGGGAGGGAGGGAGGGGGGGGAAGGGAAAAGCGGCCATCTACCGTATGATGAGAGGGACCGATCATATCTGGAACCCCTGTTCAAGAGTTTGTTTACTTTGAACTTATGATATGTATGAGGTTGCGGAAATGTGTGGCACCGGTGGGCGATCATCCTCACCGATTTCATGCGGTCCGGACACGCGTTTCATACATACTCGTATCATACTTGTGATATCGCTGGTGTTTCTTCGTTGCTAATTTTACGAAGCAGTTTTACAGGCCGGAAGGATGCCGGTACTCGAGCACAAAGTACTCGTACTTGTGCAGCAGTTAACGGTTAATTTAGGTTAACCCGCAGAGCGATCCCTGCCCTGCATGAAAATATCTCCCCCGGTACTTGTATCATACTCGCAGGGTTGAGCATTTATTTCATATTGTATTATTAAGGTCTTTGCACGGACAACGGGCTCATTTTATTTTTTTCCTGTTCTTTCCTTTTCTTTTCTTCCTAAAGCAGGACTCGTTCCGTCCTGATAAAATTGAATGATCGAAGCCCGATAACTTAGATAATTAACCTGGTGCCCCGTTCACTCATTCTAACCAATCAGAGCCGCCCTCACACCTCCATGCGCTAACTTCTATTCACCAAACTCCTCGTGTTGCCGAGTCGAAGTTGGGCGGTTAGACTAACCTTAACGTGGAAATTCCCATACGGTTAGATAGCGAATATATTTTATTAAATACAAAATGCCCAGCTTCGACCCGGCCGCGGTGGTATTACAGTTAGGTTTGGGTTGGGCTCGTGTCAGGCCTTATTCTTCAGAGCCCTTGAAAAGCTCCCTCTATATTTCTTACCCGTTCTGCCTCTTTGTTAGTATTTTCGCTGTTCTGTCTGCCCGTCCGTTTTGTCTTGGTATTCTCAATTTCCATCCGCCCAGATTTCTTGTGTTCCCCCCGTTTTCTCTTCTCTTGCTCATCTTCCTCTTCTTTCCCTTTCCCTTTCCCTTCCCTTCCCTTAATCCCCTTCCACTCCTTCTTCTCTTTCACCTTCTCATATCTTCACCGTTTGCGCAACCGCGGATACAAACTCTCCCTATCTTTTCTTGAAAAGCCTTTTCTTCTAATCGTTCTTCGCAATGCCTGGCGTTGTAAGTTTGCTCACTCTCATCTTTCCCTCCGTGGAGCTGAATTCGAGGTACACGCGGCTGACCCAATGGTGAACGACAGCCCCCAAATGCTCTGGGCCTTCTCAAGAAATTAGGCCGTTCCCTCTTGGGTCGTAAGAAGAAGGAGAAGAAGACCGATGCCGCGACACAGTCAGAGAGTACCGCCCCTCCTCCGCCAGCTGCCGCAAATGCTGCAACTCCCGTTGCTGCTGCAAGTGCTGCTGCCGCCGTCCCCGTCGTTGCCGCACCGCCGCCCACCGAACCTATTGCTGCTACTACCGAAGGTATGTCGTGTTTTGCCCTACTCTGCTTGAAAACGCGCAGTGCGAGGGCTAATTCGAACAGCCCCTAAAGTAGAGGCATCCACGGAGGCAGCCGCCAAAGTTGAACCATCCCCGCTTGTACCCGACGCGGGCCCATCGACGGCTACTGAACTTGAGGCTGAGACGAAGAAGAAGGAGCCAGAGGCACCCAAGACCGAAGTGGCACCCGTTGCTGTCGATTCGCCAAACGCAGGGACTGCCGCTCCTGTTCCTGCTGCCTCAGCTCCGGCTCCGGCTGCTGAGCAGAAATAGTTTGTGTGCTTGTGCGTGTATTGCTATGGTAAAATGGTCATAGTGGTTGGATTTGGGACTCGTCGTTTATCTTTCCTTTTTTTTTCTTCCCCCCTGTTACTTGTCTCCCTTCATCTTTCATTATTTTCCTTTCTTTTAAATATTTTCTGAGTAATGATTCCCTCATTCTTTTTC
Source organism: Tuber magnatum (assembly GCA_003182015.1). Classification (NCBI taxonomy): domain Eukaryota; kingdom Fungi; phylum Ascomycota; class Pezizomycetes; order Pezizales; family Tuberaceae; genus Tuber; species Tuber magnatum. Next base: position 954,859 of record PYWC01000001.1, on the reverse strand, counting down.
CTTTCTGTTTCGTGGAAAATTAGGTTCTCTGAAACTAGTTGGAAATACCTCTGCGTAATAGGGGTAAAATTAATTATGAATGAGAAGTAGTAGTGTTGTATTCTGTCTGTTCCGTTTGCTTGCCGTGGTGTATCTCCGCTTTGTCGAACAGATGGCTGGGTCTGTTCGATCAGTGCGCATGGATGTGGAGAACAGGAAAAGTCGGAAAGTTGCTTGGTGGTTTGTAGTCAGCGGGGATGTTGGTAGCTTTATATAGGGCCATCGGTGTTAGGTCTTAAGGTTTTGATTTTTAATGTCCCAACAGCAGTGCATGGTGGGTTGACCATTAGTAACAGTCAGGAAGTGTTTTTGGATAGGTGGTTTGTTCACCGGCCGATTCAGGTTCAGTGATACAGGATGTCAACATCAGCTAGGAGGAATTGTCTTTCTTTAGAGGCTTTTTGGGGGGGCGGGAAAAATCGATTTAGTGCGGACGTCCCGTACGTTGGAGTTGGCTTAATGGGTACGACGTGGAATATCAACGAGTGATGTTTAGTAAGGGGATGTTTTGTTTAATAGTGAGTATTGTAACATTAGGTCACCTGGACTTGAGATAATAAAACATTGTGTCTGTAGGGAGTTGCCTGGCCCTGCGTGATAGGGTGGCTTTTGGAGGGGGTCGAGGCTGCCCTTTTTATGTTCTGGCAAATGGAGGTGTCTTGGGATGGTGTTCATTGTGAACCGAGTGAGCCAATTTTGTTTCCTTTGGGGATGAAATTGGGCCAGTTGACATTGAGCTCATAATTTTACTAGGGAGCAGACTACCGTACCGTAGAAATTGGAACAATTGGACCTCAAGCTAAGATGTTTATAATTCTCTCCCTTGGACTACCGTACCGCAAGAAGAGGGAAAAACACCACGGAAACAACTGTATCATACTCGGGTACTGCATATCGGCCCTTTGCTGAGACAAGTAAAAGGAAAAATACGACCGACCTTACGATTATTTCCGTTTTTATGGTATGCTAGTTCCAAGGCGAAACTAAAGGGGATAAAGTCTTGTCAATGATCGTAAACTCAAGTCGCTTTTGGAGAAGTAGTCTAGTGCGGGCAGCCTGAGTGAATCCCGTCTTATCAGATCAGCACCCCTGAAACGGGCAAAATCACGTGTCAGGACCCCAACGTCACCTCATCATCAACGCGTCCGCCTCCTCCTCGTTTGAAAGGAATATCTCGAGCACCACCCGTCTGGACAAGCGAAGACTGCCCGGAATCGATTCACAATCACCAAGACCATGCCTACACGCGATACCAGCACCGAAGCCGGCACACCTGACGTGCAAACCGGAGAAAAGTCCATTGCCACCATAGCAACCCTACGGTATGCCTAACCCCCCCTCGGGGGTAACATTTTTTTTCAGGCTCAAAGACTAAACAAGGCTAACATCCCCTTCTAGCGTTGGCGTGAAGTTGCATGTCTACCATGAGAACTCGAAAGAGTATCGCCTGGCCGAGATCCTGTCGATACAGACGCGCAAGGGCACGCCGCATTATTACGTGCACTACGAAGAGTTCAACAAGCGTCTGGACGAATGGGTCCCTCCCGCACGTCTAGATTTGACCAAAGAGGTGGAATGGCCGCGCCCGGATAGACCCGCGAAGAAGCTGGAGAAGGTAGCGAAGGCCTCGACGCCCCGGGAGACGCCAACATCTACGGCCGGCAGGGCGCAGAAGCGGCCGCGGAGAGGCGATAGTTTGGGTCCCGGAACACCAACGCTTGCGCAAAAGAGCAGCAACAAGAAGAGCCGCACTTCCGCACTTGCGGAGGATGACCTGGTCGTGCAATCTGAGACCGTCGGCGACGTGGGCACCCCTGAGGATGAAGAAGTCGACGAGGAGTCCGCCGAGATAGACCCCAAAGCCGCCGCGGCGCGCGCCGCTTCGGCAAAGCAGAGTGGGGCGAGCGGGACGCCGGAGACCTTCTCGAAGGAGCACGAGATCGAGAAGCTAAGGACTTCCGGCTCAATGACCCAATCCGCGCATGAGATCTCACGCGTGCGCAATTTATCAAAGCTACAGATCGGAAAGTACGAAGTGGAGCCCTGGTACTTCTCCCCGTATCCGGTGGAGTACACGGAGGAGGAGATGGTCTTCATCTGCGAATTCTGCCTCAGCTATTTCGGCGAGGAGAAGCGCTTCCAACACCACCGAACAAAGTGCACACTTCTGCATCCTCCGGGGAACGAGATCTACCGCGACTCCGCCATCTCCTTCTTCGAGATCGACGGGCGGCGTCAGCGCACTTGGTGCCGCAACCTATGTCTGCTGTCAAAGTGCTTCCTGGACCACAAGACGCTGTACTACGACGTCGACCCCTTCCTCTTCTACATCATGGCGACGAGGGATGAATACGGCTGCCACATGATCGGCTACTTCTCCAAGGAGAAGGAGTCCGCTGAGGGCTACAACGTCGCGTGCATCCTCACACTCCCACAATACCAGCGCCACGGCTACGGAAAACTGCTGATCGCCTTCTCCTACGAGCTCAGCAAGCGCGAGGGGAAACTGGGATCCCCGGAGAAACCACTGTCGGATCTGGGATTACTCGGATATCGGGCGTATTGGCAGGATACCATTGTGGACCTACTACTTAATAATAAGGGGTTGGAAACCACTATCGATGAGTTGGCGAGCATGAGCGCGATGACTACTCAGGATGTTATCCATACGTTGCAGAATTTGAACATGTTGAGGTATTTCGTATGTACTCCCTTTCCCTTTTCTTCCTATCTATCCATCATCTGTGTTTGATGCCCGGGGGCTGATTAGGACGCAACTTGGGCGGCGGCGGCGGTTTGTAGAAAGGTCAACATGTCATCTGCCTCACGGACGCAATCCTGAGTCAGAAGCAGAAACAAGTTGAGAAACAGAAGATTAAGGGTAAGAGAACGCTAGATCCGGAACTGATTCAGTGGAAGCCGCCGGTCTTTACGGCGGCTAATCGGACTTGGAATTGGTAGTTTTTCTTCTTTGATTCTTTAATTTTTTTCTTGTTTTGTTTTTTTCCTTTCCTTTTTTCCATTTTTAGTTTTGATATCATTACATGGATGGGTGGTCTTTGATGGGCGTTGGGGTTGCGGTGTAGGTGTTGAAGAATTGCTTTTTCCTTTTCCGATTGTCTACTCTTTTTCAATGGTGGGGTTGCATTGTGTAGTTTTAGATTTATGGAATTTACTTCTTTCCCTTCTTTGCTTGCTTGCTTATGGGGAGGATAGATTTACGCAGGCGGGTTTGGTAGATTACGTACAGTGAGTGGTGGGCGTGATTTGTGGGATTGATTTGTTCAGGAGAGAATTGGAGGAGGGGGTTGAGTGATGGATGGAACAATAGGAGGAAGGGAAATATACGCTGGGAGTTTATTTCTTCTGTTCCATCTGCGTCTCTTCCGGTTCTGGGTCTGGTTCTGGTGTTGGGAGTTTGAACTATTTTTGTTAGCCATGCGCGCTCTGGTAATGAAGCAGTAGTGGTAGAGGAGGCATACCGAATCGGGCTTATCATCCCTCCCACTCCCAACCTGCTCCCAGACGCTGCTACCGCCCTGGAAGTTCCTGGATATCGGAGTTAGCATTCCCCGAACCCCAGGAGGACGAGAAACCCATACCTGAAAGCCTGCGTCATTTCCAAAGGCTCCACCACAATCCTCTTCTTCTCCTCATCATACCTCAACTCGGTATACCCAGTGAGTGGGAAATCCTTCCTGAGCGGATGCCCATCGAAGCCGTAATCAGTCATGATCCTCCTCAAGTCCGGATGGCCCACGAACAGCACCCCAAAGAGATCATACACCTCTCTCTCATACCAATTCGCGCCATCGTATAGCCCCGTAATGCTGGGGACGGGCGAGGCTTCGTCTGCGTAGGTCTTGACTCGAATGCGCGAGTTGTGGCGGATGGAGAGGAGGTTGTAGACCACTTCGAAGCGGTTGCTGCGGGTCGGGTAGTCCACCGCTGTTATGTCACTGACTTGCGTGTACTGCGCCGCTGTATGGTTCTTGAGGAAGGTGAAAACGGGCAAGACGGCCGAAGGCGCGATGTAGATTGTTAGCTCGTCTTTCCAGATGCTGAATTGTTGGATGTACTTTGGCAGGGCGGAGATTAGGTAACGGCCGTAGGCGTGAAGGGATTCAGAAGTTGATTTGTATTTGTCGGCTCTGTCGAGTAAGGTGGTTAATTTTGTCTTGGCTGGGGAGGGGATGCTCGCGCTTACGGGTTCACGATGGGTGCCTTTAGAGGTCCGATGGCTGTACAGGGATTTATTTAGAATTCATGGGATTCATCGTTTTAAATAAATAATTTATACTCACGGGGTCTCTCGGCTTCCCGAGTGTTGGGGAGTTCTGTTCCGTCCGGTCTTTTAGCTCCGGAGTAATAAGCCCTCGTAGCGATGGTGGGGGCAAGTCTGATAGCGGGGGAGCGAGCGCCCGCCGAAAGCGACCGCACGATAACGGTGGACGAATTGATCCGCAATGACATCTTGATTGGGTGCGTATGTGGGTTGAGGAAGGAAAAGGGGTTGAGTGGAGATGGAGAACGGATTCCTGCCGTGCGTGGTCAAGGGGTGGGAGATAGCACTCAAACCACTGTTTAGTCTAATGTCAATCGTGATGTCTTCCACCCGCTGGCTTGAAAGTTGAGACCCATGAGGTGCGGGAACAGATTATCTAGATTAGATCCCTGCCGTTGGACCCCGAATCGGATAGGCCTTGGGTTTCCCAAAAAGGGCAACGTATCAATCAGAAAAGTACCGTACCAGTATCATACCGTATCATCCGAGTAGAGGGGCAGGACTTGCAACTGAGGAATGGGCATACTGACGCTTAGTCATTCGATGAACTAAACTTGATTAGCTAATAGCTGTTTGAAGGGCTTAAGCTAAGCCAAGACAGAGCCTTTTCTCGAAGTCAACATCTGTGATAGCCTTCAACTTACACAATTTCCTTCCGCCCTTTTCCCCCACCACTGCCACTACCGCTGCTGCCACCTCAACTACTTGCTTGCGATTTCATCGTTTTCAAACGTTTGCTCTCCCTTCACATTCTCGAGGAAGCTCCGTTACAAACCCGCTCATCTTTCACCTGCCTTCTTCAAACCATACACTTCCGACAGCAAAGCCTGCCTTCTTTAGCCTCGCATTGTTCGTCATGTCTCGAGTACAGCAAGACACTTTCATCGATGATACAGAGGAGTTCTGGTAAATTGCTTTTCACCCACCCTCCCCTGCCTTCCCTACTGCTGTTTCCCCTTGCTAACGGATTTTTTTCACCTCCCACCAAAATTAGCCCTCTGTGTGTTGAAGAGTTCGACATTCAAGATAGGAATTTCAGGCCTTGCCCTTGTGGCTATCAGGTAGGTTATATTCCCAATCGGCCGCTTTATTCCTTTACCCCACTGCTGAAAGGTACTGACATCGGAGTTTAGATCTGCCAGTTCTGCTATAACAACATAAAGAATAATTTGAATAATTTGTGTCCCGCCTGCAGACGCCCGTACGATGAGAAAACCATAGAATGGAAAGGCATCTCTGCCGAAGAGTGAGTTATCCAACACCCCCTCACTACTTCATCCCCCTGACGATGCCTTACCGCACGGACCCTTTATCGATTATTTGACGTCCGGAGAAATCCTGGGTATTATGGAGAAGCCTAACTTTTGATGTTTTATTGATATAGGATGAGAGCCGACCAGAACAAGAAGAACCGTCAGCAGAATGAGAAACGTAAGCTCGAAGCCCAAAAACGTGAGATCGATGCTCAAAACCGTAAACACCTTTCTGGTCTTCGCGTCATTCAGAAAAATTTGGTCTACGTGACTGGCCTCAACCCCCGCATACCTGAGGAGGATCTACTTCAAACTCTTAGAGGAAAGAGCTATTTCGGGCAATATGGGAAGATTATCAAGATTGTGGTCAACAAAAGGACCACTGCTCAGGATAGATCCGGCAATGGGTACCAAGGCAGTGGAGGTGCTCAGGGCCTCGGGGTGTACGTTACTTTTGCGAAAAAGGAGGACGCAGAAGTCTGCATTGATGCTGTTGACGGTAGCCTGAATGGCGACAGAACCTTAAGGTATTCTGGTTGTTGTTGGTTTCACTTGTTTCCGTGTGCATGCTAATTAGAAAATAGGGCTACCTATGGGACAACGAAGTATTGCTCTGCCTATCTTCGTAATGAGGCTTGTCCGAACAAAAACTGTATGTTTCTTCATGAGCCCGGAGAAGAGGCGGATTCCTACGATCGACAGCAAATGTCTACCTTTACTGTTCGCCAGCAGGAGGGGGCCCCGTCTCAGGCGCTCCCGCCCCAGCACCAACCTCCTACCCAGCAGCAGCAGAGTGCACAGATGGCCCGGGTTAACTCACATCATGGCGGATCGTCAAGTATGGGTGATAATGGAGAATCTTCTGCACTGCCATCTACGGCAAACTGGGCTAAGAACCCCCCCACACCCGCTGCCAGGCCTGTGGCCCCTGTAATACAACCGCAAGGCTCTGCTATATTATCCAAAGGGTCAACGCCAAGCCCACGAAGTGTACCCGCTGCTCCAATGGTGCAGACCCAGAGCCAAGAAAGTGGCAAGAGTGGATCAAGTCTCGGAAAGGCGCCGGCATCGACTGGATCAGGAGGCAGTTCGGGTCCTGGTCCTGTTGGCAAGCCGCCCGGCGGACCGGTGACCAATAATCAAGCTCCCACTCAAGCATCGGAGGCCTCTTCGTCATCTGCACAGGATTCTACAGCTAAGGCTCTTCGTTCTCCTACCAAACCGAGCCAACCAGACCTTCCAATTCCTGTTCAGGAACATTTGAAGCGTCTCGAAAACTGCCTACGAGCTGTTTCCAATCCAAAATTCCGCTTTGTGTTTTCAACTGAGGGCATGACCGAGGAAGACATTGCCGATCTAGAGAAGATGCCCCCCATGTTTGATCGCCATGGAGGGAGACGTCGGAGGGAGAATGCTGAGCGTCTGAGAACTCAACAGCAGCAACAACAACAGCACGAGGAGGTGGATAGTGATATACCACAACCGCAGCCCCCCGTTGGTACAATGGCAACTGCTCCCGGGTTGGTGCCACTAAATATAGCGGGGAGAGGAAACACCCCTTCCCAGAGAGATCTATTGAAGGAAGTTGCGGCGAGTCATCCTCAACAGCAGCCCCTCGGAGCTTTCCAGCAGCAGGAAAACCTTCAACATCAACAGGCTATGAGGGTGCTCACTCCTGGTGGTATCTTACATCCGCAACAACAGCAACAACAGCAACAACAGCAACAGCAGCAGCAGCAGCAGCAGCAGCAACAAATCCAGCAATCGTTCAGTCCCTTTGGCGCTATGGGCAATCACCAACAGCAGCAGCAGCAGCAGCAGCAGACGCACGGCGGATCGTTGCATACCAGACAAACTTCCAGATACAACTTTGCCAATGACAGTCCGGCCGCGGCATCTACCTCTGTCAATCCTCGTGGAAACATTGCTCATATGGCCGAACAGCTTCGTATGATGCCGCAGCAGGCTCAGCAGCAGCAGCAGCAGCAACTACACAACCAACAGCAGCTTGCCGCACAGTTCTATGGGGCTGGTGGCGCACCGGGTCTTAGTGGTGGTATGCTTGGGGGTACCGTGCAGCAGCCGCCCCCAGGGTTGAAGAGTGCACCCACCCCGCCGGCTCCAGGCATGAGTGGTATTCCTATGGGCGGGCTTCATGGTCTTAGTGGTCAATTTTCGGGACTAGGGCTCGGTGGTCATCATAATAAATCTGAGAGCTCAGATGCGCTTCTTAGAGAATTGATGAGAGGCAATGGAGCTGGTGCTTTGGGGAATGCCGGGCTGGGCGGAAGAGCCGGGGATGGTAAACGTATGAATGTTGATTCGTATTGGGGAGGGGGGAGTGCTAAACCAAATCCAGTGGGAGACTTAGCGGATCCCAGCATCCTGCAAGTTCGAATGGCCCAACAGCAGCAGCAGCAGCAGCAGCCTCAGCAACAAATGCAACATCACCAAGGTGGGATCCAGGCTAGCCAGCAAGGTGCGTATAATCCGAACATGTACTACGGTAGATGGTAGGTTGGTGGGCGGGTGGGCTGAGGTGACGAATTTCCATTTCATACAAATGTCTGCATTATCTTCGCACATGGCAGCGGGCAAGCAGTAGGGCAACGGTACAAATTTCTATTTTTTTGTTAAGGCGTTTAATGTTGGGAAATGGTGGGCCTTATTTGGTATTTCTTGCTTCATCCTGTTCTGGTTCCCGCTGTTTGATTTAAATTTCATTTTTCGTCACGTCTCGTCTGGTTGCTCTAATTTTATGGGATACGTTGTTTTTGTGGCACAAATCTTCGAGGATGAAGAGCTAAAGGAGTGCAAAGTGTGGAAAGTGTCCGTTCAGTTAAAAAATTCACACTATCCCTGGTGCGAACGAGCTTATGCCTCTTGAGTGTCTTGTCATCAGCGCTGTTTATAACTTGCTTTACTTGTCCTCTGCACTCGAAATGGCGCATTTGTGACGTTTCCCCCCCCTTTTTCTTTGCAGCAGTATCTAGACTCACCCCGGCGATTTGTATGTGCTTATGAGTTAATGTTAAAAGAGTAGTCTGCTGCCCTGCCTCGTGTGCGAATGATTAATGAAAAGACAAGGCGACCCGCACATGGGAAATCTGGCCCGGTCCCGGAACGCCTTCCGCCATCTACCAACACTTCTTATCCCCTTCTATTTGATGAACTGAAGCTAAATGGTTCTACCTGATGTTTATCGTAGGTTCTGGAATAACGCCCCAAGAACGCAAGCTTACGCCTGGGATGGTGGATGAAGACGAATTCCCGGCTCTGGCCCCATCGACCAAGGGGAATATAGTAACATTGCCACCGATAGCTAGCACGCTGAAACCAAAGAAGCCACCGCCAGGGCCAATTGGGAAGAAAAAGGATGAAAGCCTCGAAGCTGCAAAGCCTGAGCCTGTTCGCCCTGCGCAAACTAAGGGAAAGCCAGTCTTGCCGTCAGTTAACACTACTGCCGCTGCCGCAACCACCTCTGGACCTCGTGCCATTTCTCCTGCCATTGTGACGTCTAGTGCTGGCTTTTATGAGGGTACGACCCAAATATCTCCTGCACCCTCAACCGCCGCAAGCACCATCAAGCAGGGTCCAAGAATGATCAGAATCTTGTCTTCTAGCTCTAGTATCCATTCCCCAACCATCAAGACGCCTATTGGAGGGGGGGTTGGGATTGGCGAGAGTGATACCGCGTCCAATGGTGGAAGCAGCAGGCCTGTCAGTCCCCCGCCTAATTCTCAGCAGTCTTCTAAAAAGGGCAAGACAAAGAGTGCGCTGAAGAAAGAGAGGGTTGCAGCGGCGAGGAAAGAGGCTGAGGAGAGAGAGAGAGAACGCGAGAGACTTGAGAGAGGATCTGTGGCACAAGCTCCCGTAGTGGGCAGGATGAAAAAGAAGGGACGCAAGAAGGACACTACAATTGGCGGAGGAGACTCCGTTGCAGGTGGAGAGAAGGAGGAAGAAAGGGAGGCGGAGGCTTCCAACACTACTGCCCCTCAGGAAGTTGTTGTTCCTGTTACTGTATCTCTTCCTTCCCCTGTGAAAGAACTTACTGCTGCCACTAGTATCCCATCTCCTATTAAAGCCCATGCGCCGACTCCCGTGCCTGCTCCCGCAGCAATCCCAGCACCCACTACTACTTCCTCTACCCCTAGCCAGCCTACTATCTCAGCGGTCGAGCGGGATGGGAAGCAGCAATCGACAAAGACTACAGCCCAGCTCCTCGCCGAATTCCAAGAAGCGGCACAAATGAAATTCTCCAAACTCGACATGTTTAAACCCCTCACAACCCTGAAATGGGAGCACTACATAACGTCCGAAGAAATCCAACTAATCAAAGCTGCCGTAGCAGAAAACAACAACAGCCGGCCAATCCTGGCGGTCGAGCCCGGCTGCCATCCTTACCAGTACCCGATCCGCGGCGGGGGTGTCGTGAACATTAGCCTCGTCGCCACCCCAACTGGCCTCCAAATGACGGGCCTCAGCGCCGAGCAGCAGGAGCGCTACCTCCGTCTGGAGGAGCGCCACGGGCGGGGGAAGTCATGGCAAAAGTGGGCTATTGAGGCACTGGATTTTGACGAGTGCGATAAGGAGGTTGGCGACGCTTCCGTCGAGGAGTTGGAGAAGATTGTGTATGCCTCAAGGAAGGAGGTGGAGGGGATCGAGAAGAAGCTAGAGAAGTTGCTCAAAAGGAACAAGAAGCTTGTTGGGCTTTCGTGATTTTATTGGTTGGTTGGTTGGTTGGGTGATTTGGCGATATGGAAGGCAGAAGGGCCTGGCAGGGGAGGAAGTTTATGCGAGTAGTCCTTTGCGACTGTAAAAGTTTTTTCTCCTTTCTTTTTCTTTTCTATTCTTTCTTTTTATTATTATTATTATTACTGTCTGTATCTCTTCTCACTGATGGCGTTTGTAGCTGCTTACTTTGTCACAAGCCGGGTTGTGAGGGGGTTGGTATTTCTTGTTTATAGTTTTATAGTTCCCTTTTGTTTTGGGTAGGCATTGCATTATCCGGATGGTCTAGATGGATAGGTGGGGCATGCTGGTTCTGTGGTGGTGGTGGTGGTGGTGGTGGTGGTGGTGTATCACTATTAATGTGTATCCTTACATTTCTCTTCTTGTATCTGCTCTTCTTGCTGTGGAGAGGCGGCAGCTTCTCGTCGATGGGCTAGTCTTTTGCAGAAAGTAATGTACCAGTATCCGTAGGTTTATCATAATTTATTCCGCTCTACTAACTTACCCCTCTGTCCGGTTCCCGAATGTATAACAGCTTGGTTAGCTACCGTAGACAATCCGCAACAATGGGGTTAGTAGTACGAGTAGTATCACAAAGTATCGTAGCTTCTTATCCCCCCCCCCTTGTTTTTTGGGGGTGTGGCAGGGTACGTATCAAAGCGCACTATCGATATACCATACCATACCGCACCGGCATGTATCTATGGGTACCGTATCATACCTAGGCATCAAGAGGGTACGGTGCATACCTCCCTCCCTTACCCCTCCCTCAATGCCCACCCCTAATAGCGGGGCACTCTGCATAAAATGTCATACCCAAGACTAGGCAGCCAAAACCAGCCCGCACAAGGCAACAACAGGTGTCAACTTTTTCTTTTCTTTTTCTTCTTCCCCTTCTTCTTCTTCTTCTTCTTCTTCTTCTTCGTTATCCCTGTGCAGATCATTTCTGGGTATGTGTGTGCACAATACGGTAATTTTATTTTATTTTATCCTCTAAGCTTCTGAGTCGACAGTGCTTGCGTAAGGTGGTGGTGGTGGTGGTGGTGGTGGGGGTTTTGATATTGCTGAGGAGGAGGAGGGAGGAGGGAGGAGGAAAAGATTGGTTACCGTACCGGTAGGTGGTACAGACGCGAAGGGAGTCAGAAAGCTGGAGAGGGGGAAGACATGGTTTGCCGTATCACACTGTAACTGGTATCGTACCGGGGGGGGGGGGGGGGGGGGGGTT
>PYWC01000001.1:917123-938027 GCA_003182015.1 Tuber magnatum | reverse complement strand
CCCCCCCCGCCCCAAGAATCCCCTCTCAGCCTGCCGGGAGGGAAATGAACTCGCTGCCGTCTGCTGGTATGAATCAACCTTTGAGGTCCGAGTTTAACCAGACTTACGGGAGTCTGTCATCGTTTCACCAACAGGGTGCCAATCCGATTGGGGCGAGCCCGTTGTCTGCCCTACGATCTGTAATAGAAATGGCTGATAGAACATCCCCCACTGGCTCGCCTATTGAACGGCCTACAACCGGCTTGCGGTCCATGCATGGATCGAAAGCGTCTCTCAGGAGCGTGGATGGGGGTGGCGCACAGCGTCGATCTTCCGTGTCATTTATGCAGCCGTTCAAGTCTCCTTCGTTATCAGCTTCGCCAGCGAATTCTGATCAGGTAGCCTCATCTCCGAGAACTTCGTTAAATCGGATGTCGGCTCCTGTACCCCCCCTTCATCGACAACGACCAAGTCTCGGAACTGTGCCCCTATCGTCCAATAAAATGCCGCCACCAAGCTTTGAGCAGACACCTGCCCAGCATGCTATTCCGATTTCGAATACTGGGTCTTCTCCATTAGCCGCACAGCCTATGACTCGAATTGCAAGTAGCTTTGGTTCGCGTCGGCCTCGTATTGCTTCGGGTGCGAGCCGCGCGGACGATGATAATAATAGCAGCGGAAAAGCTAGCTATTCCTCGTCGGCCGCTCCTGGGTCCGGTCTCTACGCGGAGACTGGAGCCAATTCCAATGAGGATTTGCAAATACGAGATTTTATGATGTTCTTGGCCAATGGTCAAAATCAAACATTGAAGAGTTTTGGAAGTTCTTTGGGGGAAGCTCCGAGTAAACGGACTGGAAATGCATTGTCAAAGTATCAGAAGATGAGGGATTCTCATATGAATATGGCGGACTCTATATCATCATCGCTGCTTCTTCAGCCCTCTTCGACCTCTCCCTCAACATCGAGCAGGCATTTATCCAATGTTCCCGCAATGATACCTTCGACCGAATTTTCGTCTTCCTCCTCGCCCGGAAAACCCATCTCCCCGCATACACCTCATACGCCCGCTGTCCCTTCCAGGTTGGGTGCGGGGCTGACAGCGCAGCATGCGCCACGACATGACAGTCACCGAAGCCATCCAGGAAGGGTATCATCGGATGGTGGAGATAGGCCCGAGTGTGCTCCGAGCTCTGGGATGAGTAGTGGTTCACGGATGGCAACCGCTGCTACTACGTCTCCCCTTGATATACCGTCCTCTCCTCGTCCTTTTGGCCCGCGTAGGTCAAATTCCATGTCTCAACAGCAACAGCGTCTTGATTGTGATTCCCTTGATTTTGACCCATTGGTTCCCTATGGCCCGGAAATGCGACAGAGTGCTAGCCTTGGTAGTATCCACACGGCTCCGCTGAGTATGAGCCGCCTTCTGGACCTTCAGAACGCATCTGCGACTAATTTGCCCGGGACTTCAGAATCCGAACCGGGAACGCGCGAGGATAATGGTGGGGAAGATGCTCCGGCTTTCGCCCCTATAAGGGCACCTCAGACCGAGGGCGATGTTCCTCGGTCTTGGCATGCTACGTCTCGTAGAGGCACCACATATTCGGGTCCTGGGTCTCCAGGGCATTCTTCTCGCGGAAGGTACCCATCTAGAGGGAGAGGCAGCTCAACTCCTCCCACTACTGGGTCAACATCTAGTCTAGATCAAAAAGCAGGTGGTAGCTCCACAGAAGGAAGAACCCGTCCGTCGGGGGGACGAGTAGCCGGTCACACTAGGTCTGGGATCTATGGCGAGGAAGATGACCTCCTCCTCTTCGCCATGAGCGATATGTCTGGTGCCCAACAATCTCGTAGAAGCCTAGATCAGGAACGAGGTGGCAGGGATGGCTCAACCGGATCCTCCGCCCGACGAAGAGGTAGTCGTGGTGGGGGTGCAGGAAGCATGGGGGAAAGCTCAAGGCGCGCTGGGTGGGGTTAAGTTTATTCGGGGATTCTCTTTTTTTTTTTTTCTTCCCCTCCTCATTACAAATGGAATTCCTCGTTTTCGAGTCTTTGGGTCTTGTTTTTTTTTTTCCTTCCTGTGTGAACTTTTTGGGATGGAGTCACATATATGTGTTTTTATGTTTTGGCGCTCATCATTATTTAGGATGTCTTTCTCGTTTACTTGCTTTGTTTTGTCATTCTCGTTTTCTCCCATTATTCGTTGGTTGGGCTGTCGTACTACCGGTGGTTTCGTCTTCCCCCCCCCTCTCTCTCCAATTGTCGCCTTGCTATTATCTTATCACTTCTACTACCTTTACCCTTTACATTGCACGTGGGGAATTTGCTCTCACTGGTTCTTGGTCCCTTTATTATTATTTTTTCGATAAAAAAAAAACATTTTCATCTTTTTCTTGGCAGACTTTCTTTCTTTTTGTTTCTTCTCTGGCATAGAATGCGATCGTGACAACGGCGGGGGAGCGGATTGTAGTAGTATGGCCAGGGGGATCAAGGACGATGTGGGCATGGGTGTGTGTGTTGCTTTGTTGCTTCCTATGTTTTGTTCGCTTGGTTAGTGGGTTGTCCGGAGGTTTTCCCCCCCTCCCTCTCTCTATCCTTGTTTAACTAACTTGTGTTTTTATCTGTGCTTGGTGGCATTTCTTTTTAATGTTTCCTTTTGTTAATCGATGGAGCAGTGGTCGGATGAATGAATGGGAGGAAAGGTAGATTGTACATAGGAGTGTATATCAGATTAATTTCTACCTACCTAACTGCCAGTATCCCTCCCCATGCGGAAATCTTCTGCGTACCACTCGTAGAACTACGACCGATGGGAACTCGTGAAGCCCGACGTAATCCCTCCCCCCCCACGCTGCCAATAAACACGCAGAACATTACATGGAGAGAAACTCGAGCACAGGTTTTTAATCCACTGCCCCAACAGCAGGACATGCTCGAGCACTAAACCAAGTATGGCGAATGATATCTCATGACCCAAGACTTCCCGTCGAATCTTGTCCCCCCTCTCTTTTTACCCCGTTGCGCACAAATCATTGCCAATCCCATGATCACAACCCACAAAGCATACCACCCGTCCACCAGCCGGACGGCCAGTCCGGAGGGATATAAGACGGACAGGTACGAATCCCGTCGCCGCCCCACGAGCCATCCGATACGGATCGTCGTGCATACGGGAGGGAAAGGCGTGGTCGGGAAAAGCCGGGTATGATAGTTCGATAACGGGGCTTTTCTTTTTCTTTTTCTTTTTTTTTCTTTCTCTCTCTCCCTCCGACACACCTACTCGTGGATATTATCCATCATTGATTGTAATTCGGTGTGGTTGTGAGGTGAGGTAGGTTTTAAGTTAGGGATCACTGTTTCGCGATTGCTTCTCGAAGCTTGCCTTTTTNCCTCTCCCTTTCCAACCCACTACCACCACGGCCCTGGTCTACCCTGCTTCCCTCTTTTTTGTGCTTCTTCGACTTTCGTTCTTCCTATCCCCCCCTCTTCAGCTTGATCAAGGTATGCCATTCGCTTCCGCCCAGAGCCTTCCTCTTGTTTCACCGGTAGCGCCCCGTTGTCATCTGGCTCAGCCAAGGAAGTCATTGCAGCCTTCAACCATCCTTCTCACCCACACCTTCCACATCACCGCCACCTCCAGACCTTTCCAACCCTTCCGTCTTCACCTCTTCCCACTCACCCTTCTGCCTCCTCCCCATAGCTTATCGGGGCCTTCACGGCGCTGGCTCGCCCATAGAGTAATTCGCTTATTGGCTTTCTTGACAGAGTAGTTTGCATCGACCTGTGACACCCCCCTTCCTGGCTAGCTGCCCGTTTCGAGCTCGCGCAAGCCACCCTACGATTGAGAGGCCCTTCCATCACTCACCTCCCCCGCAAGGCACGGCCTTGTAAAAAAAATTCGCATTCCGTTAGAGCGGAGACGGGCCAACCGCGGGGTTCGACGACCTACAGAAACCTACAAGTAATTACGTGGCGTAGGGAACGAGGGAGGGAGGGAAAGAGAGGGAGGGAACATAATAACTCAAGAATTCGCAGCGGATTAGATAAATGTGATGGCTATCGCGGACTTTGGCTTTTTCATAACCGACTTTGACATTTTTGCCTAGCAGCATAAGCTCCGCCCACACTCCTTATTTTCTCCAAGGAAAGATCCCACGCCTCCATCTACAAATCACCACTACAACAACCCTTTCGTCCTATCTATCACTTATCTGGGGCCCAAATAATGTACGGACGAGATTCACCACAGCTTCCTTGGGATTCACCACGACGACGGACGACTGCCGGAGGTTTGGCGGGAGGCGAGATTGAGCTGACGAGGAGGTTTTCTGCAGGTTTCAACTATGCTGGGATGGACGGTTCGAGCACTTCTTCTGGCTCCGGGGGCTTTACAAATGTTCTGCCCGGAGGAGGAGGACATTTGCGGGGAGCATCGCATGGGGGTTACTCATCTGGTGCATCGGGAGCGAGTGCGGGAAACAATGGTGGTGGTGGTGGTGGTGGTGGTGGTGGTGGTGGTGAAAGGACGAATAGAGATAGAGTAAACCAGATCATACAGGCTTTCTTCATGAAAGCTGCGATGATCATCATACAGACGCGGGTGCAAACTAAATCATTGAAGTTGAAAAATGGCGTCAAGAAAGTTAACAAATGGGTACGTTGGCCACCCTTCCGTATTGTCTGATATTTTTTTTGTTCTCCCTGGTCTTCGAGCATTGATTACTAATTTCTTGCTCCTTACTCAATTGTGCAGTTCAACATCGAGCTTGACGAGACGGATGCCTTTCGAAGGGAGTTGGATTTGTGGCGCTGCGGAGACTCGTTCGAACCGCGACCACCGCCATTAATCATTGAGACTTATCTGGATACTCGGGATCTGACAACGAGCCAATCCCTAGTGATTTTAGATGCTGAGGGAAAGAAATGCAATGTGGACGAGGCCACGGATGCGGCTGCAGCCCGAGCTGGATTGAATGCGGAACCTCGAAGAAGTGTGCGCGGGGGGCCCGCTAGACACGAAGTGATATTGGAAAGGTGGACAGTAGGGTTGAGGTAAGCTTAATTTATTTCCGCATCCCCGTAGCGATTCTCCGGATATCCAGCCACCTCCACGTTTTGTTTGCCTTTTTTTCTTTTCCATTTTTTTTTTTCCCTTCGATTACCTCGTCCGGGCTTCCGTGATTAGTTTTTCTCTTCTTTCCGCATTTCTCTGAAAATTTGAGGAATTTTAACTGATTATATGGCCCGAATCAGCGCTCCGTTTGACGTCGCACTCGCTCCGGAGCTCCCTGTTGTTTACAAGAAGGGTATTGTGATGTTTCGCGCACTGTACACATATGCCGGGCTTATGCCTACTTGGAAGTTTCGTCGGCGGCTGTTGAAATCCAAGCTCAACCTGGGCGCTCTGAAGGTTAATTGTCGGGTCATTAATGGCAATGACTATTCGCACCCGCCAAAGGATTTCGATCTTTTGTATGTGCCATTGTGTCAAGGCGAGGGCGACGTCGTTGGAACGTATCAGATTGAAAAAGTGGACAGTCCAGCAGGTTCTATCAAAGTTAGCGTTTCTTATCGACGGAACTGTGAATTTAGGGTGGATGACTCAGAGGCCTTGTTGAGCTCCCAATTCTTGAATCTGGATGAACGCCTTCGCCAGCTACCCCCCCCCGCCCCAATAATCGCGTTGACTGTCGTTGACACAATTGTAACTGCGTACCTACCTACCTAAGCACCAGCACTCGTGAGTCTCACAAGTATCATCCTTGGCGCCAAGGTGTCTGGATATCTTTGAGAGATCCACCAAAAGCCACCATCCCACGGAGACATTGGCGGGGATAACCCGCCGGCTATCCATGCACAGCCACGAGCACGTTACATAACTACCGGTAGACTATAGCCTGAAGTGCTACGGAGACCCAGGCGAGGACATTCCGGATCGGTCTTTACGACACTGGTGGGGGCCTTTTGTCGTTCGTCACGGGGACCTTGTCACATCGGGGCCACGAAAAACCTTTCCTATCGTACTTCTGTTGCTGGTGGCATGATATCACGTTACCGCTGGGTACGGTGCGGCTTCCCCTTGTTTGGTTGCGCTCGCGGTTTGGATTTGGCTTTCCCGTGTTGCTGGGAAGGGAGGGTTACCGGTATGTGGTGAGCCGTTATAACGCTCGAGTGAACGAACTGAGCGCGTACCGTAGGGCGGGCGGACGTTGACTTCCTCTATCCTGGCGCATGATACGGGTAAGGTAGTGTGGGGCAGCGCATGCAAGAGTGAGGAAGGCGAATTCACCGTCGTCTACCGTATCCGTTGCGACCGTGGCGATTACGATGCTGTGCCGGTAGGTGCTATTTGTACTTTTACTGTATACCGCGCCGCCCATAGCGTGGTATCGTGAATCACGATACATATATCCGTGCGAGTATAGGTGTTGTGCAGTGCTCGAGTACGAGTACAGTACGAGTGCCGTACTGTACCATCGCGAACCGCACAGACACCATGAAAGGGAAAGCTTAGGAACAGGACGATTCCTCGATGCTACCGCAAGTGGACTCGCACCAAACTACCTATCGGGTCACGCGAGATGGGTTGTCTTCGTATGGATGTTGGGCTACGTCCGCAGATGCAGGCTGCGAGTGTGCGACAGGTGGTTCCTTTTCGTCCACACCATCTTTTTTTTTTTATATTATTATTATCTTTGTTGATGATTACAGTACGGTATTCATTTATCGTTCTTTTTCCCTCCCCCTTCCCTCCCGGATCCTTTTTCTCCTTCTTCTTTATTTTCCTTTTTTTTCCTTTTTTTTTTTTTTTCCGCCCCCCCCGCGACTTTATTCTTTTTTATTTATTTTTTTCCTTTGCATTTCGAACGGTGAGGTGACTGGTGGTGGGTGGTTTGCTTTGCTCCGGGTTTTGGGGGGTTGCGATTTCTCTTGCCAAGAAATGAGGAATGGGGGGGATGGATGGGGTTGCGCTGGTGCGATGGATGGATGAACGGGGGGGTTTTGCGACTGGATGGCTTGGGTTCGCTTGGTGGGTGCGCGGTACCGGTATGATACTTGTGCTGTATCGTGCTGTAAAGTACCCGTGGGAAAGGAGGCAGGGGGAGAGAGGACGCCCACATTTCCCCGGGTCTTTGTTCATTTGAGTCATGGTCCTTTTGCTGTACCGCAATGTATGTACCGTATGTATGTATGTATGTATGTATGTATGCGTGCATGTATACTCCTGTATATCGTCTTGTCCGAGGATTGCTGCGCTCCGCTGTGAGGAAGGGAGGGAGGGAGGGAGGGTAGGAGTGTAGGGCGTTACTTGGGGATAGCTGTTCCGGCAGCTCGCGTTCGTGCTATGGATAAGTGGCGAGTGATTGATCCTGTGGAAGATGTGGAGGAAGGGAAAGAAGGGTCCGATACCAGTATGTACTCGAGTAGAGCTCGAGCACGCTAACGCACGGGCACAGCACACTGGGGTTGGCTGGCTGGCTGGCTGGCTGGCTGGCGGACGGGCAGTCATGTACTGTGCAGTATCATACTTGTAGAGAGAACCGCGGGCAATCTGAGCTGGGCGGATCGAGGATCAGAAGCCGCAGACACGGGTGCGGTGCGGTTGGTTATGATGTTGCTGCGGTGCAGTACAGTGTCATGCCGTATCTGTTTCTCTACACTATCGCGGCCCCGATACCGATGGCACGGCNTCTTATGTAGATCTGGTGATCGTGACACGGTTGATGGGGCATCCTCCCCTTTTTTTTTTTTTACCCATCGTGCGACCGGATCCTGCTACCCACCACCACGTCCGCGCTCTGGGGAGGTCGAGTGAAAGACCGGTCGAAGCGGAAATGCGGGCCTTTCCGGAAATCTCCAATTCGGAAAGGGGGGCCCGGGTTGCGCCGGCTTCGGGTTTCACGTCATCTCCCGTCACTCGCATTGTGGTCTGAGTCTACCTTCTGGAGTGTGTTCAGCTTGGAACGTCTGTGCGCATCTCTCGATGTACGAGCAGTTTTCCGTAAGTATGGGTACGGCCCTCTCTGGCGTGTATAGCTATAGGACGGAAAATAAAATAAGTAAACGTTCTTTACGCCCAATCTATGACTCCCTATCTCCCACCATGATATATTCTTCGGTCTTTGCTTTCTCTTCAATCCCTCACCGCACGCACTCCCCCGGCGAGAGCTCAAAAATTCCAGTTACGCTTTGGACAATCCCGCTCAGTTATTTGGCGTGGTTATCATAGCGCTCCCCCGATCCTGCCACCCCATTCCTAAAACCCGCCACGTCGGCAGCATGCTCTGCTCTGCAAATCCCTCACCAATTCGGCTTTTCGGCACGGCGGGCATGCCAGGGGTGGGGGAGGGTTGCGGTGGGAAACTACATCACGGACCTCTTTCGTATGTCACGTATGGTAGGGAGGGATGTGTAAGAACAGATCGCCGCGGAGCACCATCCGGGGAGGTTGCCCATGCGACATTACCAGTCAATAGACTATGCGATCCCTGGTATCATGGGGAACCGGTTAGGCTCCCTCGATTGCCTTTTTCGCATTGCGTGGGGTGATAGCGCCCCGAGTTGAGGCGGTGTGAAGGGGGAGGCTGTGAAGAAAGAAAAGGAAGTGATTCCGTCCAGCCCCAATTGTTGGAAGGATCACCTCGTATGGCGTGTCGAGATGCTATTCCGGGATCCTGATTGACGGAGATGTTTTATCTGGGGAGAGATGCGGTGGGTTCGCACTTTGGGCGTGTGGGGGTGCCCTATCAATTTGTGAATCGACTTTTTTTTTCTTCTTCTTCTTCCATTGATTGCTGATCAGGGAGATCATAATTGGGTCAAAGCTTTTTGTTTTTATCGATTTTGATCTATATCCTGTAAACCTAGGGGAATAAAACGCAGCACAGTATAGCATACTACGGTTAGCTAACTGGCGAGAAAATTTGGCGCTGTAGCGATAAGGCTCTGCGTGAGTGCTGTCCGGGCGCTGTAGACTATTTGCAAGCCGGACTATATTTTGTCGTGAGAGGGTGGAGGGTGCGTTTAAATCAATTGCACCAGAATATGCTATCCCAGCATTTGGTTGGTCCGGCCTTATTGTGTCCTTTTTTATTTTTTATTTTTTATTTTTACCGCTTTGACGTTGCGTCGTGCACTTGGTGCTATATCATATGGAAACGATCCACCGCCTCCATGGCAGATTCTATCGACTCGGCAGATAGGATCTGGTGACATCCCTTGGCGATCGCTCGCCAAGATGGTTCTCTCAGCAGACCGGAGATGATGCTCCATCGTGACTGGCGAGTAACGTGGGGAAACGTGCGTGCGTTGCACGACCATGTGAGTGGACGGTGAGTTGGGAAATATGTTTTTTTTTTTTTTTAAACTCAAGGGGTGTTTACCTGCACAAGTTTGATACCCTATCTATGGAAAGTTAATGAACAGTTAATTTAGGTTAGCTTTAAAAATAACTCCTGTCTCGTATGAGAACATCTCCCCGGGTATGATACGATACTTGAGATGGAAACTCGAGTAGGTATATGGTACGATGGGTAGAATCATCCGAGATATTGCGCTATTTCGTGGGTTCATGATGCTCAATCAGGACCGTTTCGCACGGGTGCGGTCTAGAACCGCACCTCGATCATTCCTCGAAGAGAGAGAGAGAGAGAGGCCTGACCGGTCCTCTCAGCCTTGTGAGTCTTGGAGGGGAGGGGAAAAAATTTTGTTTGTTGAAAGTGGGGTGGTGGTATTTAGTTGGTATCGGACCATTGGGAGTCGTATGATAGGATCCGTATAACAATTCAGGTACGGTACCGGTCCAGTCGGTGAAAATGTAAAAAGAAAAGTATCACAACCTGACGGATCCCTCAACGGAATACGTGTTGAAGGCAATTGGGTTTCGACACGAGATTTCGATATAGTGTCTATACACTAATTAAGGTAAATCACATATCATATCGTACCGGTAATTTTTTTATTTTTTTATTTTTTTTTCCTTGCATGCGAGAGCAATATATCTTGTCTCACTCTATCGCGCTCTACCTTAAAGACAAGACTTGGCGATCCATCATGTATATCGACTGCTGGAATTCAGTATATGTTTACCATTTCTGCATCATGCAAATCATCCCACAATCCCGGGTATCATATCATGATCGGTGGAGGGGAGGAGGAGAAAAAAGGGAAAAAGTGAGAAGACACGTTTCGCATGTCAGCACGGTATTGTACTGTGCCGGTACTGTACCGTACCCTTCCTTCCGTGATACCTGTGCTAATCTACTGTACCCCCGATGTACATCGTCTACGGTGTCGTTGCGGTTCTTCTACAGTATTATGCTGGCACTCATTAGAGTACTCGTTTACTTGTGATGCTCGGGTAGCTGTGAATCTTACCAATGCGGGGTATTGTACTTGTATCATATGCATATGCCGACAGTACAGTACGGGGGTGCACTAGTCCATTCCAGTCCAGCCCTATTCGAAACCGTTCACTGAGTCGGTATTAATGCAATTATTCCAATTTCACCAGACTAGTGTATATCCGTTCACTCACTCGCTCACTTGTATCATACTTACAATACAGTACCCCTGACACATAATAGAAAACGTACAGTAAGGTGCACGGGTATTTATAACACGCAACGAATCCTAACTTTTTTTTTTTAAAAAAAAAATAAAATAAAAAAATATCCCCACCGCGCCTCGTGCCGTCATCACGCACCCACCTGACCGGGCCTATTCGAAATACCGGTAAGTGATGAGACTTGTGATGTCTTGTCACACATTCTTTCTTTCTTCCTTTCTGCACCTGGATGAGTTGCGGCGATTGCGCAATCTGGGCTGCGGCGTGTGTGCATACATTGCATACATCTACCGTACTTGTAATTGAACGACGTCTGATATCCCGTAATGGGGAAGGGAGCTTGCCAGCTGGAGCCTCAAGGTTTTGGTGGTATGCAATAAGCGGTTGTGTTTGCAAATGTTGGGAAATTTAAGAGTATCGTGTTCCTACTGTGTAGTAGAGTCCTCGAGTAGCTAGCTCGCTTTGGAATTTGGATTTGGTCTTTTACAGTTGAGAGAGCGGAATGATTGGACCGTGCGCTTGTAGTTGAGATTTGCCTACTCTGGAAAGGGGCGGAAGGTACCGTACCCTACTGTACTGTACGAGTGTGCTCGGCGCCTTGAGAGTCATGAGAAAGAAAGAAAAAAAGCAACAAGAGGCGCTGTGCTAGGGAAGGTGACTTGGACAACGTGGTACTTGTACTCTACTTGGTCCAATTGTTCGAATTTCTACTGTAATTTCTTTTAAGAAAGGAACGACCGCAAGGGTTGAGCGATTGGAGACTTATTTATGGGAACTTTGGTGACTTGGGGGTTTGGGACGGCTTTTTTCTTTTTTCCTTTATGCTTTGGAGTCGATTGGAGAATGGCGGCAGTCAGGGCAAGAAAAAAAAAACCTTCTGTTTATGGAATGGTAGATGAGATGGGTTGAGCACACGGCACTATGATATGGTTGCGCTTCTGGGGCTATTACCGATACCTTTAATGAAGTTCCTGCCTTACGGGGGAGGGTATTGCATCGTCAATGATTATTAGTGCAACCGTGCGGCCCAGGGATGGGGCATACGGCAGGGAATTAGAGGGGAATTGGGCGGAAGTCCCGCGGGCACCCGCACGGCCGAACCGTGTTTTCAATCCATGTCAGCAGTTTTTTTCTGGTTGGAAAAACGTGGGAAGATAGGGCGGTTTCAAGTTGAGAGGACATTTTTTCTTCATATGATACAAGGATAGAACAGACGAATAGATCACCGTGTCTCACTCCCGCCATGCTAGGAGGGGGGTTGTGCGCCGGATGTATTGTATTGTTGGGTTTTCTCGTATCACCTGTAGCTGGAATTTCAACTATTGTCGCGACCCCGGGGGCCACCTGCGGGGGTGCGGTTGGGCTTGAGTGTTCCAATTGCGGGTGCGATGGGCTGTAGCTATAGCCCGGCTGGTACGTATAACACATACTACCAAGATTACGTTGCAGTGCAACTGAAGCTTTTGGGCCAGATAACTCAAGCCGCGTCGTGCCTGGCAGGAACGCCGTGGACCGGCATCGGGGTACGGAAATGGGGGAGTAAGGAATAGAGGGAAGTCTATATTGTGCTTTTTCCTCTCAGGGGCATTAGCTGCTACATGGGAGAAACAGCTCCTTTCATCAATTTCTCGTGGAGCTTCTCCCGCGGAAGGAACCACGAGGTGGGATGATTTGGGGCTCTGGCTTGTAGCAGGTTCTGAAGGAGGGTGTCGGCCGCTGTCCCAACTCGGTTTATCTAACGGGTGAATTCTTCGGAGTCCCTATTCGTCGGTTTCCGGTAGTCTGAGACGAGTTTAGTCTACGTGTGTGCCCCATCTTGGGGATGAAGTTGGGGATTCAATACAAAAAAGATTGTTGCTTTTCTAGCGGGGGTAATAGGGCTTGCTTCAACTGTGGTGGACATTCCCCGCCTCCCCTCCCCCCTTTTTTGCGGTGAAAAAAAATACCTTGTTGTTGGCAGCGCTGTTGGAAGATTTCATGCGTTCCATCGTTATTGGATTGCCTTGCTTTTATCGGTGCAGGTTGGTGTCGCATGTCAGGCATTGACGTAGGTATTTTGGCTAAGTTGGCGGCTGGCAACAGGACTGCAGGGCAGCAGCATTCCTGCTCGTGTGTCCGTCGGGAACCTGTTGATGTGTGAAATTTGCTTTTGTTGAGATACCGGTATGGATTTCTGTTGCAGGTATTGTGGGTCGCCAGCCCTTTCTTTCTTTCTTTCTTTTTTTTTTTTGAGAAGTGAATCGTTTGTTCGGGGAGCTGGTGTTCCATCCAATTGGGACAGTGAGGGGGAGTTTGTACTCGAGTAAGTTATGTGCTTCATGCAGCACGCGACCCCTCGAGCAACCACGAGGTGGGATCGGCGCAATTGTGTCGACAGCGTTTCGCAGACCCAACATCTGGTGACTACTATCTCACCCCGCTTTGGTTGAGAAGATTTTGGGTCCCTCTGCCCTTCAAATCTAAAAAATAGTTGGGGGAGAAAATATTAACACATATCATACTATTCCTGACTGATTATCGTGTGGCTCCCTTTCCCTGTCAACTGTTATGCTTATGTCTGGGGCAGACAGATATTGGGTTGTGCACTTGATGCCGATATACTAGAAATGATATGATGGCCCTCGCTTCAGCTCCGGTCCAGTCCTCGCTTCGTAGATGAAATCCCTGGATGGGGCTTTTCGAAAGAGATATAGCCGAAAAACCAGATTTCCGGGGCAGACTCATGATATAGCAGTGGGGCTATGGTGATAACCGGATTTGGTCGTTATATAGGTTTTTAAGAATCGGTTGATTTTTCTGAATTAGTTAGCCTTTCCAAAGACTTGGTATTCACAAGTGAGATCTGTGGGAGAGGGGTACCGGACTAGATTTGGGCTGTGATACGGTGCATCATCTCCAGTTGAGTTTAGCGAAACACCAAATTCATCGATCACACTGCTATCTCTCTAACTAGTGCGCCCACCACGACGTCTGGCTGTTGCAAAAACGAGAGCTACTCGAGTACCGGTAACTTATATCGGCATCCATTCTCAGCAAATGGAAGCCACCCACGAAGACGCCTGTGCGTGCAGGCGTTCTGGCAGTGCACCGCTAATCCAGGGTATCATATCTGCCTTCGGATGCATCCCGGACGGGTCTTCATCCAAACCTAATTTCGGGCGGTCACCTGATCTTGGATTTCATTTCACGCCGGCTATCGCAAACATCTCATGTCGGATGGAAGAGGGTTGTTGCGATACTCAGCGATCATCAAGTTTCCGGCGGCGGCGGCGGCGGCGACGGCAATAGATCCTAAGGGGTCTATCGGGTATCCAAACAGTCTTCTCTCCATTGTACAAGCTTTATCAGGAGGAAATGTTTGGTCCGAGGAAATCAGCCCCCCCTCGGAGGGGATGAATATTTAGCATTAGCTGCACTGAGAATGACACGCTTCCAAGGGGAGTTAGGGCGGGCTGATTCCGGTGCCTCCTAGAGGTTAGCAAAGGTGGGTACAGGAAGCAGAAGGGGGGTGGGGGGTATACGTTGTCCTGTTCTATGATGAGTCTGCTTCGAGAGCCAGTGGGAGACAAAGCCTTTTTCT
This sequence comes from Tuber magnatum, assembly GCA_003182015.1. NCBI lineage: Eukaryota > Fungi > Ascomycota > Pezizomycetes > Pezizales > Tuberaceae > Tuber > Tuber magnatum. The sequence continues at coordinate 923,903 of PYWC01000001.1, read as the reverse complement.
TTCCTACTCTGTGAAGGGCGATGGAAGTGGATATGTAGAGTTTTTTTTCTTTTTTTTTCTTCTTCCTTCTTTCCCCCCGATAGTCGATCCTCGGGCGAGGGATCGGGGTTTGGGGGATAAACCTTATTAGGTTCGGCAATTGAAGGTTAACGATTTAACGATAGCGATACTATCTTCTCAGGGGTTGTGGGTCAATTGATAGACTGAGGGAGAGCCACGAGGGACCCAGGTTGGAGATATCACTTCGGGTCTTGTACTATAATTATTATATCATATTAAACTATAATATAATGAGAGATGGGGTCCATTTTTTTTTTGTTTCTCTGGTACGACTATTGGTGGATGTGTTTCTACAGAGAGGATAGGCTCTGTGTGATGGATGGGACGAGGGGTGTGTGGAGGTTGGGAAGAGTTGTAGTGGTGGCTGTAGCGGTGTGTTTGTGAAGCTCATATCATAAGAGCAGAGAGCAAGAGGGTAGCGGTATCATAAGTACCGTAGCAAAATCCAGGTCTTGTGGTCGATCGCTGCGGTAGACACCGATATATCATACGCGTTGCGGGTCGACGCGTAGAATGGGTATGATATCAAAACTGACAGGAGAAAGCCCTCCGACACTTACACCTTTACGGATGGGTTACTTATCCCCCCCGCTCTGATAACTTACCCCTCCATCCATATGCGTATCCCCCACCAACTCACTCACAGATGACAGGGGGGGCATTCATGGAATCGCGATAAACTATCGGTTTTTGGTTGTGGAAAAAGCACAGGGTATGCACTGCAGAAGTAGGAGTCTCTTCCGAAATTAATACCCGATCCAAACCCATCTCTAACAGTTCCAGCACCGGTAGCCTTCTGTGACTGGCTGGTCTTGGCACCTGTCCCCTCCCCCATTAAAAAAAAAAAAAAAAATTGTACTCGTACAACGGGCTGCGGGCTAGTGTTGTGTGGAGAGGTTACCGTGCAGTTGTGGCAGCAGTAGTCCTCTCTCTCTCTCTCTCTCTCTCTCTCTCTCTCTCTCTTTTCCTTCAATTTTTTCAATTTTTTCAATTTTTTCTCCTTAGACGGCTGTTCGTTCACTGCTGCTCACAAAAGCGGAAGGGCCTCCTCTAGATTTTCTCTACACATAACTACCCCACTTCCTCGCCTCAGAGGGTCATAAATATTGATCCCTATACCGGCTCGGTCATTCGGGGCTCCAAAAAGGCGAATACTAACCGCATCGGCCCGTTTCCAAAGAACACACCTTTACTTGACAATTTTACCACCAATTGTTCCCTTTCTGGGACGACCTACACGCCTACATTTTTACCGGATAGGGATCAAGCACAGCAAAAATGGATGAACATAGTTTCGTTCAGCTCTTAGAGCATGTACTCACTCGTGCGTTCTCCTCTTTTCTCTGCATCTCGTTAGCCGTTCTTTACTGAATTGTTTGCTTCGTTTGTGCAGCGGATACCAATATCGTCAAACACGCTACAGGGACACTCCGCCGTGACTACTATTCGAAACCGGAATCTCTTCCCGCTCTTCTCCACCTCCTGCGGACTCACCCGAATCCCCAAATCCGTCAACTCGCAGCTGTGGAAGCTCGGAGCCTTGTTCCTAAATTTTGGGTAGCGAGGGGCGATGGCCCTTCACAGATTCCAGCGGAACTCAAACTCCAACTACGAGAGTCAATTCTTCAGTCCACAATTGAAGAGGCTAACTCTTTGGTCAAACACTCCTCGGCTCGCGTCATATCTTCCATGGCTAAAATTGACTTGCCGGTCGGTGAATGGACGGATCTTCCGGGCTTTTTGGTGCGGGCAGCCTCTTCCGACAGGGCGGAAAATCGCGAAGTTGGCGTCTATATACTGTTCACCCTGATTGAGTCCTTGGAGGAAGTGGTTGCGGACAAATGGCATGAATTCTTACCTCTCTTTTCCCAGACCATCAACGACCAGGGAAGCATGGCTGTCCGCTTGAACACCTTACTGGCTCTTGGGAAGATGGCCGAGTCCCTTAATTCTGAGAAACATCCTGATGGCGTTGCGGCATTCAAGGAAGTCCTTCCATCAATGGTGGCGGTTTTAAAAGAACTCATTGATGCGGCGGATGAGGAGAAGGCTAACTCGGCCTTCGAGGTGTTCCAAACTTTGCTGATTGTCGACTCGACTCTTATTTCGAGCCATTTCCGTGACTTGGTCCAGTTCTTCTCGGATTTGGCTTCTTCAACAAATGTGGATGACGATTTCCGCTCAAAGGCCATGGCTTTCCTTATGTCTTGCTTGCGTTACAAGAAGATGAAGATGCAATCATTGAAATTGGGCGAGCAGCTCACCCTACGCGCTCTTCAGATTGTGACGGAATTTAGGGATCTGGAAGATAGCGATGAGACGTCTCCTGCGAGGTCTGCATTGGGACTACTGGATTATCTTTCTGCCTCCCTCCCGCCGAGTCAGGTGGTAGTGCCGTTGCTTAATGTACTTCCCCAGTATACCGGTAGCCGGGATCCGGAATATAGAAAGGCGGCAGTTCTGGCCTTGGGAATGTGTGTGGAAGGTGCTCCCGATTTCATTGCCACTCAGATTAGCTCGATATTCCCCGTTGTCCTTCAACTCTTATCCGATCCCGAGGCTAGAGTCAGGCAGGCGGCATTGCACACGGTTGCACAATTGGCAGATGATCTTGCGGAAGATATGGGTAAGGAGCACTCGCGTTTGATCCCGGCCCTCATTAGACTACTCGATTCCCGTGATGGATCGGACGCTTGGAAGGCGGCATGTAACGCAATCGACGCCGTGCTTGTGGGAATCGACAAGAAGGATGTTGGGGCCTACCTTCCTACCCTCATGCCGAGATTATCCGAGATGTTCCAGAGAGATGACCTAAAGTTGAAGGCTGCTGCTGTGGGGGGAATTGGCTCTACCGCCCAGGCAGCTAAGGACGGGTTTTCACCCTATTTCCAGGCGACCATGGGTGCTCTGTTCCCATACATTTCGGTAAAGGATTCTGAAGATGAACTGGACCTGAGAGGCGTTGTCGTTGATGCTATGGGAAATATTGCGGAAGCTGTTGGGATGCAGGCCTTTACACCCTACGTTCAGCCTTTGATGCAATCTACTATGGATGCTCTCAATTTGGGTCATTCCCGTTTACGGGAAACCAGTTTTATGTTTTTTTCCACTATGGCCAGGGTTTACAGGGAAGAATTCACGCCTTTCCTTCCAAATGTCACCCAAGCTCTGTTCCAGAGCCTGGAACAAACAGAAACTGATATCGATGTGGAGATCGGTGAGCTCGCAAAAGATGCCATAATCACAAGTGTTGGAGCTGTGGGTACTCGAAAGGTCTCTTTGGGGGAGGATATACAAGCCGAGATACAACCAATAGACATTGACGCAGATGATGAGGATGATGCTTTATGGGATGAATTGAATGCCGTCAACGCGGTTGCCCTTGAGAAGGAAGTCGCGGCCGAGGTTATCGGAGAAGTTCTTAGCAATTGCAAAGAAGGTTATCTCCAGTACTTGGAGAAGACTGTTGAGTTATTGGCTCTGAAGGCTCAACATCCGTACGAAGGTGTCCGAAAAGCAAGTATAAGCACGCTTTGGAGGGCTTACGCCACCCTTTGGCAAGTGATGCAGAATAAGGGAATGACTAAATGGCTTCCTGGGTTGCCATTGAAGGTCCAGCCATCACCGGAGTTAGTGCGTCTCGGCAATGTTGTAATCAATTGCACGTTGGCTAATTGGAGCATCGAAACTGATAGGCAAGTCATGATTCTTGTTTTGGAGCTTTTTTTTTTTTTGGTCAAACTATCCCGTTACATTTTGATTGTCGCGCTCGCGGAATGATGAGTACAGTTCGTTATACCCAGCTCATTCAGATCGCTCAAATAGCACGTGCTGTTAACGCGAATCTGCTTCTGACTTGTTTTCCTTTTCAATAATCGGGGGTCACTGACTCTTTAGTAGTATCTGCTAACATTGGTTTTGTTTAATTAGATCTACTGTAACGGATATCTGCGTAAATATTGCAGAGACGCTTTCTCTTTGTGGGCCCGCCTTTTTGGTAGATGCAACCGGAACAATTATTCTCGAGCTTGCAAGTCAGCTTGTTCTTATCTTGAAGAAGCAACATCCGTCTCAACTCGACGAGGAAGACGAAGAGCTCCCTGAGCTGTACGAATCTTCCGAATATGATTGGATTCTGGTTGATAGTGCGATGGATGTTGCTCTTGGCCTTTCTAAAGCTCTTGGAACTCAATTTGGAGAAATTTGGAAATTGGTTGGAACTCTGCTCATGAAGTACGCCTCATCCTCGGAGGCGGTGGAACGTTCAACAAGTGTGGGTGTTATTGCCGATTGTATCAAACATATGGAGGAGGGATGTACACCATATACATCTGTAAGTTTGTCGCTCTAGCATTTTATTGAATTGATTTATTGTTTGCTTCTTGGGCCTTTCGCTGACTTTCTCCAGCAATTAATGAAAGTTCTCCTTCGCCGATTGTCAGACGAGGATCAAGAGACAAGATCAAATGCTGCGTATGCTATAGGCATGCTTTGTATAAAGTCTCATGCGGTGCAGGAAGTTACCAGAAATTATGGAGCAATTCTTAGTAAATTAGAGCCCTTTTTGCAAGTGCAGAGCCACCGGATGTTGGATAATGCCTGTGGCTGTATTTCTAGGATGATCATGGCGCATCCCGATAGCGTTCCACTTGGCGACGTTCTCCCCGCTCTTGCAGGCCTTCTACCGCTTAAGGAGGATTACGAAGAGAACGAGCCAATTTATAAAATGCTTGTTCAACTCTGTTGGTTATCCCTTTTGTACCCTTGACATCTCGTCTTATATGATATTAATATTTTCTTAGATAAAAACTCCAATCAAACCGCTTTTGGAATGACGCAGCAGTTTGTCCCAATAATTGCTGCCGTACTTTCTCCGCCGGAAGAACAACTGACACCTGAAACCCGCGAAGAGCTTATTGAGCTTGTGCAGTTCTTATTCAAGACCGAATCAGGTGTTTTGCAGGGCTACGATAACCTGATTTCGCTCGCCAATTGAATATGGGTAAACCTTAGTTACACTTGATAGATTTCTGTTCCGTTTGCGGCTCCTTCACTTTTGCTCGTTCTCATTTTTTCTCTGGATAATACTATTTGTGTTTCGTTTGGGGAATAGATCAAACATCAGCAGGGAGGTCATTTGACTCAGGTTTTATTTTTATTTTCCTATTAGCTGTTATATCTGTTTGGTATGGCTTAGGGAGCCGACGGGTTTTGCTCATTCGGGGTTTTCTTCCATTCACTTTCTTTCACGCCAATGGGTTAAAAAAAAAAAAAAAAAGGAACAGTGGTACCATTGACGAGAGGGCAAGATGATAGTTTAGAGTTTATAAGCTTTCGTTGTCTGCTTTTTTCTTTCTGTTGGCCTTTGCCACATACTGGAGTGTTGCTTTTATTATTATTTATGGGCTTACTGTATGTTAATTTCAGCTTTGAAAAAAACCATAATTACCCGAGTATTTTAGATCGAGTTTGACCAGTGAACTATTTAGCACTTGTTGGATGCTGTCCACTAAAGGGTAGTGCGGTAAGTGGATCGGTTTCTGAGATGTTACTCTGGTTGAATTATGACTTATGTTTGTCTTTTGGTTAGTGTTGTATATCGAGACTGTATGATACTATAGTGGTGGTGGTGCAGTAGCTAGCTATTGTACTTGGACCCATTGTACTGTAGAGTATTACTTGTTTATAAAGTACTTGTACCAGCATTAGGCTGAACAGGGGTTGTTAAAGCTGAAAGCGACTGGATACTACTGAAATAGAAATACCTCTTAGTCGCTTTATTCAAATAAAAATTGTTCGAAACAACTTCTGTGGCAACATCGTTTGACGGATACCGTTGTCGTCCTGCATACTAGTATGGGGTATTTGCGTTGGGATTTTTTATAGTACGGTACTCAAGTTATAGATGTTTTTCATTTTAAATCAGGCAGATATGAGTTTTCTCAGACAACTAAAGTGACATAAATTAAAGGCTAATAGTATAAGAGGGGAGGAGAGGCAGTAAATTTATTGACAATAATAATTGTTTTGGTCTCTAGAGCAATTACTGTAGGAGTTATTGGTATTTGTTTTTATTTATAATATTATATCATTCTAGAGAGAGATCACAGTGGGGTTTTTTTTTTTGCAGAATTGAATTTTTTACAAATTTGGTTAATTCTTAAACTCTCTTGAAGCATGGTTTAGGTATTGTGAATAATTATTATTAAATTTATATGAACTAAAATCTTCCGAGTACCTACTTCAAGTTATAAAATCCTTCAAAATAAGTTATATTTTATGATTCCCAAAGCTCACAAAAGTATACTGCTCAATAAAAGTAGTCAAAACCTCTCTAATTTATTATTGGTTGAGTATATCAATCAACTGATAAGGACACCAATGAACCCTATAGGTTCAGCAGTCAACTTTATGCAAATAGCTGTACATAAAGATAGCTTAAGTATCTTCTCTCTATCTATTTTTCAGAACCACATCAATGACCTCTGGTAACACAACTCAATGCTCTATTCAATCTGTTATAACAAGCTGTTTTAGTGTAACCGGTACGGGTTACTAGGGTTTTATGTTTGGTTTCATAGTATCGTTTGATACTTGTATTGTTTCGTGTGCTATCGGTTGATACACACAATGTTTTATGTTTGGTTTCATAGTATCGTTTGATACTTGTATTGTTTCGTGTGCTATCGGTTGATACACACAATGTTTTATGTTTGGTTT
>PYWC01000001.1:891021-910568 GCA_003182015.1 Tuber magnatum | reverse complement strand
AGAACTCTCCTACTCCAACAATCAATCCTCTCGAGACCTTAATTGTGTGAAGCGCCAGGCTTGACGATATTAAGTTTTACTGTCTACTTTACTCTTACATCTGTGTGAACTTTTGGCGATAAGTTTGAAGTTGTTTGGTGCGGTCGCAACCTTGGGATCCATCTTCCTAGGGATGCCCCCGTTACACCTACAAGCATGTCTTTAGACAGTACCAAGTTAAGAACAGCAATGTCAAGATGGAGAATCTTAACTTGCAAAAGTTGGTTACCAGATTGATTTCAACTATAGCTGGGTAAAGAGAAGAGATTGGGAGTCTTAAAAGGGATATTATAAAGTATTAGGTCAAAGCCACTAAAACAATCCTCTATGTAACTGCTACTATTCAGCTTATTAGGAGCAAAGTAGTGGAGGCTGTATCTCATATGATCTCCAGATAGAAGAGTGATATTGTCCAGCTTTCTTTATCTTTTGTGATATCAGTATCTAAGTGTAATAAGGACACCTCTAGGAAGATATTTTCCAAGATTGTAATTGTATCTAACAACTTTAAAAATATTGCCAAAAGCACACACATAGATATAAGAGTAAAGTAAATAGTAAAACTTAATATCATTAAGCCGAATGCTTCACTCAATTAAGATCTCAAGAAGATGTGAATTGTGTTGGAGTAGAAGAGTTCTTGCATAAATTTAAGTAGTCATAATTTATACCAGAAACTCTTCTATCAGTTTACTCCAATTCTGTGAGCACACCCTTCTCTGCTAAGGGTTGTTTGGCACTTGATTTGCATCCCCAAGGGCATGTATATAGCAATATGCTTTAACTAGTATTCTTCTTATACAGTTGAGTTTCTGTGATTCATCTTACTTATGTCTACTAGAGTAAAAACCTCTTCACATTGGTGTCTTGCTACTGGCTAACTGTCAAGTCACCAGGGAGTCTACTATTTACAAACACATTCCTATATGTACTTTATCTATACAGGTCCCTATTAATCTCTTTAGATTATACTTTCTGTCTACTTTTTTTGAACTAAGGGGCTATGGAAACTCCTATGATAGAGTGTTCAGTGTAGTGATCCAATAGGTGTGTAACGACCCAGCATATGTGAGCTATGGCAGCCGGAACCTACACCCATACAGGTAGCTCGGAGGTGAACTGTTAGGAATCGTTAGGCAAGTGAGTACTTGACCTACGGAGACCCGATGGCCCGGGCTCCGAGATGAGCAGACTTAGTGGACAAGTATTTAGGTACATGGCTACGCCCAAGGTTGGTGTCAGCGTACTTAGGGACCTATGAAGGGCCAATACACAGCTAGGCTGGGTAACTAGAGAAAGGCCGAGTGTGTCTATCCCCGGAAGAGGGATAGATAGGGTAACAGGAGAAAATCCACTTGTCCACCGGACAAGATTACCCTACCCACAGAACAGGGTTACCCTGCCTTGAGGCTTGGATTACCCTGTTCAAGGACCTGAGTTACCCTACCTGCCAATACGAAGTCCCTCGGGGAGTTTGGGAAAAATGACTGGAATGTTTGTCACACGAAGCCATGCATAATACTGGAATCTGGGGTTCCGGGAGATGCTATTGGGCGAGCTACGCAGCTACGAAGAAGCTGTAAATTGAAGACATTATTCCTATCATGCCCCTCCGGCCCCGCCTTGAGGCCCGGACGTCATGGGCAAACGGTTGCGTAGTTGTGTGCAGTCTAGCAAAGGAGGATCTTTGGAGACCCGCTTGCAACACCGTATACGTTGCTGCCGTCCGGTCGACCGTAAGCTGTTCGCAGGATATATAAGGGGGCATAGGGTGGAAGGTGGAGTACCTCCTCCAAGTTGTTCGGAGTAAAACGGACCAAAACTGACGGAGTTAACGGGAGTTAACCGTGGGGGTCCCGAAGGTAGTCCCGGGTGGTGCCGGGACGACTGGGAACGTTTTGCACCTACCACGCCCAAGGATGTCCCCAACGCCATAGGCTCTGAGAGGGAAGTGCAGAGACACTAAAAGCATGATTCCTACCGCAGGTAAGGTGTATCCGAGGTAGTGGTCGTGGGTAGCGCCCATTGGATCACTCCTGGACCACCGTACCCTGCGGAAGACACCGGAAGCCCGAGACTCGTAAATAGTAGATAGATAAACCGCTCACGGTAGCTTCCGGCGTCAAGAAGAAATCAACGCGCATGGGAAGGGTGTCATAGATAGTCTAGTTCAGCAAGGGGTCTTGACAGTTAGCCACTGGCAAGTCCCCGATGCGCAGAGGTTTTCACTCCGGCGGGCAGAATGGAAATGCGCCGCAGAAACGATATGCACATATGGTGAACGCCGACTAGAGCGGGTCGACACATACATGCCCCAAGGGGGTGTCAGGAGACGTGTCGGACCGCCCTTAGCGGAGAAGGGTGTGCTCGAACAGTTGGAGTAAACTGATGGGGGAGTTTCTGGCATAAGATAAAACTACCTGAAAGTCTATGCGAGAACTCTCCTACTCCAACAATCAATCCTCTCGAGACCTTAATTGAGTGAAGCGTCAGGCTTAACGATATTAAGTTTTACCGTCTACTTTACTCTTACATCTGTGTGAACTTTTGGCGATAAGTTTGAAGTTGTTTGGTGCGGTCGCAACCTTGGGATCCATCTTCCTAGGGGTGCCCCCGTTACAGTATATCGTTAAGCGAGCTCCTCGCTTAACTCCTCTCCTGATTAATTGTTTTTCGACCTTCGGCACTGACCTTGCGTGAATACTGGTAACCTTGTCTCGAACAAGTAGCCCAGGGTGGAAAGCGCAATGGCTAGTATCGAACGTCGACCTAGAATGGAATCCAACTCGGATTCAGACCTTGACCTTGACGAGAACTCCGCCAACACATTTCGTGCTTCGGTGTTCGCGGACGTCCGCGGTATTGAATGGGACGGTCACCAATTGCTCCTGGAGGCTGCCCCTATTCAACTACCTGATGAATGTGTTGATCTTATGATTACAGACCCTCGCGCTGCGGCGCTTTCGTTCTTCCAAGACGCCGCCCTCGTCCACAACATGCTCCCTCCTCCACCGCAAGGAGTACCCTTTAGCGAGTTCTCCCGCGAGTTCGTCGAACCTTACATCGTCCGGGAGGTATCCAAGTCGATTGAGGATGCGAAGCGGGAACTGAAGAACTGGAATGCCCAGCAGCAGCAGGTGTTCCGTAAACAGATTACTACGGCAGCGGTGGAATGGATGAAGGTACAGCAGGAGGCATACCTGCGAATGTTAAGAGACCAGAAGGCATTGAAGGATCGTATGGCAGCGCTGGAAAGGGCCTTCGCGGGAGGTTATAGTATTGATGCTGAGAATGACGTACTGATGATAGAGGCGGCGCCCCCACTCCCACTTGTCCACACGAAGCTGGAGAACTTCGGGATGGAACTGGCTATGAGAGCCCGGGATGAACAGTGGAGGGCGTACCTAAGCCCCGTGGGCATACGGATGTTGGAAAGCCTCAAGGGGGAAGGATACAGTTATACCTCGTCCTTCACAAGAGCATCAACAGGCTCGCTGTCTGTCCCCTCCTCGATCGCCCGCAGTCGTTCAGGAAGTCCGGCGATTGGACCAACCGATGGGCGTCGGGTTAAGAAAAGGACGTCCAAGCCAAAGGGTATCACAGCACCCGATACACCTGACCCTACTCCTCGGCCGACCCCTGCTCCCATTAACCCCCCTGCAACACCGTCGGTTGCAACTCCCGTACCTCCTATTGCTGCCCCAAGACCCACACCTTTACCAGTTTCATTGCCCCCTCCTGATACCTTCCCTGTCGCAGCTTTCCCGCCAACAGTATCGGCTACCCCAGGGTACCGACCGCTGCGTGCGGCTTCACCTGGATTCTTTGAACAGGTCAGGCGCCAGGAAGAGCGAGCACCCATGGCTCCATCACGAGGGACTCCGATCCCCGGACCTGGGACACCCGCTCGTTCCGTTCCTTGGGCACCCGTGATTCCCTCTGCCCCCTCAAAACCAACTCTTCCCTCCATCCTCCCCACGATCACTAGTGGTGAGTCGGACAGCCAAGACGAGTACTGTCTGTCGGGCTGCAAATCGGAAGAAACCCGTATGGGGTGGATTCATTACCACACGTACGGGTGCAGGAAGGGACCACGGACCCCGGTAAGGCACCGAAGAAGACAGAAGGAGGGAGACGGACGACCAACATGTGGGTACTGTGGGTCATGGAGACACGCGGGGCCCCCAATGCAACCTTTGAGTTGTCCAGAGCTTCAGTCGTTTCTGGCGACAACTCAGGCGGCTCCGAACCCAACTCCTGAGAGTGGGCAACGACCTGTTCCACCACCGGCATCAGTACCATCAGGGGCTAACCCCCCCGAGGATGGGAATCAGGATGGCCAGGAGGAAAGGTTTGATGGGTATGATAGACCCCGCGAGACCCCAGGTGGAAATACCGGGGGTAGTGGAGGTGGAAATGGACCACCTGTCGGTGGTACTACGGGAGCAGGTGGAGATCCTGGGGACTCTGACCATGATAGCTCGGATGATGATGATGCCGATTCTCTCCCCGACTTGACCCCTTTTCTCGGCGCTCGCAAGGATGACTGGAGCGACGAGAAGAAACGACGGTGGGACCGCCGTGCTAAGAAGCTGTCAAGGGAACTACGGAGTAGGGCGGCTGCACGACCATCATCTAGACAACGGCAGAAGAAGCCGGAAAAGCTGAGCGGCATTCCGGCGTTTAAGGGAAAGGTCACCGAACTCGCCAGCTTCCTGACGCTGGTAGAGGTTAAGTTCGAGTACTTTGCTGGGTGCAGGTTGACCGATATGGACAAGGTAAACCTGGTGATCCCCCTTCTAGAAGATACTGCCCGAACATGGTATCTTGGGCTGCACTCCCACATCAATAAGGAGGCAGCCAAGCGTACCGGAGTTCCAGTTAATAACAGTAACCCGTTAAGAACGTGGAAAGGATTCCGGGAACGGCTTGAACGGAGTTTCGGCGGTGACCAAGCGGAACGAGACCGATCCCTCCTTGAGTGGCGAGACCTAGTGATGAAGCCACATCACATCGATGAGTACCTGGACAAGATAATTGACTATATGTATAAGCTTAGCTATACAGACCCTGTGCAGGTACGAGATAAGGTACGGTCGGGCATTACTCAAGAAGTGAGGAACGCGTGGGCACTGAAGGAGCCCCATCCTACCGACTTGAACGACTACCTTGATCTTCTTCGGAAGGTTGGACACACACTGGAAGACAACACCCGGTTCAGCAACCGAGTTATCCACCCTGTCCAACGGTCTCAACCAACGGACAAGAAGGAGGATAGGTCCTCAACTTCCGGAAGGTTTAAAAAGAAGGATAAAGGTTCGGGCAGACAGAACCAGCGGTCTGCCAAACCTACTAATTTCAATGCGGGGAAACAGGCAAAGCCGGGGACTTCTGAGTATGCCCTGGCGCATAAGGAAATCCCGTCGACTTTGACCGAACGTCGGAGAAAGCACAACCAGTGCACCAAGTGTGGACAAACGGGTCACTTTTGGAGAAAGTGCACCGCGACGTCCCCAGTCGTTAGTTCGTCCAAACAGGCTCGTGGGTTGAAACGGTCAGCCCCGGTAAGCGAGCCCTCAGGTACGGACAAGCGACTAAAGCGCATTGAAGCGCCACCTCCGGCTACCTCCTCAAAGATACTTGAAGTCCGACAGGCATCACCTCAGATTATGGAGGTTGATACTGACGGCTCAGAATAGGTAAGACCCCATTCTGTGAAAGGTATAACCTTAATAACCTGTATCCATAGACCCCTGCGGGATGGATGAAAAGGAGCCCCGGAAGTGGCTTCTGGGATGGGTAAGTACCCCTCTACTGCATGAACGACCCTGATGCTGACTACACCCAGGTGGTGTGGGCAGATAGATGTTGAAGGCCGTGTGCGGTGGACAGGGTGATCTCTCCTTTGTGGGTTTTCAGGTTATTTCCTTTGTTCTAGTTATTTGTATTTCTTTCAGGATTTCTTTAGTGGGACGGACAAGTCATAGGACATTATTTTCGGTTGAGGCTGGGAGAGATCTCGCTCGCGGAGACGCTCGACATTGGGGAAGCAAGGTTGCTTCACTTGGAACCGGTCCAACAGCGGACTTCTACCCACCTCGGGAAAATTTGTTATGTACAAGCGGGATTAGTTCAGGCTGGACTTGATTGAATAAATGATGCTATGATCAAGTTTACCTGAGGAGGGTTTAGTACCCGAAATCATGCTGGCGTGATAGTAAACACCCTAGCTATTGATAACACGATTCCCAATCCCTTAACGTTTGCCGACCCGTTGTGGCCGCTCTTGTGTCGAAAGGCAAGAGATCAGAATTAGTAAGCCAAGATGACTAAGTCCCTAAGACAAGTGAAGAGGCAGAAGCGTGATAACTTGCCTCGCCATACCAAGTCTATCCACCTGAGGGTAAGGCTAGACTGGAAGATTGGAGCTAGACAGGTAAGCGCTGAGGCGCTCCTGCTACTCGACAGTGGAGCTACTGGGCCAGTGCTTAGTAGCCGATGGGTTAAACAAACGCAGGCACCATGTGTCCGACGAAAGGTACAGGTGCCGATAAGCGACGCAAGCGGTAATCACATTCCGGGGTCAGGTCTGCACTATACCAAATCATTGGACATGAGAATAGGCGACCACCATAACGAAATGCGGTTTGAAGTCGCGGACATGCCCGACACCAAGGTGGACGGGTACCTACCTATGTCTTGGTTGAAGGACCATAATCCCGACATAGATTGGAAGACAGGATCACTAACCTGGCGCTCAGATTTCTGCAAGGCTAATTGCCTGGCAGAGCAGGGGCGGTTAGTGTTCATGACCGATGAAGAGTTGCTAGCTGAAGACCCTAGTAATGTGTACCTGTTGGGAATTGTACAATTCTCCGATGAGGAAGGTGCTGACATTACTGTCAAGCTACTCCCTGAGTATAAGGACTACGGGGACATCTTCAGTCAAGAACGGATTGAGGCCTTGCCGGAGCACTCAAAGTATGACCACACGATCGAGTTGCTACCCGGGACTCAACCTCCGTTTGGGCCTATCTATCCGTTATCGGAAAAGGAGCTTAAGGCACTCCGGGAATATCTCAATGACATGCTGCGAACGGGGAAGCTACGGCGATCCAGTTCCTCAGCAGCAGCCCCTATCCTCTTTGTGCCAAAACCAGATGGTACATTAAGACTGGTAATAGATTACCGAGGGCTGAACAAAATCACGGTGAAGAGCAAGTACCCTCTACCGCTGATGAATGAACTGCGAGATAGGTTAGGAAAAGCCGTTGTGTTCACTAAGTTGGACTTGAAAAACGGCTACTATCTTCTGAGGATGGCAGAAGGTGAGGAATGGAAGACGGCCTTCCGGTGCAGATATGGACTGTATGAATACACGGTCATGCCGTTTGGGTTATGTAATGCCCCGGCAACTTTCCAGAGCATGATAAATGAGGTCTTTCGAGATCTCATGGATGAAGGAGTCATCGCGTATATGGATGACATCCTGATCTACTCCGAAACTATGGAAGAGCACGTCGCGATGGTAAGGCGTGTAATGGAGAAATTGCGGAAAGCTAGACTATGTGTAAGTATGAAGAAGTCCAGTTTCCACCAACGGGAGGTTGAATTCCTCGGATATAGGATCTCCGATATGGGGATCTCTATGTTGTCGGAAAAGGTGCAGACAATCAAAGACTGGGCACCTCCGACATGCGTCGTCGACGTTCAAAGCTTTATGGGCTTTGCCAACTTCTATCGTCGGTTCATAGAAGGGTTCAGCAAGATAGCGAAACCCCTCACGGACTTGACAAAGAAGGATGTCCGATGGGAATGGACACCTGCATGTGAGCAGGCCTTCAATCATTTAAAGGAAGCATTCACGTCCAAACCTATCCTAGCACATTTTGACCCTGAACGGCCAACACGGCTAGAAACCGACGCTAGTGACTTTGCATTAGGAGCCGTTCTCTCCCAGTTATGTGAGGATGAGAGATGGCATCCGGTGGCCTACCATAGTAGGAAGTTTCACCCAGCGGAGATTAATTATGATGTCCATGACAAGGAAATGACGGCCATCGTGGCGGCGTTCAAGGAATGGGATCATTTGCTACGCTCGGTAACGGACCAGTTGGTGATCTATACGGATCATAAGAACTTGGAGTACTTCAATAGTACCAAGGTCCTTAACCGAAGGCAGCACCGCTGGGCTGAGTTCCTGCAACCATTTAACTTCAAGGTGGTTTACCGAGAAGGACGGTTGAATGAGAAGGCGGATGCTTTGTCGCGGCGTAGGGACTACCGCCCTGAAGGGGGGAGTGATTTTCCGCCACAGTCGTTTTTTCGCCCCGGACAATGGGTTGGGAGCCAGGAACGGGACATCTTGCGACCACAGGTGTTGCAAGTGTGCCAGGGATTTCGGCTCAAGTCTTCCTTTTTGGATCAGTTGCGGGTAGCGATAACCGAAGACCAGGAGTACTTAAGGATCCTGAAGGCAACAGCTGCAGGTGACAAAGAGGTCGACCGACATTTCACGACGGAAAAGGGCTTACTCCTGTACAAGAACAGGTGGTATGTTCCCAAGGGTCAGAATCTGAAGCAGACAATCATGAAGGCAGAACATGACTCCCGAATCGCGGGACACTTCGGGACTTACAAAACCATTGGCAGGGTGAGGGCTAACTTCTACTGGCCTAAGATGGATGAGCATATCACTGACTATGTGCGGACATGTGATGCATGCCAAAGAAATAAATCCATCAGGCACAAGAAGTTCGGGCTGCTGGAACCTATCGATGTTCCTATGCGGCCTTGGACAGCAATTTCAATGGATTTCATTGTCGCGCTGCCAGAGTCCGAAGGGTATACCAAGATCTGGGTCATAGTAGACAGGTTTTCGAAAATGGCCCATTTCATACCCCTGACCACTGAGGTACCTATCAAGGAGCTTGCCTTGATATTCCTGAAGGAGGTTTGGCGCCTTCATGGACTGCCAGAGTCAATCATCTCCGACCGAGATAGCCGATTCACATCCAAGTTCTGGATGAGTCTGATGCACTTGCTGCAAGTGAAACTAAACGTTTCGACTGCATTCCACCCAGAGACTGATGGGCAAACCGAGAGGGTTAATCAGACACTGGAGCAGTACTTGCGTAGTTACTGTTCCTATCAACAGGATGACTGGGTCTCGCTGCTACCCCTTGCGGAGTATGCGTATAACACCTCAACATCAGAATCCACCAGGTTGTCACCATTTGAGATCAATTATGGGTTCAACCCACGGACAAACTGGTCGGGTGTTGTGTCTGACAACCAAGGGATACACCCAAGTAGTGAACTCTTGGTTAAGGAATGGGAAGGAACCTGGCAACAGATTCGAGAAACGATTCAACGGGCACAGGAAAGGCAGCGGAAATGGCATGACCAGAAATGGCTGCCATCCCCGGACTATGTTACCTTGGAAGATGTGGCTGCTGGGCGGGCTAAGAAAGCGGACCGCGTGATGTTGAACCGGAAGAACATCCGCACCAAGCATCCCATGGAGAAGCTGGACCACCGGATGTTTGGCCCTTTCGTGGTCAAACGTCGGGTGGGTACCCGAGCATACGAACTCCAATTGCCCACCCGATGGAGCATCCACCCGGTTTTCAATGTCACGCTGCTGGAACCCTATCGCGAGGATCCGGAATCGGGTAGGATCAAGGAGATCCCTACCCCCGAGCTCGTGGACAATGAGCCCAGTTACGTCATCGAAGCTGTTGTGGACAGTCGCTGGTATGGTGGAACAAAGGCGAAGTTTCCGTCGCGCTTTGTCCAGTACCTGGTTTCATGGGAAGGCTATGGAGCTGAGGAGAACTCATGGGAGCCCTATGAGATGCTAGAAGGGACAGGCTTACAGGCCATGCTAGATTTCCACCAAAGATATCCGTCCAAGCCCAGGGACCATCGGGTCTTGGGGGAATCGAGTCGTGGAAACAAAAGACGACGCTAAACGGTCCGGGACGGACCGTAGAGAAGAGGGGAGTGATGTAACGACCCAGCATACGTGAGCTATGGCAGCCGGAACCTACACCCATACAGGTAGCTCGGAGGCGAACTGGTAGGAACCGGCAGGCAAGTGAGTACTTGACCTACGGAGACCCGATGGCCCGGGCTCCGAGATGAGCAGACTTAGTGGACACAAGTATTTAGGTACATGGCTACGCCCAAGGTTGGTGTCAGCGTACTTAGGGACCTATGAAGGGCCAATACACAGCTAGGCTGGGTAACTAGAGAAAGGCCGAGTGTGTCTATCCCCGGAAGTGGGATAGATAGGGTAACAGGAGAAAATCCACTTGTCCACCGGACAAGATTACCCTACCCTCAGAACAGGGTTACCCTGCCTTGAGGCTTGGATTACCCTGTTCAAGGATCTGAGTTACCCTACCTGCCAATACGAAGTCCCTCGGGGAGTTTGGGAAAAATGACTGGAATGTTTGTCACACGAAGCCATGCATAATACTGGAATCTGGGGTTCCGGGAGATGCTATTGGGCGAGCTACGCAGCTACGAAGAAGCTGTAAATTGGAGACATTATTCCTATCATGCCCCTCCGGCCCCGCCTTGAGGCCCGGACGTCATGGGCAAACGGTTGCGTAGTTGTGTGCAGTCTAGCAAAGGAGGATCTTTGGAGACCCGCTTGCAACACCGTATACGTTGCTGCCGTCCGGTCGACCGTAAGCTGTTCGCAGGATATACAAGGGGGCATAGGGTGGAAGGTGGAGTACCTCCTCCAAGTTGTTCGGAGTAAAACGGACCAAAACTGACGGAGTTAACGGGAGTTAACCGTGGGGGTCCCGAAGGTAGTCCCGGGTGGTGCCGGGACGACTGGGAACGTTTTGCACCTACCACGCCCAAGGATGTCCCCAACGCCATAGGCTCTGAGAGGGAAGTGCAGAGACACTAAAAGCATGATTCCTACCGCAGGTAAGGTGTATCCGAGGTAGTGGTCGTGGGTAGCGCCCATTGGATCACTCCTGGACCACCGTACCCTGCGGAAGACACCGGAAGCCCGAGACTCGTAAATAGTAGATAGATAAACCGCTCACGGTAGCTTCCGGCGTCAAGAAGAAATCAACGCGCATGGGAAGGGTGTCATAGATAGTCTAGTTCAGCAAGGGGTCTTGACAGTTAGCCACTGGCAAGTCCCCGATGCGCAGAGGTTTTCACTCCGGCGGGCAGAATGGAAATGCGCCGCAGAAACGATATGCACATATGGTGAACGCCGACTAGAGCGGGTCGACACATACATGCCCGAAGGGGGTGTCAGGAGACGTGTCGGACCGCCCTTAGCGGAGAAGGGTGTGCTCGAACAGTTGGAGTAAACTGATGGGGGAGTTTCTGGCATAAGATAAAACTACCTGAAAGTCTATGCGAGAACTCTCCTACTCCAACAATCAATCCTCTCGAGACCTTAATTGAGTGAAGCGTCAGGCTTAACGATATTAAGTTTTACCGTCTACTTTACTCTTACATTTGTGTGAACTTTTGGCGATAAGTTTGAAGTTGTTTGGTGTGGTCGCAACCTTGGGATCCATCTTCCTAGGGGTGCCCCCGTTACAAGGTGCTACCTATAACTCCTATGACTGAAACCATCTCAGCCATGATAACAATTATACTTTTAGTGTCCTTGAACTTCCCTCACTGAGTCTATAGCATAAGGGCACATTTAGGCCTGATAGGTATAAAACTCTTTCAATTATTCAAGTGCCATTCAGGACTATCCACTAGACTCCCATGGTTAGCTCCTACTACCACTATCAGTTCTAGTCAGTTTTACTCTGAACAACTTAGAAAAGGTACTTCACCTTCTCACCTATGCCCTCTTATATATTCTACAAATAGCTTATAGTTGGACAGACAGCTAGGATATATACAGTGCTGTCAGTACATCTCTGAAAGTTCCCTTTTGCTAGCTTGTACACAACTATACAACCATTTGCCCATAATATTCAAGACTTATAGTGGGGCTGGATGAGCATTATAGGAATAATGACTCCAAGTTACAGCTTCTTTGGAGCTGTATAGCTTGACTAATAGCATCTCAGAAAATCACATATTTAGGGACTGCATATAGGTTTATATAACAAATATTATAGTCATTTCCCCTGAAGTCCTCGAGGGACTTTATGGTGCAGGTAGGGTAACTCAGGATCCTAAACAGGGTAACCCGAGTCCTATAGCAGAGTAACCTGACCTCAAGAGTAGGGTAATCTAGCCTGGAGGACAGGGTACCTTTACCCTATTACCTGGCTTACTTCATTAGTGGAGATAGATACTTGTATGATGGATACCGTCTAGATACAGCACCAAGTGGGACACCTCTGGTGATGCAACACGGGATGCCTTGGCATTAAATATAGCTCAGTGACAATGGGTTTAGGTTTAAATTATTAGGGTCCATGATATATTTTCTCTAAATATAATAAGATATTCCTTGTTTTTATGTATAATTTAAACAATAATATTATTATATATTTTATGAGCAAATATATCATGAACCCTAATAATTTAAACCTAAACCCATTGTCACTGAGCCATATTTAATGCCAAGGCATCCCCTGTTGCATCACCAGAGGTGTCCCACTTGGTGCTGTGTCTAGACAGCATCCATCATTCTAGTTCTCTAGTTATTATACCTGGCCTAGCAGGGTAACTGGCCAACTTTAGGTTTCTAAGTACCGTTGTATCTAATAGGTTCTTATACAGTCTCCAGCAACCATACCACTATACTAAATAGTAATCTTGACTATGAAAAAAAAAAGATATAAACTCAATTGAAAAATAGATAATAGTAGAGATAAAAAATAACAATTTAATAATGCTACTATATTGTATGACTTCTATTTGCATCCAGTACAGCCTGAAGTCTCTCAGACATCCTCTCAATTTATCTATTAAATGTTTCTTGGGAAATAAGCTTCCACTCTGCCTTGGTTGCCTGGAACAACTCAGCAGTACTATGAGGCCTTCTCTCAAGCTTAGAGAATCTCTTTCTGAGAGCCTTTTTAAGAAGTACCTAGGTATTCCCAATTGGGTTAAAATCTAGAGAGTTGGAAGGCTAAGCTAATATCTGATATCCACTGTTCTCTTATATCTTTTTGTTTTCTGTTCTATTATGCTATAATGTATTATCAGCAGCCATATAGATAGTTTCAGTAGCCCTATTTATCTCTTCTAT
The DNA here is from genome assembly GCA_003182015.1 of Tuber magnatum. Taxonomy (NCBI): domain Eukaryota; kingdom Fungi; phylum Ascomycota; class Pezizomycetes; order Pezizales; family Tuberaceae; genus Tuber; species Tuber magnatum. The sequence continues at coordinate 897,328 of PYWC01000001.1, read as the reverse complement.
GAAGGAGATAAGGTATAGCTGGTAAATCTCAATTGCATATTAGTAGGCATTCAGCTCAAATCTATTCCTTTTACTAGTTCTTTTCTCCTTAGTCCTCCTTCTTATAAGCATTAACTCAGTCTTTCCTCTATGCATAACTGTATCATAGACCCCAATATTGGTCCATCCTAACTTAAAGCTAGGCTTTAAGTTTTTTTCTTCTAGCTCTTCACTAAGTCTAAGTCTACCCTTTCTACTTACTAGATTTGAGTCATATTTAATAGTAGTTTTATCAACAAAAATCACTCAGTTCCATACTCTTGCCCAGTTCTTCCTTATCCTAGCAAACTTCTTTCTCTTCTCCTTCTGTCCTTTCCTCCAAAAACGCTTTTTTCTAGGAATCTTAAGCTTAAAACTAGCTTTACTGGGTATCTTGTTGATAGTATCTTTTCCAAGACCAATATTCGCTTTCTGGATAATATCTCTGAGTGCTAAATAAGGCTCAGTACCAATAATATCAAGAATTACCTGCCTTTTGGTACCAGTAATCTTTGTTCATCTGCCAGATCTGGGTGTATCATGGGTGTTACCATAATGATTTTGATCTCTTTTGATGACTAAAGAAACAGTTTACTTGGAAAGTTTTATAAGCTTAGAAATTTTATCATATCCTATATTAGTCTGTTTGTATAGAGTATAAATTTCTTGATTTTTGTCTTCTCTAGTCCTTCAAGTATATAGTAGTGGCATGGTAGTATGGGGATGTAGGAAGAATGGTAGATAATATAGTTACCAAGTGACTATCTGAGAACTTATTAGACAGAACTGTATACTGATATTGTCTAATAATGGTTTCTAGTCATCCAAGTACCTAAGTACCTAAGTACCTTATCTGCTTATAGCAGAGCCTAGGCTATTGGGTACCTATAGGACAAGTAGTTACTTGTCTGCCTGTTCCTACCAGTTAACCTCTTGGCCAATTGTATGGGTATAGGTTCAGGTTGCCATAACTCATATATGCTGGATCATTATACTAAGAATCTCAAAGGGCTGATAACTTTATTGCCACACTGGGTATGGACTAAAGGTAGAATTGCTACTGGGGAAAGGGTACTTGTAGGAAGCCCTTAAAGTGGCTCAAAGGGAAGGTGTTAGAAGTTGAGAAAGTAGAGTTTGAGGATATTATTGCTGGAAAATGTACTGAGTATTTGTTTTATACTATGATATTGACAAGTTTTTTGCCATTTCCAAGTTTTTTTTAAATACTCTACTGCTTGTCTTTTTTAGTTTTTCTTTTCTTTTCTCCTCTTATACTAGTACTAGTTTCTTATTTGTATTTTAACTTTTTATAAAAAATTTTCCTGTTCTGGTAGCTATACTTGTACCAAGGTTGCAGGTTGAGCACTGTACAGTACTCGCTCAAGCCACAATCTTGGCATGAGTACCGTTTAAGAGCTTTGGTCTTCTTTTTAGAAATATGATAAAATAGAGTTGTTTGATTGAGATTTGGAAATGATTCTATATTGGGGTGTCAGGTAAGGTCTAGATGGGGTAGAATATATAGTGTAGGAGTGTAGGGGGGGGGGAGAAGTGGTACTTGTCTAAGATGTCTGAGTCAGGAATAATTCTGTAGCAAATAGTGTAATGTGTTCGGGCTAGGCCCTAGTCACGTAGCGGTATGATAGGAGCAGATGGCTTCGTGGTCAACACGAAGCGAGCGCTGCTTGCTAAAGGAGGCTTCGAACAGGGTGTAATAGGAGATCAAAGAAGTAACCATTCAACCAAGTATATTTAAGAATACTGTCTGTCGAAGTCTGCTGTTTCCATCGCGGGAATCAGTGGTCTNCTGTCTGTCGAAGTCTGCTGTTTCCATCGCGGGAATCAGTGGTCTTTAAATACAGCATATCGCTTATCTCCAGTATGAGCGATATTATAAAACCATGTGTGTATCAACTGATAGCACACGAAACAATTCATGTATCAACCGATACCATGAAACAAAACATAAAACAATATGTGTATCAAACGATAGCACATAAAACAATACAAGTATTAAGCGATACTGTGAAACCAACATAAAACAATATGTGTATCAACTGATAGCACACGAAACAATACAAGTATCAACTGAGTACCCGTACCGGTTACAAATAGAGCTGTTCTGTTCCTGCTATTTATACAATTTTTAACAGAAAGCTCAGTTTCTATAAAGTAGGGTCATAAGTTTTAAAGTCTTTTCTTCAATAAAAGGTATTTGAGTATATAGATATTGTAATAAAATTTTTTCCACTCCTACAACTACCAACTCCTGTAATATTATTATTTGCTTTCTTTAGAAGCTTGTTTGAAAGTACTATTTGTTATAGCAGACCAAATACTTTAGAAATACTGGATCATAATTAAGAAGGTTGTTTAGTGACTGGGCTGGACTGCTTTGCTATATGAATTATATTTAACAGAGTATGTTACATTATTAGAGTTACCTCTCCTATTACAGTCTTGTATCTTTTTCTTTTTCTTCTTGTAATGAAAGGTAGATTTTACCTGCTTTTCTTTCACCTCTTTTCCGGAAAAGGGGATTCTGCACTGTACCGCTTAGTACAGTATCTACTCCATTGAGTTCTTATAATAGCACTGTTATAGGTTATACTATAGTAGGGGCTTTATGCAGTCTCAAAGTCTCAAAACCATACCGAACGGGCTGGACAGGGGAAAAAAAATATAAAAAATCCCGTACTAACCTGGAAATCATTTTACCAACGAGCTATTTTTTTTTCCTTTTACAGAGGTGAAGTATCAAGGAAAACGTTGGCTTTATACGAGTACTGTAAACTGTATTACCAGATACTGGTGTGGTAGGAGCCGTTTCTGCACTCCTGAAAATGAAAAGACCTTTCGACCACCCTCAACTATACTTAATCAATCGTTACAATACAATATATGATACCGTGCTTGAAAATTTAATGATTATGATACTTACATCTTGTTTCCCTCCTAGTGCTTTTATGCACCGTCATTTTTTTAAAAAGTCTAACTTTATAAGTGATAACTACCAGTAATACATACCGATTGCCGGCACTAATCCTGCCAGATTATAGCGACCGCCGCGTTGCTACTTGTGGGTATGCCATACGATACCTGGTCAACAGACTCCGGGCTTTGACAGTTGTTGTGTAACCAATCATGTATTCTCACTCGCACAACAGCTTCCGGGTCAGGCCGGCGTTGTAATGCTGTACTATAGAATCTCGTAGGGGGTGTTGACCGTCGCTGTTAGACCGGCGATTTCCGGCTTTAGATATCTAAGCTTCTGAGAAGGGTTAGTGTTTTCCTGTCATGGTATAAAGTGCACTTGAGACCTATTGGACCTTACGAATTGGTATTAGCAACTCTGATAACTTGTAGGAATTAGGACCATCCCGAGCTGACGGGCCGAGATCAGCTGATAGTTTTAATAACGGCTTTCTCGAGATTTTACGGTACTGCATCCAAGAAGCCGAATAATTGGTACTCGCGTTAAGACGTATGGACATCTCTCGTGGGTAGGGGGTGAAAGTACCGCGAAAACTAACCTCATCCCTGACTCAAGGCAAAGGTGGGAGGAAAACAAAAGAGCCGTACCTTACAAATAAAGAGAACTTCAACGTCCTAGCACGGGCACCAATTGTTCGAGTTCTTGTGGTATGGGATCCATGAGATTTGGTTCCGACGGTGTCGGTAGGAAATAATAATGGACCCGATATTAACACGTAGGAAGCGATTGAAAATGGGGAAGCAGATCAACAATGATATTTATATACACGGATTGCCTCGAGCTAATCTAACATTTCTGGTTTATGTCCACACACCTATCGGCGGGACAGCAAAGGACTGGGAAAAAGAAAAACCTGAAAACCAACAAAAAAACAGCTAGGGTGAGGAGAACGATTGAAAGAAGGGTAGCTACGAGTTATCCCAAGCAAGGCTCCGATGCTGTGTATGGATGCGGCGGGATCCCTCGGCGCGGTACACAAGTGCATCAAGAAATGCGTACAATCACCCCCCGCTATGGTTGACGCCGGATATCAGGTATTTTTGTTCGTGATAGCGGGTAACTCCATACGGCACCCAAAGCAATAGTGAAGGATTTTTAAAAAAGAGAGAGGTGGAGGAAAAGTGATTGAAACAGTATCGGATCACCTCCCATATCATTAAGTTGAACAGTGCGAAATTGCACCAGCTGCATGGGATGGAAAGGTTTAACTCCAACTCAGAAGTCCGAATTATGCCACCACCTTCGATCCCATTATCATGATATCACTTGAAATTGGAAAAATTTGATGGGTTGCCCGAGTCTCCCGGGGGGGGGGGAAGATGGACACTCACTGGCAATATCAAGCCTGTCCGAGCATCTGAGGGGTTGGAGGAACCGAGTTCGAAGGGGGAGACTTTATGGTAGCTTGTGAATCAACTAACCTGGGCTCCGGTTACCATCACGGTTGTTCGCTTTAGAAGAGTGAATTTGTGTGGGGGTGGGGGCTAAACGTCTGGAGGGTCGGTTCGGATTCGTTGGCTAGAAGAATTCATAGCAGCTGGGGGATTTGCACCAAGAATTCGAACTCCTGGGCTATTTTTTCGTAGTATAATAGTTTTTATTTCACAATAACAGGGCTCATTATAGCGGGGGTGTGGTTGTACTTGGTTTCGCCCACAATTAGGTCCGTTGATATTGATATTGTTTTATTTCACTATTGCCGAATTGTTTATCTGACACAAATTTGACTTCATGAACTTTCATCTCACGATTCCCTTCCATCTGGGCCGTACCGCCCATGAGCCCCTCCGTCCCTTGTTTCGCCAATCGTACAGTGCTACCAATCGCCATCCTACCGTTCCTGCCGGGTCCGGATCAACAACTTTCCATTTTTCTCCACGGGGGTTTTTTTCGTGGCTTTTTTGTAGTTTTTTTTTGGAGGCTTTTTTTGGAGGGGTTNGTTACCAACCCCTCAGCCAATTGCCCTTGGTAGCCCGAGTACAATGGCAGACCACCGATTATGGTTGTTTTTTTCACAGTTTTCGTGTTTTTTTTTTTGATATGATACCGGTATCATAGTTATTTTTTATCCAGCTCAGGATTCCAGCCCCATGCTGCCTTCTTATGGGCTTAAAAATTACTTAGTGAAGCACTTGCTCGGAGGAGCATACGGCTCAAAGTAATCTTTTTCGTTCCCCTTCAGAGTCCGAGTCCTGAGATTGGACCCCTTCCTCATTGTCGGTGTAATATTCGAAGGGTTCAGGGACTGGTGCCTCCTCCACGTCGTAATCCTCGGACAGACATTCGCTGACTCTAAATGCCGGTTGTTCCGCTTCCCTCTCGTCATCCTCTCCCATAAGGCTCTCGAGAGACATGGTAATTGCATATTCAATTTCGGAATATTTCTTTTTAGAGAGCGGTCCACGAGCTTCAACCTCTTCCCGGTCGTCATTGCAACGTTCGGAGGATTTATATGTTGGCACTTCCTCCTCTCCTCCCTTTCCTTCCTCTCCCTGCTCCTCTCGGGGGCACGCCCGAAGTAATGCCTTTATATATTCGGGATCAAGAGGCGGCCGCCCAGAGGGTAAGCCGGTGGATTCGGTATTCCCCTCTTCCTCAGATCCGTATCCGGGGGAGCTAGGTACCGGGGCTTTCTCTTCGTTCTCGTCCCCACCTTTATATTTGACGGGTTTGGATGCTGGGTCATTTCCTCTCTCTTTTTCCTTGTCGCGGGCGGTCTGCAAAGATAGTGAGATTGGGCATTGAAAATCTGGAGAATCCTGGGCAGAGAGTGAGCTAGCGTCTTCGGCTTCCTCCTGTTCCTCAGAGCAAGAGTTGGCGGCGGGTTTGGGTGCCGGTGCTTCTTCGTCTCCGTCGTCATCGCCATCGCCATCGCCATCATCATCTTCATCTTCACCTCCATCTTCACCTTCGTCCTCGTCTTCGTTATGGCCACTGACGGGCTCGTGCTCTGAGGACTCGGATATCGACCGTTCTTCGATCTCATCCTCATCCATAAGATCGGAGGATCCAAATTCTGGTGCTTCACCCTCGCCATCAGGGCCATCCTCTTCGTCTTCACCCTCATTATCATCGTCCTCTTGATCTTCCACACCTTCACATCTTCCCTTTTGAGCCATGTCCTCCAAAGACCTCTTCATTGCAATTTCCAAATCTCGGAAATACTGTTCATCCCTTGCACTCCTGCGTGGTGCTTCAACCTCGTCATCAGGGTCGTCCTCTTCGTCTTCTTCATCGGCGCCCTCCTCTTCATCTTCTTCATCGGCGCCCTCCTCTTCATCTTCTTCATCGGCG
>PYWC01000001.1:822979-888601 GCA_003182015.1 Tuber magnatum | reverse complement strand
AGTCCAACCCAACAGCCTTAACCCCCTCCGTGCTAAGCTCTCGCACGGTATGATACAAAAAAACGACCTTGCCATTTCTTCCCAATGTACTGACATTTAACATTGCTAAAAGCGCTATCCCCGAGATCCATACCGGTACCCACTCTTAGAAAATCATAAGGCCTCCTAAACACATGAAATTCCCGGATAGGACACTTCTGCCATCCACACTTGTGAAAAGACAATTTTTAAAAAAAAACACCTTTTTAGCCGTCTAACTTAACTTACAAGTAATGAATTATCCACGAGAGGATCTCAACTCGAAGGTTAAAATCCACCAACCAACCTCACCAATTATGATACCATACATAACCAAGACGTCTGACAGATCCAAAGTGTCGCGTGTAAAGTTCGCTGCGATAGATAGATAGACTTGGCCACGAGGTGAAGGAGGGCTCGAGGAGTATTGTACCCATGCTTCTTTCTCCACGCTCTCTACGTTGCTTTCAAACCATACATATCGTACGAGACTTTTAACGAGGTTGGAGGAAACACTTCGCGGGATACACGCCCACGCCTTGAGAAACACACATGAATAAATCCTTCCCAACGTCCGCAGTTCGCTCTGTGGTATGCTTTTCCGGCGTTCGTGCCCGTGAGGGGTAGTCGGGGGGGAAAAAAGGTATCATAGGAATAGATTTCCGTCCTACCATGCCGTCGATGCAGCTACAAAGCACACATCGGCTCGGTCAAAGGTTAAAAACTCGCTAATATCATACAAGAGCCCTCGCGGGCCTAGCTTATATTCATAACTGACCCTAAAGTTAAAAAACTTCTAGGCAAAGTGCTAACATCTACACCGAGTGATATCCTGTGACGATATATATCACGGCAACAGGAACCCCCACCTACGATCCAGTGTGCCCTAACAATTTTTCCACCATATCATGGGAGTATGATAAGTCGGGTGAGGACTTAATAGGCCAGCACCCCCTGCAGGATTAACATGCGCGTTGTATGATCATCCGGTCGAGAGTGGTTCTGGTATTTTAGGTTTTAGCCCCGGGCGAGTGGCATTGATCGCCTTCTTATTCTTCTATCATAATATTATCATACCTTGACCGTGTATTATAATATTATGATAGTTCCGGTATCCTCCTCACACAATGATAGGGTCGGAGAACTCCGGAGTCAGGGACCTGAGGTCGATATCCGGCGCTGGCGGGTTGACCTGATACTACAGTACAATTATCTGAGAACCTTCCAGTATCATAGGTTCCCCAAGTTATTCTTTTGATTTTCAAGTTTTGATGGTTCCTGGGCCCTAGGCAGTACCGGGACCCAGACATTGTATCGGTTTTGTCATCCAGAAGACATTTTAATATCCCCAGCCCACCCAACCTGCAGACCCAGAACCAGCCATCTCAGCCATGTTTTGGCGGAAAACGGAACCCAACCCTCATTCCCCCCATACCTCCAACACAATCAATCCCAATTCGACCCCCTCCCTTACCTCCCGCGCAGGAATACACCAAACTGCAAACGCTCTCCAAAACGACAATACCTCCTCGATAATAACGATAGGCATGGAGCTCGAGTTCCTCATAGCAAAAACCCCACCCTCCCCCCTTCTCCCGCTCAAGCCCCCCATCCTCGAAGCCATCCACACCAGCCTGCAAAACTTCTTCCACTCAGGCGGGATAAGCATCCAAACCGAAATCTTCCCCCAACGACCGAACGCCCACCCGGACCGAAGAAAATTCCAACTGATGGACGAAAAAAGCTGCGACCTCTTCCTCCTCGNGTGGAAATATTGTATTTTAAGTTCTATAGCTTGGTAAAATCTGGCGTTGAGCCGAATCTGGCGTTGAGCTGTAGGGCACCTAGCGGAGCGAGGTGCCCAAGTTTGCGAACGAGCAAGCTTGGGTTGTGGCTATGCCACAACCTTGGCACGGTTACCCGGTAGAGGTTTTCGTGAGACGTGCCTCATATTATCATACAACGAGTTTTGGTGCATCCCCCGCTTCCTTCAGCTCTGGTCATATAAAGTTATACCCCCCCCTCCCCCAATACCCCCAAAGATTACTGTGCCATTTCTACATGTAACCGAGATTTTGGACAGAATATCGTAGACCAAACTACACATATACAATCATTCAGCATGGACGGTGGCAATGCCCACTGCGGCAACATAGCAGGTAGTTTCAACAATATCGTCTATGGGTCAGGCGGGCATGGGCGGATTATGCGCTGGCTCTCTCTGCTAGAGCCAAGTAGCAGGCGCCAAGGCGTGCGCACCGACCGACTTGGCGGTGTCGGAGATTTGCTCCCGGAAACAAAGAAGTGAGGGTGGAACTGAGAAGGCTGTCTTGTTTTGCTGCGGAAATCCGGGGGTAGGCAAGACACATCTGAGACAAGTGACGAGGTTCTTTGAGAGTTTTTCGAATATTGCTGACGACCGGAAACACTAGTTCGCTGGTGATCGACAGTCTGTGCGATCAGGCAAGGAAGGAAAATATCGCCATTGCAGGCTTGTACTACGACTTTCTCGCCCAGCAAGAGCAGACAATAACCAACACGATGGGAGCTATTCTGAAGCAGCTAGTAGGCAGAGGGGACATCCTAAATTACCTACGTGAGGCGTTTCAAGAAGGGAAGATAGGGTTTGGTGGCAGGGGGCTGCGACTTCCGGTTCTGATGGGATTGTTGAAGATCACTATTGCTTTGCTACCCCAGGTTTTCATCTGTATCGATGCTCCGGACGAATGCTTACCGAAGGACCTGCCAGAGCTTCTTGAACTGTTGGGAGAAATTGTTCGGGAGTCCCCTCGGGAGAGAATATTCCCCACAGGGAAACCCAATGTCAGGGGAAATATTCAAGGATATTTCGCCAAAGCGGTTGCGATACCCATCAGTCCAACAGGGATAATATCATACTAGGAATTATCTAGAGATGAAACCAGACAGGGATGCTGAGCTAGAGGCGATGAACGATGATTACGGGCGGATGTTTTGAGAATTATCCTCGAAAGAATCTCTGATATGTGTGTAGGAACGTTTAGCTTTCCACTCTATCAATAATGTATTCTTACTAATGATTGTGCGTAGATTCCTCCTAGTTTCGCTGAGCATCGATACTATTCTGGGAGGTGACAATTCGTCAAAGAAGAAAGATGCTTGGGAAAAGATTACATAAGGCATGGACTAAGCGACCCATACACGGCAGCTCTGGTCCGGCAGGGGGCGCGGAAGAGAAATAAATCAATACCCGGGCTGAAGGTCCTGGCGCAGGTGTTGTATTCGGAAAGGCCATTACCAGCCGAAGAGCTCTGTCATGCCTTGGGAGTCGAGATGGGATCTGCGGATCTGGATCTCGAAAATGTTCCTGCGTTACGGACGCTCCTAGCATCTCCTCTGGGTCTCGTCACAGTAGAAGCGTCTTCGCGCATCGTCCGGCTAGTGAACCCCACTCTGGAAAAGCATCTCTCAAGTGATCCAACCATGTTCCATGGCCCGCACTCAACAATTGGGGAGGTTTGCTTGACATGCCTCAATTTTAGATGTGTTCAGGATCTTTCGCCAACTCTACGCTTGCCCCCCTCGACCCCCCTGGAAGATGTCCCTTCTAGAATATGCTTCTTGCTACTGGGGGAAGAACACAAGAAGGCGGATGACGGACGATGTAAAAATACTTGCGCTGAGGCTTCTCGGCGGGGGTGAGGAGCATATATCTGCCCAATTAATGTTATTGCGGTATAATGAAGATAGAGGCTTTGGCCCTTACTTTGACAGAGTGGAAGGTCCTACAGGATTACAGGACTCCACGGGGCAGCATTTTGGGGGATGGTAGGGGTAGTTGCTGTTGTGTTAGAGATGAAGGGATGGGATGCTAATGCGGGAGATTATATGGGGGGTACGGCTCTCACATGGGCAGCGGGAGGAGGACATGAGATTGTAAAGATGCTTTTGGAGCGAGAGGATGTCAGTCCCGATACGGCAGACACCAAACATGGCCAAACAACCCTCTCGTGGGCGGCTAGGAATGGACATGAGGGGGTAGCAAAGATGCTTTTGGAACGAGAGGATGTCAATCCCGACCGTGCCGACACCTGATGAGGCCGAACACCACCCCCGCTGACCGCTGATAACGGGCATGAGATGGTGGTGGGGATGCTTTTAGAACGGAAAGATGTCTGCACCACACCGGATAACAAGAACCAAACACCACTGTCAAGGGCTCTCTCTGGGGAGCATGACGGGGTTGTGAGGATCTCGCCGAAACGAGACATCGTAAATCCCGACATAGCGGAATGCGGTGACCAGGCATCCCTCCCACCCTCCGCTGGGCAAGTGGGCGGGTGTGTAGAGACGCGACCCCGAGGTGACGATTCTAATAACAGCCCCACAGACCTTAATGGCCAACCTGCACTCCCATCGGCAGATCCTGATGAGCGGGGACCTGCACCAGACCGTATGGGTTCTGTTTCCAAGTCCGCGGGAACGACCTCTCCAGGCTCTCTCAACCCCCTCCATATGGCGACTAGAATCCGGTTCTCCAAGGGAAACTGACACTCGCCACAACAATGCCCGAAAGATCCTCTCGATTGCAACCGATTGCGGTTTTATCATCATCTCTTTCATACTTTTGACTTTTCTCATTTACGTCCATCCTTCGCTACTAGATATATTCCCATTCCATAAATAATTGTCAAGTGCGGGGTTAGCGTAGGAAAGACCTCCGTAGGTTCAGTTGTAAATAGACTTTGATAATAGGCGTTCTTTCTCGGTTCCAGTTGGTTACTTGCTGTTTATCTCCTTTTTTCACCCCTTTGTCTTTCCATTCCTTGGAGTTCTGGCCAGGCTTGGCCAATGGTACCGTGTTCCGATTCCCCCAAACACTTGTCCCGTGTTTCGTGAACAGTGGTGCATGACCCATTACAGGAAAATGGGCAGGAGTAGACCGTAAGCCTAACCAGCCCGTCCCATATCCGCAAGTAGCCGGTTTACCTCCTCCTCCTCACAGTGATCCCCTTCAATAACCCCAAGCGCCACCATCGGCTTCTCTCACACATCATCTATCATACTACGATACTACAGGTGTGCACAGAAAATGGCAAAAGATCAGGTCCAAGAAATTACCGGAATACCCCCCACGCTCACAGTCGGGCCCCCAGTCCAACCCAACAGCCTTAACCCCCTCCGTGCTAAGCTCTCGCACGGTATGATACAAAAAAACGACCTTGCCATTTCTTCCCAATGTACTGACATTTAACATTGCTAAAAGCGCTATCCCCGAGATCCATACCGGTACCCACTCTTAGAAAATCATAAGGCCTCCTAAACACATGAAATTCCCGGATAGGACACTTCTGCCATCCACACTTGTGAAAAGACAATTTTTAAAAAAAAACACCTTTTTAGCCGTCTAACTTAACTTACAAGTAATGAATTATCCACGAGAGGATCTCAACTCGAAGGTTAAAATCCACCAACCAACCTCACCAATTATGATACCATACATAACCAAGACGTCTGACAGATCCAAAGTGTCGCGTGTAAAGTTCGCTGCGATAGATAGATAGACTTGGCCACGAGGTGAAGGAGGGCTCGAGGAGTATTGTACCCATGCTTCTTTCTCCACGCTCTCTACGTTGCTTTCAAACCATACATATCGTACGAGACTTTTAACGAGGTTGGAGGAAACACTTCGCGGGATACACGCCCACGCCTTGAGAAACACACATGAATAAATCCTTCCCAACGTCCGCAGTTCGCTCTGTGGTATGCTTTTCCGGCGTTCGTGCCCGTGAGGGGTAGTCGGGGGGGAAAAAAGGTATCATAGGAATAGATTTCCGTCCTACCATGCCGTCGATGCAGCTACAAAGCACACATCGGCTCGGTCAAAGGTTAAAAACTCGCTAATATCATACAAGAGCCCTCGCGGGCCTAGCTTATATTCATAACTGACCCTAAAGTTAAAAAACTTCTAGGCAAAGTGCTAACATCTACACCGAGTGATATCCTGTGACGATATATATCACGGCAACAGGAACCCCCACCTACGATCCAGTGTGCCCTAACAATTTTTCCACCATATCATGGGAGTATGATAAGTCGGGTGAGGACTTAATAGGCCAGCACCCCCTGCAGGATTAACATGCGCGTTGTATGATCATCCGGTCGAGAGTGGTTCTGGTATTTTAGGTTTTAGCCCCGGGCGAGTGGCATTGATCGCCTTCTTATTCTTCTATCATAATATTATCATACCTTGACCGTGTATTATAATATTATGATAGTTCCGGTATCCTCCTCACACAATGATAGGGTCGGAGAACTCCGGAGTCAGGGACCTGAGGTCGATATCCGGCGCTGGCGGGTTGACCTGATACTACAGTACAATTATCTGAGAACCTTCCAGTATCATAGGTTCCCCAAGTTATTCTTTTGATTTTCAAGTTTTGATGGTTCCTGGGCCCTAGGCAGTACCGGGACCCAGACATTGTATCGGTTTTGTCATCCAGAAGACATTTTAATATCCCCAGCCCACCCAACCTGCAGACCCAGAACCAGCCATCTCAGCCATGTTTTGGCGGAAAACGGAACCCAACCCTCATTCCCCCCATACCTCCAACACAATCAATCCCAATTCGACCCCCTCCCTTACCTCCCGCGCAGGAATACACCAAACTGCAAACGCTCTCCAAAACGACAATACCTCCTCGATAATAACGATAGGCATGGAGCTCGAGTTCCTCATAGCAAAAACCCCACCCTCCCCCCTTCTCCCGCTCAAGCCCCCCATCCTCGAAGCCATCCACACCAGCCTGCAAAACTTCTTCCACTCAGGCGGGATAAGCATCCAAACCGAAATCTTCCCCCAACGACCGAACGCCCACCCGGACCGAAGAAAATTCCAACTGATGGACGAAAAAAGCTGCGACCTCTTCCTCCTCGGAGAGGGCACGGGGGAGAAAATCCCGGGCGAGGCGGTCGAGATATCCACGCCAATAATGATGTTCAGAAGCTGGGAGTGGGTAATACCAACCGTATTCGAGCACCTGACGGGACAGTTTGACTGCCGATTCAACACCACCACGGGCCTGCACGTGCATGTCGGGTGTGGGTGCGGGTGGGAGCTCAGCGCTGCAAAATCTATCGCGAAAGCGGTGATCCTTTTCGAGTCTACGCTGGATCACTACCACCCGGCGCACCGCGCCCCAGCGGGGAATTGGTGCATACACTCAAATAGGGACAACGACAACCTCAAGAACTTTGCAAAATCCGCCATAATGAAGAAGTTGGAAGATGCGGGCACGGTGAGGGAACTAATCGACCTGATTAGCCCGCACAAGTTCTTCAAATACAACTTCAATTCGCTGAACACGTATGGCACTGTGGAGTTCAGGCAGGCGGATGCGGGGACCGGTATGGATCGGGCGGTCCAATGGATTAACCTCGTTGTTCGCTTCGTCACAGCGGCTGTGGAGACTGCCCCGGAGGAGTTTGAACTCTGGGCTAAGGATGAGGATCCAGCAGCTTGCTGTCCTCCAGAGATTTTCGATAGGTTTGGTGTCCCGTGGGTGGGTGTGCGGGAGCAGGTTTCGAATTTCCCGAAGGTGGAGGCTGTTGAGGGGTGGGGTCTCGGGACCGCTCAAGCGGTACAGGAGCCGGTGGATCCGTGGACTGGGTTAGGAGGGGAGGAGGTTTCATTTCCTAGGGATTCTGTGGAGGTTAGAGTAGGGGAAGGGACGAAACCTCCTGAAGACACTCCTATCGAAAACGTGGATACGGTGATAGAGGAGGCTAGTCTCTATCTTCTATCGCGCGCTAATTGGCTGGAGACATGCCTAGGAGTGTGAGGTGGGGGACTAACTTACTAAAAGGCTTGCAAATCATGGTTTGTGTTTCGTTTTCCCCAACCACCCAACACAACCTCTTTCTACTTTCTGGGCTGCCAATGGGTTATTCATCTCTAGGGATTATACGCTCCTTACCCGTGGATTAGATAAATAAAGTTGCTTATTTAAGGATCCCCCTGAAGTGCCGGGACGTTTGGATGGATTAAATTTAATAGATTTAATAAACCCCAATACCGTCGTATATAGTCTGTGCTACGGTATTGTAGAATTGAGAATAATGGAATACGTGCTTAGAGCGGGAGAGGGTATATAGGAGGGACCGAGTGGTATTCAGGATTTTCTTAACAAGGATGTCCAGTCTCGATTTGTATCCTTACTCCAACTCCCTTCTCACCCTCCCTGCCTCCTAGGTATCTCACGTCTAGTCTCTAAACCTTACGGCTATCCTAACCGAATCTCTAAAAAGGTTCTCTAACTGAAGTACCCTGGTAGCATAAACTCCATCTTCTTCACCGCCTCCCTGCCTCTTCCAGCGGGCGTGGTACAACACGCCGACTTCGACGATCCTTCCAAGTGCCTCGCACACACAAGATCCTGGTGCTCCTCCTTCGCCAATTCCTTGAGTATAGCTGCGGCAAGGTGCTTTGCGTTGGCGCCGTTGGCGTGCATGTTACCCATAACGGTTTCGACGGTTACTGCGGCCTCGTTGGTTTCTTACCAAAATACCATTAGCAGTGGATGTTGGGGGGGTGTACTGACATTTAACATTGCTAAAAGCGCTATCCCCGAGATCCATACCGGTACCCACTCTTAGAAAATCATAAGGCCTCCTAAACACATGAAATNGGGGGGGGGGCAGAAAAGGGACTGAATACTCCAGCAGTCGTAATCGGTAGACATGCAAACCATAACATACGCGATTTCTGCTTCCTTCGCAAGTTTTGCTTCTGGGAGTGCAGACATATTGATGACGTCTCCACCCCAGGACCTATACAGATTACTTTCAGCGCGCGTGCTGAATTGCGGGCCCTCTAGTCACCTCCCCCCAGCAGTTAGAACCCCACCATGCCATCCCACTATCTCTTGAGGAGATCGTACCCATACATATCAATAGCCCATCCTTGTGCATCCTCACCCCCTCCCCATTCAACACCCCGTCGCTCCCGATATCAAGCACAACCTTAGCCAGCCCCGCATCAAACGGGTCAGCAAAGCCCACGTGTCCTACCAACCCCCCCTCAAAAAAGGTGCTCGCCCTAATCCCCTTCGTCCGGTCAATGATCTGCGAGGGGATGACAAAGTCGCGGGGGCGAATGTGTTCCTGCAGGCTGCCGACAGCGGAGAACGCGATTGTGGAGCGGACGCCGATGGACCGGAGAGCTGCGATGTTGGCGCGGTTGGGGACCTCCGTCGGAGTGAGTTCGTGGTGAAGGCCGTGGCGCGAGAGGAATGCTATCGGGGTGTCTTGTGGTGTTTTGAGGACCGTGATGGGGCTGCTGGGGGAGCCATAAGGTGTTTGTATACGGAGGCTAGCGACGGCCTGAGGCGAGGTGTTAGCTTTCCCCAGGGTGGATTCGGAGGATAAGGAACCGGAATTACAGTACAGTAAATCCTTCAGCTTCCAGAGCCGAAACTCCGGTCCCGCCAATTACCGCAATGCGTACGGGCTCTTTTTTCGAACACGTTAACAACACTTCCCCAAGACAAAAAGGCAAAACAAACCGGAGAAAGTATCCGGCAATAGCATCCTAGCGTAACTATACGGTAATTTAATCCCCCGAGAATTGTTTGCAAAGCCAACAGTGGAGGGAGGCGGTGGTGGTGGGTCTTTTCAATGCTCTGTAAAAATAAGGGAAAGGAATCCGCATCTAGGTACGAGGGTGGGGAGAACAGGGGACCCCGCGCTAGCTTTACCGGTATCGATAATGGGGTCCGGCAGATTACGGTAGATTAGAGAGGGGGAGGGGGGTGTCGGTAGTGGTGTTACCCTCCTTTGGGATAATCATTTCTCTTTCAAATCCTGATAGGCGGACATCATATGAATTGCTAATAAGTTATCCCAATCCATGCGGAAACTCGCGTGCTCGGGTTACTACTATTCAATGCAACCTGATATCTCCTCCCAGGAGCGCTGTAGAGTTTGGAATATATCGAGACAGACTCACTCTGGTGCAATGCGCCCGATTATAACTGAACTTTGTGTGGGAACACCGCGAGGAGTACGAGAGCCCTCTGGTCGCCTAAACTCTCCCTCCCCAGATTTTCCCGAAAAATTTCCAGCGGGGCTTATCGTGATAAACAGAGATCTATTGTTACCCTTTACCGATATGCCATGAGAACACGGCGGCTCGGGATAATTCATTGACCGATCCGAAGAAAAAGGGGAAAGCGATGATCTCAAGGAAAGGAGGGGAAAGCACGTCCTGTTTAAGGAAGCAAACAGTGACTGCCAATCCGCACACGGGCAAGGAAAGCATCTATGTGCAGGAATGCATACTTTGTCCGCAGCATGTAAAGCATATTCCTACGACAGGTATACGCAACACCACGAAATGGGAAGACCCTGATTGTGCAATAAACGACAAAACCGCGAACCCAGGCCACATCGAACGCCCTCTAATATTTGTCGTGCCCCTTCCCGTTTAATTAAAGGTTTGCAGCCTTCTTTCGGGGAGCAGGTTATGGTCGAGTGATTTCTGGTGACCGTCGCCATCTGTGGAGAGGAGGGGGGAGGAGGTATCATAGGTAGGGGTTGCCTCAATGATAAAAGATTCTCAGGGACTAGACACCTGCCTCCCTATTCCACCAAATATCTTGGGTGTCTGGATGGGTCATGCATCATAACACGGTTCGCCCGGCCATACCACACTAGGCGCAATATTTTCCGGTAGCCTTGAGGGTGCTAAACCTCCTCCGTGCAAGAAAGCATACACAGTCTCTTTTATGCAAAACGTCAATATTATATCTTACTAAAGAGAGGCATCTCATAATTCAACTATCTGACCTCACCAACAAGAAGAATATATTGTAATATAAATCACATCAACACACCCTCCCCAACTTCACTCTCTCACCTTCTCCTCCTCCTCACCCTCACACCCACCTGCACGCTAGCGCATAGCGATAAACCACAGCGACGTCATGCAGACAAAAGAGCACGATCAGGTCAGTAGGGAGGGGGTGCAAGACGCTCAAGACCGAGCCCGAGACTACCGTCGTCAATGGGACTTCCTCCTCCCAGAGCGAGCCTCCCAAAGGGGAGGGTGGTGATAACAATGTGTCGAAAAATTATTATGGGAGTAATAGAGTTTCTCGACGATGTTGTGAGGATGTGTGATTGATTGTTAATTTGTCTGGAGAAGAAAGGTGAGGGGGGGGGTAATTGCATAGTCAATGCTTTTGGTGGTTTCTGCGGGGCGACATTTTTTGGGGGGGTGTTTGCTTTCTTTTCCATTTCTCTCTACTATTCCGGTATGATACTGATCTATCTACTCTCTCCCCATTCCTTCCCCCTCCAATCCACGCGAGTGTCTGGTATATCCTTAATGGACCCGAACACGCCGAGGAGTTCCACAGGGTGATAAATTGGGGGCAAGTACATTTCAGCCCAAGAGAAATGCTGATATTGGGGGGACACAGGTGTCAACTCGGGATATAAGAAGCGGATAGGGACCGAAGCGAGTAGGCTAAGGAAGAAACAAGTTGATGTGGTATTGTAAAGCAAGGATACCGGTATTAGAACAAGCACCCGGCAATCATGGAGGGCCGGGACTTTCGAATGATATCAAGTAACCCCCGCGGACAGCTGCTGGTTAAACAATTAATTTATTCCCGATTGTGTTTTATCGTACAAGTATCATACGAGTACTCCCCTTTGGTACATTTAACGCGTTTGAATACATGCCACAACTACTCGTAATTCAAGTACAATCTTGCTAGCTATGCTATGTACTATGAGAATGTTCGTTTACTCGGACCCCCAACTTCCGTTACCTCTTCGGAACTCCTACCTCCAGTCCTACCTCCGCCTCGCCCCCTGCGACCTTTACCCCTCCCACCACCGCCACTACAACCGTCACTCGTACCCTCACCTCCATCACCACCCGCACTTCCTCTCCCTCGGCCATCCCCTCTGACACCGCCACTTCCACCTCTGCCCTGAGACTTCATACCCCCACGCCGTGCTGGCTTCTCTGTAGCCACCGCTGTCTCAAGCCTCACTCGCTCACATTCTGCATCCCACCACCTCATGAATTCTTGCTCTTCTTGGATTTCTTGGAGGCTTCGCTTCGCAATGTGCTCGCGGAAGAGTTCCTTGTGGGCCTCTTCCTGGGAGATGATGTCTGCAAGTGACAGTTTGGGTGTTGGCTCCGCGAGTATCATAGATGCCGGCCTTCGGAGCGTCGCAGACTGCGAAGGAACGGTAGTGGTTGTAGTTTTTAGCGGTGGATTGGATGTGCTCGGGACCGGGGGTGAAGAGCATGTGGTTCGAGCTGTTGGTATGGTTGGTAGAACTACCGATGGGATTGGTGTCGACACCGTTTGGCTCATAGTCCGCCCGTCACCGTCTCCAGTTCTCTGTTTTGCCGTCTTTAGAACCGACGTGTCAGGTGCAGGTGCAGAGACTTCGTTGGCTAACACTTCTTTAAGACTGACTCGCGCACCGGTATTCACAGTTATCCATGCAGGCTTCGCAGAACTTGTGCTCGGTTTCTGAATCTGAGTAGGGGTGGCTAGTTCCGGGGGGGCAGCTGCGGCAAGTGCTGCCTGCCGCTTTCGCTCCTTTTGCGATAACCTGGCGGGAGCGAGCTTTTCCTCAGAAGACAAGCGGATAGACAAATTCGACTTCCCGGATGAGGATGCTTGCTTCATTATCTCTTTCATATCTAGCTTGTCTCCAAATAAGACCAGAGAAGCTCCCCATGGTTTGGGTGGTGTAGTTGGGGTTTTGGCCGGAGTGGGCAATTCATGCAGGGGGGGCGAACCACCAGCCGGAAATTGCAAGTCGGGATTGGGTGAGGGGATATCAATACCTTTGCCCTTTACACCTGCCCAACCACCTGCCGACCTTGGGATACTAGAGGTCGGACTAGGATACCATCCTGTTCGAGCAACTTTGGACGGGGTCCCCGGAGAAGCCAATGAATTTTGAAGCCCCGTTTCCTCAGTCTTGGATACCTCAGGAGCGGGCCTAATTCCCGACCCCTCTCCATCCATATCGAAGATCATTTCCCGACCTGCATGTGGCTCAATAGTCGTGCTGGTCCCTGTTTTAATAGACTCCTTGCTCGCTCTTCCCTTCGCCTTTTGCGCATGAGACCCGAGGGGTGTCGGGGTCTCAGTATGACTTCCTACTCGGCTGTTCTTGAGCGAAGTGGAAAGAGGGGCAGCACCATTTCCTTCCAGTATATATGATGCAATCAGGGCTTCCCTTTCCTTGGCTGCTACGTCGAGCATATTGGGATATATTTCTCGAAGTAGCTCCTCTTGAACTCCTGTTCGGGAGTGTGGGAAAAGTTGCTGTTGAACGGACTTCACGACCCCATCCAAATCCACCATAAGATCGGCATCTAGTTCGTCGAGGAGGCTGGGACAATTTAGCCAAGGTGTAAAAAGATGAATCCCGATAACTTACTGATTCTCAAGCATAGTCTCCATATTTAAGCAGATGTACTGCATGCACATATTCTTGAAGCCATTTTCCGAACAACCGGCCAAAGCCATCAGCATATGTGCAGCGTTCCTTGTGCTGACTATCGCCAACACCGAAATTAAAGTTGGGTCATGAATAAACTAGATGACTAGGGAACTACTTACCGTGACGTCCTATAATCTTTTGACAGACTTGGCACAGCCTGCCCAGCATCAGCTCGTTCGCAGCGCTCATTACTTCCAAGACAAAGTCTATGAATTCTTCAACCTTTCCACTTTCTTTCCCGACCTTGACGCCATCAAAGCCTTCGACACCCCAGTCCGAGTACAGCCAGTTGACCACCATGTCCATGGCGTGTTTCGATACATGCTTGATATCAACCCTGACGATGCCTTGCTCGCGTCTCTTCATAAGCCACCGCCCGCCGCTACCGTATAGGGCTTTGAAAAACGGACAGCGAGCTTTCATGATGACTGAATGCACCAACACGCTTTCTCCATTTGCAAGTTCAATCATCATATCCGTCGATTCTTCGAATTCCGAACGCGAAGGACCCGATAAGGCATTTGAAAAATCCCTATTCATGGAGCAAGAAGGGTGAGGTGCTACTTCTAGGGCCTTTGCGAGGTGGTCGAGACCGATCTGGGAGGAAATTGACGCAAGCTCAGACCGGATAGCTCTATAGTGCTGCATTCTAGAGCGGTGAATGTTGGTTTGATTCCAAACATCAACAAGAGAATCGGTGTAGACGTAGTACAAAAGGATCAGAAGTGTCTGCAATTTGATGCCCTTGAATACTAATCGTGATTTCTCCTCGGGGGTGGTTGACGGGATGAATTCACCCACAACGCCAACACAACGAGGCCCCCTAACAAAGATGCTTCTCAGAACTGGCGATCTCGCAGCGAGGAAGACTCTATGAGCCGGGATGTTAATATCCGGGCAATCTGAAGTTGACACCAAAACACCGCAGTCCTCTGATTCGGATAACTCCAGATGAGAGAGGTACTCGCGAAGATCTGCCTTCAAAGTAGAACTCATGAGCCATTTGACAGCCTTAACATATCCCTCCGGTGCCCGCGGAGGTCTGCGGATCTTGATCTTGTCTTTGCTGTCGTCCGGTTTTTTATGATTATCGAATGCGCCAGCGAAAGGTAGGAGAGGTTCGAGATCTTTCCAGAGCATGTGATCGTCAACTAGTAATCCGGTCCTCATGATATTGGGATCCCTTCGGATGGCGGCGTATGCTCCAAAATTGTTGCTTCTAATAACAATAATTTTGGTCAACCCAGGCACCCGTTCGAATTTGTGCCGGCTACCCTCGATTCCAAGAGTGCGGCTCTCCTTTCTCTTCACTCGCTTGACCCTTCTCCAAACGCTTCCATTTTTTGTGCACAAAATGATGGATCCATCATGGCCAACATCCACATCTCTAGCAGCCATATGTCCCTTCTTTAAACTCCAAGCTCTTGCTGTTGTGATCTTGCCGGTCCTCGGAGCCTTTTCGGCGCTCTCTTTCATGAACGACTCGGCATCGAGAGTGAAAACATCGCCCGAGACACTAAGTACACATAGCGTATCGCCCCCACCAGTAATCTTGCTCAGGGAATAGCCACGGCTGTGCTTCGAGAATTGGAATGCGGGACTCCAATCCAGTTCTCTTTGAAAAGGAAGTTTCAATTTATAATATTCGAAGTTGGCCAGAATCCAGACCTCCTCATTATTAAGAAGTACAGCCGTAGCTTTATCGATAGCAGCAACATCACGTATCTCGGATGACGCAGTCAAAAACGTAGCAGCTACTTTGCGAGGCGTTGTCTGTGATGCCAGTGTTCTTGCATCCGATGAGTCAAGAACCCCCAGTTGGCCATCGTTCTTTCCAAACGTGAACAGAGAATTATCAGTAACCAGAGCGGTGTGAGTTCTCGATGCTGCGCAACCAATGACCTTCTCCCTCTTCAAAGGCCCGAAAACCTGCCGCGGAGTGGTCTGGACAGGTTCGTCCTGTGGAGCCTTCCCCTGGATGGCGTACCCAAGCTGTCCCCAGGTGTTGGATCCCCATGTCCAAACGTCACCTTCATCGAAAACAACGACGGTGTGATCGAGCCCCAGAGCTACTTTTATAACTCTCCTCTTTGGCAAAAGCGGTGGTGCCAGCGGACGAAGTGTGAACTGGGTTTGTTCGTCTCCAAACCCCAATCGTCCCCCCCGACCAAAACCGCAAACATAAAGGTTACTACTCAAGTCGCCGGTTAGAACGGCAGTATGAAGCTTAGATAGTCGAACATCCATGATACGTAACGGGGCAAATAATGTCGTAGAATCGAGTAATTCTTTGATATCTCCGTCGGTATCACGAAATTTGTCCTTGGTCAGTTGTAGAAGCTGTTTTTCGTCTCTTTGGATTGGCACCCGCTCGGGGTAGGAACGGTCGTCTCCATCCGGAAAACCTAAGGTTAAATTCTTGTTGGATCCGAATGCAAAAATCTCGTCACCACCATCATCGTCAGGACAAGAAGCCTCCAGCTTTTGCCAGTCCAGTAAGATTTCATCTTCGTCTTCTACATCGTCTGAGTGGAGGATACTTTTGCTTTTTGGTGAAAATAGCTTCTCAATTCCATGAACCGAAGCCTCAAACACCTCAAATGGACTGTCGCCTGCATGATCCTTAATCTTCACAGAGGATAAGTCATTCGAAAGAATAGCCCTGGCAGCAGATATATTCCCGTGGTAAAGTGCACGATGTAACGCGGTCCACCCCGATTCCAAGTCCTGTGTGCACGGGTCGGTGAGCGAATGTGATAGTAGTGCCTCAACAAATGGGAGACCACCGCTGTCGGAGGTGCTGCAGGCCAAGTGCAAAATAGTCCTCCCGAAAACATCCAATTCACTCAATGACTGCCTTGTGAGAAGGATATTCGCTGTCGGGGACCCCGGTCTCGGTCTTCCGTTGTTGGCCGACTGGTTCTGTTTTGACGAAGCAGGAGAGTTTATTGTCAACACTGCTGATGAAGATGCACCGACGGCGCCACGGGAATACGAGATCGGAACCGAGCGCGCCAGAAGACGTTGAAACTTTCCAACGTCATTCTCGAGATAGTAGCGCCAAAGATAACTACTCATATGCTGGTGAGAGAGGACTCTCCTATCGCCCAATCCACCTACCACTATAGGGGCGAGGTGACGGGCGAGAGAAGTGTGGTTGGATCGAGAGAGCTTTCCCAATCCGGATATCCGACTTATAGGCTGGAGGCGCTAGCTGCTGGAGCTCTGGAAATGTTCGAGACGGTTGATTGACTGGGTTCCGTGGAGGGCCGGTGGTTGTGCGGATTGGAGAGGGGGAGGGGTAAACTCAGACGAAACTCCAAAGTTCAGGAATATAAGGGAGAAATAATACGCGTAGAGTGGCGTAATTCAAGAACAGTGCACCGGTACGAGTAAGATGCTATGGAAATGGCAACGATGGTTGTTTCGTTTAAAGATTTCCTGCACACCTATGTTTCACGAGGGATGATTGGACGAACAGTAGGCTTCCGCAGACAACCCTCGGTGAAAGGAGGTGATTCGCTGAGATCTTTAAGTAACGTCAAGACCTAGCATTCACTCCAGACCCTACACTATGATAACCTGTACCCGCACTTCCCACAAGTCAACACAGGTATCATACCGGTAAGGTATCATACAGGTGATGTTTGTTCGAAACTATTTTCTCGGTGAAAACCTCCACTCTATAATAAGGGGCTCAAATATGAAATCTCCAAATTCGAGACTAATTCTTTTGTGTATCCAGAGGTACAAGTATCGTACACCGAAGGAAGACCAGTGGCTTCTCCCAACCCAACGACGCGATGACTAATGACACCCGCTCAGATTAGGTTTCTAACCTCACAACCCGTACGATGAGCACAGTAACCCTGCCTTCGTAAAAAAAAAAAAACGTGACTGCAAAAAAAAAAAAATACAATTTTGGCCGACACACGCGCAAGTCTTGGCATTTTCTCTTGAGTGGTATAAAAGGCCCCTCGCCCCCCTCCCCTCTTCTCTCACCATGCGATTTTACTTCATAGGATCATTTCTATAGTAAATCGTCCCATCTGAAACTCTAACCAGAGCCACAGAATCTCCAACCTGGGGGATGACGATTATCTCCTCGGGACCCAAGAGTGAAGCCTTTTTGCCTCTGCTTCGGCGGCGGTGGTGATGATCTCGACCCGAATTGCCGTTTTCTCTTCGGAGTGGGCGATGAGGGTGGGCCTCGATGGAAGTCTGACAGGTTCCGCATCATTATGCTTTATTTCGATGTATCATATCAAACTTATCTAAACCAATGCATTGTATTCCCCATCAAC
This sequence comes from Tuber magnatum, assembly GCA_003182015.1. Taxonomy (NCBI): domain Eukaryota; kingdom Fungi; phylum Ascomycota; class Pezizomycetes; order Pezizales; family Tuberaceae; genus Tuber; species Tuber magnatum. The sequence goes on along the minus strand of PYWC01000001.1, from coordinate 870,761 downwards.
TTGACCTGCGATTTATTCGCGCTTCCACCGGTTCTTGTGGCGGCGGTCCATGTTGTTACTAGCACACGAAGTGTGTGAGCTTGTTTGCTCGACCGCACAAACTCTCGATCGTAATAACACCCGACATGGTATCGTACTCGAGTATTGGAGAGCTTGCATACTAACGTTGGTTCCTGAGGTTATACCGAGGTTGGACTGACCTATCCATCAAAGCCTAAGGATCACTGATGGGCTTTGGGGCTGCAAGAGCCAATTTTGGTGGGAAAGTGCCCCATTGAAGTCGAGAAGCCTTGGGACATATTGTTTATCATACCTATAGTTCGCCTAAGGGATAAGGCTCCTTCAGCGCCGTTTCTTGCCCTCGAGGTATCATATCATACTTGTAGCGCACCGGTAATCTCTGCATCCAGAGACAAAAGACATCGGGAAGGATACGTTAAGTGTCCACCTGGCGCGGTATAATCTGAATCGCTGAACCTGTTAAGTCTCCTTAACCGGTGTTCGCAATTTTGTTAACTTGCTCGGCTAAACCTATCACAGTTTAGCTCATTTCCTATCTAATACTTTTTTTTTTTTCGTACCGCGCGGCCAGAAGTGATAGGGGGGGAAGCATGGGACTCCCGCGACAGAGCGGTCCGCCCGTAAATACCGAATGGATCCTGGTTCTATAATAACCATAGTTTAGCCACTGTATAACCCTATTTACAGCACCTTCAAATACCTGTAGTCTGGTTGACTGCCCTCTTCCAATATAAAAAAATTTGAAGCTCGGGGTCACACACTTCTCCTCCACGGCTCCCAGTGGATCGCAGAGCACGAGTAAATATGGTACCGGTATGATTCTCGTATTTCACTGGAGCGAGTTAGACTATGGTATTGAACCATGGTCAGAGGCCTAAAAGCACAATGTTGTGTGGCCGCAAGAATAAACCCCGTTGTGAGTGCTTGGTTTCGGTTGCCCAGCCAACCATAGTCTACCTTTGATTTGTGTATGATAGACCGTGTGAGCCCTCAGCGAGGCGACACCCTCAGCGAGGCGCGGCGCGGCTTTCTACTGCTGTTGACAACAGGCAGCTTAAGCTGCCAAATATTGCCAAGCCTCGCTGAGGGCTCACACGGTCTACTCGAGTACTCGAGAACAGTACGGGCACTCTTGCCCTTGATTGGCACACCCACACAACACGCAAAGTTTCAAACAGGCAACAGACAGGGTCTGTCTGCCCTTCCGCGATAGAGCGGGTGTTATCTCTTATTTATACCACCTGCATCCCTCCCTCGCCACAAATCTTTGTCCAGGTTTGTGTGGATGGTTTTTACATCTTAGGCCTCCAGCGCAAGACTACACGCATTCCCTCAACCTTTCATCGTTCGCGTCTGACGAGCCCTGCTCAGCCCTTTGACTATAAAACTCCTCATACACAATGGGTTCACCGCCCCCGGGTCCTCCGTATAGGCCTCAAGCTACTTCGACGTCCTCCTCCTCCTCCTCGATTTCCGGCCCCTATGGGCCAAAGAATACTTTGGATAAAGGCACCCCACGAGGATTTGTCGCGAGCAATAATCGCCTTCACGAGCTTCCAAAGTTCGGCTCGACGACTCCTATGAAATCAACCGTTGCGCCAATGGCAGCGGTTCAGGTCAATAGTGTGGCGGACCGAAGGCTAGACCATGGGATAGGCAAGGGCGATTCGGGGTCAGACTACACTGAGCACGGTGGGTATAGGGATGAGCAGAGGGATGCGGAGGAGCGTGAGTACTTGAATTCCCTTCCGCGAAGCCGAGAGGTCCCCTCGCTTCTTGTACTATTGGCCTGTGGCAGGGTGTGTGGATCCGAGATCCTAGACTGACCCTTTTAGCGACAGTTCACCGACATGTTCCTGCCGTGATTGCTAGAAGGGATGAGTTTATGCAACCTTTGCCCCTTGGTGGGCCTAAAGACGCTTGGAGACCTCGCAAACCGACAAACCCAACCAATGCAATCGATCTTACAGCTATCGATGATCAGCTTCCTGTTGTCATTCCTCGCCCTCAAGGTGCCCCCAGCTTTCATTCTACTTATCGCGGGGGCCCTTCGAGTTCTGGATTTACATCCATCAACCAAGGTGCGCAGAATGTAATTGACCTTACTAAGCAGAAAAGACGCCTCCCGCCTACATTTTCTATACCTGGAGGGGGTGCCATTCCGGGCGCGGATGGAACATATTATGTATCATACCGGTAAGGTATCATACCGGTGATGTTTGTTCGAAACTATTTTCTCGGTGAAAACCTCCACTCTATAATAAGGGGCTCAAATATGAAATCTCCAAATTCGAGACTAATTCTTTTGTGTATCCAGAGGTACAAGTATCGTACACCGAAGGAAGACCAGTGGCTTCTCCCAACCCAACGACGCGNGGAAGAGGAGGGGGAGGAGGGAGAGGAGGAGGAGGAGGAGGAGGGGGAGGATATGAGTGTGGTCGAAGGCCTAAACGTCACGCTTCTCCCTCATCAGATCCGCGGTTTGTCTTTTCTGCTTAGCCGGGAAGAGGGGAAGGCTAGAGGTGGTATTCTTGCGGATGATGTGAGTGCTGCTCGTCTGGCTCTTAGGTTTGTAAACTAACACCGATGTTAGATGGGTCTTGGGAAGACAATTCAGTCGATTTCGCTCATTCTCTCACATCCGCACCCGAACTACCCGCTCCATGGCTCTCGTTCTGCGCTTTCGCCCCAGTCGAAGAAGGCAGCTGCGAAATTGTCCACTGATCTCGAGAAGGGAACTCTTGTTATTGCTCCGTTGGCTCTTATCAAGCAATGGGAGGCAGAAATTGCGAGAAGGACAACCGATTCTCATAGAATGCGTGTTTGTGTTCATCATGGCCCTAACCGTGCTAAGGATCCAAGTAAACTACGACGATACGACGTTGTAATCACGACCTACGATGTTGTTCGCTCCGAACACAAGGACTCCTCCTTTGCCGAGGGGGGTGATGGACATGGGCAGCATGTCGGATGTTTCGGTCTACGTTGGTGGAGAATTATACTTGATGAAGCTCATGCTATCAAAAACAGACTCGCCAAAGGTTCACTCGCCGCTTGCGCGCTAAGGGCCAGATACCGTTGGTGTCTTACTGGAACACCGCTGCAAAATAAAATCGAGGAGCTTCAGAGTCTTATTAAATTTTTGAGAGTTGCCCCGTTTGACGACCTTGCGGTTTGGAGGGAGCAAATTGCCAGGCCAATGACTCAGGGTCGCGAGGGTGTTGCATTGGAGAGACTCAAAGTAGTTTTGGGGGCAATTATGCTTCGTAGAACCAAAGATGTTCTCAGGAAAGATGGCGAAAGACTTGAGGCAGAAGGCGGCCAGAGTAGGATGAAGCTTCCCGCGAGAAAAATGGAGAAGGTCGCCGTTCACTTCGACGCACGGGAAAAGGAATTCTACGAAAAGCTAGAGACTAGGACAGAGGAGAACTTGGAGAAGATGTTGGGTGGGTTTGGAGCAGTTGGTGGCAAGGGTCTCGGCGGTGTGAACATGACGAGCGCTTTGCTTTTATTGCTGAGGCTACGCCAAGGTAAGTCCCCTCGGGACCCCATCTAAGCTCTAAAGCTAATGAGTATACAGCTTGTAATCATCCCCAGCTTGTGGCGGGAAAGATTCACAAGGATAAGGAATCTGGGCTTGGTTTGGCTACACCTCGTAAGAAGTCAAGCAAGCTAGCCGCAGTCGTTGATGGTGCATTGGATGATGAGCTGGCTGGATTACTTGGTGGGCTTAGTGTTGATGCCAAAAAATGCGACGTTTGTTTTTCGGACCTGACAAAGGAGGAATCACAACGTGGTGAGGCAAGATGCGCCCATTGCCGGGCGGATCTGGACGAGCTCTCAAGGTCTGCTAAGAAGGCAAAGAGAAAGGAGAAGATTAGGGCGAAAAAGGTGAAGAATAGGGGGAGACCAATCATCCTCGATAGTGACGACGAGGAGGGCGAACCTGAGCCAGAAGGAGAGGACGAAGAAGACGAAGAAGACGAAGACGACGATGAAGGGAGTCAAGCCGAAGAAGGGACTGATACATCAGATGAGGATGATGATATCGGGCCGGGCGCTCGCAAAATCAAAAATCTTATCGATGATGAGGCTGAAGAAGCGTCTGCAGAGGAATCGGATGAGGGTTATCCTAGTCCTACAATTTCTACGAAGATTAAGTACCTTTTGGCTGTACTGAAGAAGGAACTCGAGTCGAAGAACAAGACTATCGTCTTCAGCCAGTTCACTAGTATGCTTGATCTCATTGAGCCGTTCCTGCACGGAAAGGGAATTACGTTCACTCGGTATGACGGTAGCATGAAAAACGATGACAGGGAAGCCAGCTTAAGAAGACTGAGGGGAGAGGGAGAGTACGCGCCTAGGCCCGGGAGGGAAGATAGAGACTGGTGCGGGGTCTTGCTATGCAGCTTGAAGTGCGGCGCGTTAGGATTGAACTTGACTGCAGCTTGTAGAGTGGTTATATTAGAGCCGTTTTGGAATCCGGTTTGTCTTCCCACAGCCCTATTCGTGTCTCAATGCTGATTGCTGGATATAGTTTGTCGAAGAACAAGCCATCGATCGAGTTCATCGTATTGGCCAGGAAACTGACGTGGTTGTTTACAAGATTACCGTTGCCAATTCAGTAGAAGAACGTATCCTTCAACTCCAAGATCAGAAGAGAGAGCTTGCTAAGGCAGCCTTCGGAGATGGTGACGGCGGCCTCGGAAATGCTAAGGCAGCCAAATTGAGTATGAAGGATATCCTGTATCTTTTTAGGCGTGATGCTGAAGGGGTCAATTCGCCCGCTGAGGCACGGGGTTTGGGCGCTCGCACCAAGATCTTGGGCAAAGGCCCTAGCAGAGGAGACGATGAGAGGGGCGTGGGTTATACCCGGGAGGCGCCGGGGAGATATGTTACCCCGAATGCTGAGGAGGAGCGAGAGAGAAGAAGGGTGAACGAGATCTTTAATCCTTATGGTAGGAGATAGTCGTTTGTTTGTGATTTTATTACATTGGCTTACTGTTGTTACATTCTGGTTGGAACAATGCATGGGTACGGGTTACGCTTTTACAATATCATTCATAAAAATTAACGTTCTCAACTCTCTGAAACCTTTTGCTGAGACCCTCATGATGAAGTTGTGAATTGTCACTTTCGAATATGTCCTGTGCAATGGAGATCTTTGCCTCGCCACCCTTAATCTAATCAAGACTTAAGAATTCTCGCAACATACGCCCATTCACATACGGTCACTCGGCAACACCCCCGGTGAAAAAAAAAAGGCCACATATCATAATATTATCATACCGCCATTAAGCGGGAGCAAACGGTGTAGGCGCGCGCTCCTCCACCTCACTCACTATATAAACCCACCCTTCCGCCTATCTGGATTTCATTCCTTCTCTCCTTGGGGTGGTTTGATAACAACCGGAACTTTTATGGTTTCAATACACCCGTACAGACGCCACGAAAGAATACTTACTGGTGACAGATAGCGCGTTGGAACACTTACCAATCGCCTCGTTGGGGTTCCTTTTCTTTCTTTCTTTCTTCCCTTTGTTTGCTCTTCCTTCTTTCTGGAGTCTCGTGGGAATAGCGGGAGTGGTTGATAACAGCTGCACTGAGTTAAGAACGAGGGAGAATACCTGATAAAACTCTTAGCTTGATTAACTTTTTCGACCTATGATACTGGGAGTGGTGGCGGCATCGGATGATTCTTTAGCGCCACGATACCGAGAAAAGATTGCAAAGAAGAAACCAGCCCCGCGTCCTTCGCGGTCCAGCAACCCCCAGCCACCATCTGATCTGTCCGCCCCTTGCACCTTTAATAGGAACAGTGGTAGGAAGGTTGGATCGCAACATCCTGGAAAACAAGAGCGACCGGGCATTTGATTTTAGTGCCCTGTCGCAGACAGGAAAGGACAATGCGAATGTTGTTGTTCGAGATTCAACAGTTCCTAAACTGGGGATGAAAGATTGTGGGGGAAGAATACCGAAAATGGTAAAGGAGGTTGCAGGGGAGTTGGACCAGTTTAAGACTTGCATAGCAGAGGTCATGGAGCAGCATACCGTGGGCTTCAAATGTGTGTAATTGGTGAACAAGAGTAACTATTCAATCAGGTATATTATAAGAATACTTTCAGTTGAAGTTTGCTGTTTCTATTATGGAAATTGGTGGCCCTCAAATACATGAATTCTGTTCATCTCCAGTATGAATGATTCCCAAAATAATAAAGTGCTAAGTGATACTTTAAGGAAACGAGAAACAAATCAAGTATCAAGTAATAATTTCTTGGCAGCCCAAATACCAATACTATTTCCTGTACTATGTATAGTACAGTAATAGTACTGTACCTATACTAAACAGAGAGTACCAGTGAGTAAAAAAAAAAGGCTCTAAGACCAGTAATGGTATTCCTTGAGCATTTGTAATCATTTTTGGAAAGAATATTTCTGGTACAAGAATCATATTCTTATTGTTGGAGCAGGTTACTGTAGGTTATCCTCATAATCATTAGGATATTGGGTCAAGGCCAAGTGGAGCTTGACAGTCATATATTTCTATCTTTACATAGCCCCTTTGTCGCTAGTAAAGATGGATCATCTCTCTCCTTATACACCTCCATTCCTACAGGTTATGAGCCTCTACATTTTCAACATATGATATAGTTATCTATCAGGAAATAAAGCCTATTTGATAGAAGGCCCTATGCTATTTCAGTTTTCAGATCTTTATCTTTCTATACTGTATTATTCCTCCCCACACTCAGCTAAAGTTATGTCTCAATTACTTAACTCATAACAACTCAGTCACATTATATTTTGACTCCTTGGAGATTCCAATTTTGGCCCTTAGTAACAAAGAATGTCGGACCAGCTTAAGAAGCTAGATTTATAGTAGATTGTTTCCGGTAGAGAAGTTACACTACCAAAGCCAAAGGTGTAACCGGTATGGGTACTAGGTTATGTTTTATGTTTGGTTTCACAGTATCGATTGATACTCATATTGTTTCATGTGCTATCCCTTGATTTATATAATATTTTATCTTTGGTCCTACAGTATCAATTGATACTCATATTGTTTTGTGTCCTATCCCTTGATACACACAATATTTTATGTTAGTTTTTACAGTATCGTTTGATACTTGTATTGTTTTGTGTGCTATCGTTCGATACACAAAGTGTTTTATGTTTAGTTTTACAGTATCGTTTGATACTTGTATTGTTTCATGTACTATTACTTGATATATACGAGATTTTATGAATTCACTCATACTGGTTATAAGCAATAAGTTGTATTTAAAGACCACTGATTTCCATGATGGAAATGGCAGACTGTGACTGATAGTATTTCTAAATATACTTGGTTGAACAGTTACTCTTTGAATTCCTATTATACTCTCTCAAAGCCTTCTTTAGTAAGTAGCACTTGACTCTTGTTAATCAAGTAGCTATCTGCTTCTATCATACCAAGATGTGACTAGCACCCCAGTGTGAACATGATAGAAAAGGATAGTATGGATCAAGCAGTGATAGCTCTATATAGTAAGTAGTTAATTAAATATTTCAGAATTACAGCCAAGATTTACAATGCTATGGAACCACATATTTGTATACAATATGCTTTCAATGAATATGATAAGGATCCCAAAGCACTATGGGATAAGTTGGTTGAGAGATATAGAATATTGCTAGAGTTAGAGCTCTATTACGTTTGAGAATCATTGTGGGATTATATATTAGATAAGCACCAAACTGTTACAAAATATATACATGAGATTGAATGTATTATTGAATATCTCCATGAGGCTGGAGAGGATATAAAGCCCTGTGAAAAGACCTTGTACCTACTGAATGGCCTCCCTGGATCATAGCATAAGTGGTGTGATCTTTAGGTGACTATTATTAAACCTGACAAACCAGATATACTAATTGCAGCAATTAAGACATGGGAGACAGATATTAACCATGACAGGAAAATAGTAAGTGATGCTATGTTAGTATTGAGTAATAGATCCCATGGTGGTCAGAATGGAAAGCTGTTACCAGAAGCTAGCAGAGATCATAGTGAGTCAAGAGAGATGGGCCTAAGTGGGATGAAGAATACAGCAAGGGTAGATGAGGATGTTACATGCTACTACTATTAGAAAAAAGGCCATAAAAGGGGTGAATGTAGGAAGTTAAAGGTTAATCACACAAAAGATATAGTAAGAGATAAAGCAGACATATCAAGTTTGGTCACCTCAACTTTTGAAAAACAGTTTTCAGTTATCCAATCGATATTGATAGCATTCATTAATTTTTCTGCAATGTCTTCTTCAAGCAGTGGTTATTGATTATTAAACAGTAGATGTAGTATATATATTACTGGGACCTACAAGTATTTTATAGAGTATGTTTCTATCAGACCTAGGAAGCACAGGATTTGGGATACCAACAATATAGGGATAGATATATTAAGTGAAGGGAAAGTTGTTTTGACTGTATGGGATACTAAGAGAGATGAGTAACAAACTTTAGTTATAACTAGTGTCTTACATGTACCAGAGTGCGGTAATAATAGTTTGCTCTCAGTTTCTCAATTTTGAAAGTTGGGATAGTCTGTACTTTTTCCACAGAAACGAGATACTATCCTGAAGTAGGCTGGTAGCTTGACTGTTAAACTGGCAGAGGTTAATAGACTCTATCTACTTGAAGTTGAAGAAGAAAGGAGGACTACCAGTATGATGGGAGTACAAATATTTGAGAATGCTAGTCAGGTACCCATGGTGAGCAAGGTGGTATTGTGGCATTTCCGTCATAGGCATCTGGAAGCTGATACTACATGAAAATTGTCTATGGAGGAGAATGGGATACTGTAGATGTTGCTAGTTTGTCGTTGTATTGGTAGTAGTTATATTTATAGCAAAATGACACAAAAGCCTTTTCCTGTACTTTCAGATACCACTTGAGCTTTGAAGCTCCTAGATCTTATACATAGTCATATAGCTGGACCTATGGAACCCAAGTCTTTAGGGGAAGCCTGTTACCTGCTTATGTTTATAGAAGATTTTTTACATCTTAAGGTGGGATACTTGATAAAACAAAAGTTACAAGCCTTGGCCTATTTTAAGGACTACAGAGTACTAGTTAAAAAGCAATAAGGTCATAAAATCAAAAAGCTGAGAACTGATAGTGGTGGAGAGTATATATCATATGAGTATGTTTATCTACTATGATAAGAAGGAATTGAAGTGCAGCATACTGTCCTCGATACTCCACAATCAAACTGCTTAACCTAGCAGGTGAACCAAACCATTATTGGTACAACTAGAGCATTGCTGTATCCAGTAAGTGCACCTAATAAGTTTTGGGGTAAGGCTGCAATGGCTGTAATATATGTATACAATTATCTGTCAAGTTGTATATTGCCAAATAGAATAACTCTCTATGAATATTGGTTTGGAACAAGACCTGTCTATGGTTACCTCCATGTTTGGAGCTGTGTTGGATATATTCGGGTTTCCAAGAGGACTCAGAAGAAATTAGACAAGGTGGCTGAAAGGTATATGTTTGTAGATTATACTATATCTAGCAAGCTATATAGATTCTGCAGTTTAGAGAAATGCAAGTTTATTATTTCACAAGATATTGAATTTCAGGAGTCTGACTCATACTATCTGATGAAGGTATCCAAAAGCCCTGATCAGTCATGCTACTATGCTGCCAGTATTCAGCCTAGAGAGGAGCTTCTTATATGAATAGTGAATTCAATAAGTACGATAAGAGTATAGAGAGTATTCAGGATGGTGAGGCTGAGGGTCCTAAGGCTTATGATAGAGAGAAGGACCTGGTAGAAAGTGAGCAGTTAAAGGGTATTGAACAAGAGATTGAGTAGAAGTTGGATGTGCCAATAAAAGTAAAGAGGGCTTTCAAAATATTGTGTGAACTAGAGTCAGATAGAGATAGTCAATTTTGAGGCTCAACCGATGGAGAATTACTAAAGACAAGGGAAAAGTATCAAACTTGAAGTCAGCAGAGTGACTATGAAGTTCAATTAACAACAGATGCCATGATTGCAATAGTTTATATAGTCAAGACAGGATCTGAGAACTACAAGGCAGTAATAGAGACACTAGTGGCAGTACAATTACAATCTACAGTCGACTCAGAATATGTGTCAGTGATAAAGAATCAAGTTTTGACATTTGTTGGTTTTGTTCCTTCTGTGTAATGGGAGCACTTCAAGGAAGATAGATTTAAAGATTGTGACCATACCAAACAACTTCAAACTTATCATCACAGTTCACACACGAATGTAGGAGTAAAGTAAATAGTAAAACTTAATATCATTAAGCCAAACACTTTACTCAATTAAGGTCTCAAGAGGATCTTGATTGTATTGGAGTAGGAGAGTTCTTACATAGATTTAAGTAGTCAGAATTTATACCAGAAGCTCTCCTATCAGTTTACTCCAACTATTTGACTACACTCTTCTCTATTAAGGATTGTTTGGCACTTTTTTCATATCCCCATAGGCATGCGTGTGTTGACACACTCTAGTCAGTGACCTTCTTATGTAGTTCAGTTTCTGCAGTACATCTCAATTACCACCAGCATTTTTTTCAAAACTTTTTTGCATTAGTGCCTTGCTAGTGACTAACTATCAAGACACCTGTGAGAGCCTATTAATTTACAAACATCTTTCTATATGGACTTCATCTATACAAGTCCCTGTTAGCTCCTCTAGTCTATGCATTCTGTCTACTTCTATTGAGCCAAAGGCCTATAGAGACTCTACCAGTAGAGTGTCCAGTATGGTGATCCAATAGGTGCTACCCATAACTACCATAACCAAAACCACCTCAGTCATGATAAGAATCATGCTTTTAGTGTCTTCAAACTTTCTTTACAGAAGCTACAGCATAGGGGCATGTTTAGGATTGATAGGTGTAAAACTGTTCCAGTTGTCCCCAGTATTACCCGGGACAACCTCAGGGACCTCCACAGTTAGCTTCTACTATCTCTGTCAATTCTGGTCTGCTTTTGTTTGAACAACTTGGAGAAGGTACTTCACACTCTCACCTATGCTCTCTCATATATCCTGCAAACAGCTTATAGTTAGACAGATAGCCAGAGCACATATGGTGTTATGAGCATATTTGTAAAAGCTCACTTTTACTAGTTTGCACACAACTACACAACCATTTGCCTATGATATTCGGAACTCAAGGCAGGGCTGGAGGAGTATGATAAGAATAATACCTCCAAGTTACAGCTTCTTTGAAGCTCTATAGCTAGACTAATAGCATTCCAGAGAATCTCAGATTTGGGGACTACATATAGTTTTGTGTGACAAACATTTCAGTAATTTTTCTCAAAGTCCCCAAGAGACTTTATAGTGCAAGGTAGGGTAACTCAGGATCTTTGACAGGGTAACCTGAGTTCCAAGGCAGGGTAACTAGACTCTCAAGGTAGGGTAATCCTGTCTGGATGTCCGGGTAACCTTACCCTGTTATCCTAGCTACTTTTTTAGTGGAGTTAGACACTTGTGTCATTTCTCTAGTTACTCAGCCTAGTAGGGTAACTCATTTATCTAATATCTTAACTGTTCACAGGGGAACCCTGACCATTGGGTATGTAACCAGTATGGGTACTAGGTTAGGTTTTAAAGTATGGCTGCAAAAGTGCTTGTCCGGTAGCGCAATGGCAACCCTATGATTACTACAAATTTACTACCTATTCAACTGCAACTGCTTAGAATAAACTGAAAATATGTATAGACATACAATAAATATAAGGAAAGCTATATATACAATTAGAAAGCAAAAAAAATCAATACTTTGTATACTATCTCCTTGCATCTAAGACAGCAACCACTCTATTAGGCAGAGACTCCCACAACTTTTCCAGAAATTCACCTTTAATATCCTAAGCCCAAACCTGATTGAGGGCTTCTGCTGGATATTTTCTAACAGTCTCTGAACCCCTCTTGGTCTTGTGAATATTGGGAAAGTGCTGGTATAGCTTTTCCTTTACCCTCTTCTAATAGTACTCAATTGGATTGAGGTCTAGAGAATTGGGTAGCTATTCCATAACCTGTATATTGTTTTCAGCAAACCAAGTCATAGTATCTCTTACAGTATATGTCTTTGCACCATCCTGCTGAAAGATAGGATCCCCAACTGTATCCTCCACCTCCTGCCAGACATCAACTAAGCTATCCTCCAGAACTCTAATATATATAAATCTATCCACACTTTTCTCAAAAAGAGGAATTAGAGGACCCTTGTTTCTACTCCAAATATAAGCCCAAACCATCAGCTTCACCCCTGGCTCCTTGGTAACCCCATGAATACAGCCTTTGTACTACTTTTCTTCAGGTGTTCTGAATACCCAAATACTCTTAGGATCTTTGGACTTTTCAACCATGCATTCATTACTAAAGATGACCTCTTCAAAGTCTTTCTTTGTCCAATCCTTATACTTCATTGCCCAAGCCAACCTCTTAACAGCATGCTCATCCTTTAGGAGGGCTCTTTTCCTAGCCCTCTATTTCTTTATATTGACTGATGCCAAAGCTCTCTTGACTGTATGAAGGGAAGCATGAGGTGCAACATAATTGTGCAATTCTGATAAAGTCTAGTGGCATGCCTTCTTAGACTCTCTGACTAGGTGGCTACAAGTTCTGGTAGTAATAATTCTTGGTCTTTCAGGTTTTGGGAGAGTGTTTGCATCATCTCTCTTTTGAAAGCGGTTATAGAAACTTTGGACTGTACTCTTAGGACAGTGTAAGAGCTCTCCAATTTCTGAGAGAGATTTTTTTCCCCTCAGAGCAACAATTTGCCCTTTCTCAAACTTGGTGAGGTAGCCTGTCTTCTGGGGAGGCATTGTGGTTCAGGGGTGGTTGATCATCAAGGTGGGGTTTTTTGAGATATTGCTTGGTAACTACTGAGTGGACAAATACTTTTGCCCTAGTACTTTACCACTGGAGGAACAGGTTGAACCACACCTGAGTTCCTGACTCCTGCTTTCCGCTGTTGGCATTTGCGTACATGTAATACATTGGCTGTTAGTACTTTGACTTGTACTCTACCATTCCAACAATTTTCAATCATTAGTCTCTAATATATTAATATACATTATTTAGTTTAACTTTACATAAATAGTTTTCTTATATCTATTGCAGCCTGTCTTATCTTTGCCCTTCGTACGCAAGCCTTCTGGGTATGTGGATTGATAATATGTTGTACAGGAGGTTCATTTGAACTTGCTGGACCAGCTTTTATACAATTTGGGGCCGACTTTGAGACTTGAAGCAGGGAAGGATTAAATTGTAAGAACATTTGATATTAATTCAAATTGAGGATTTGGAGATTGAAGATAAGTTCAGAATTGATAACAGAATAAGAAAGAAAAATATTTTGATCCAAGAAAAACCATAACAGCAATGAGACTCGAACATATGACTTTGGAACTTCAAATTTGTACTTAAGTACCCTAGACCCTACTTATTTGAAGCATTGCATTTTGAATCTCCACTGGTCCACCTTTTTGGCGTCCGCCACCGTAACATTCTAATTACCGCAGAACAGACCCTTACTGTAGCTGCAAGCCACGGTTTGGCCCAAAGCCACCCACATAAACAACTTTTTTAAGGGCCCCATTGGTCAGTTTATGATACATACCCGGTTCCCAAACCATGTTTGCAGCTGTCTTCCTATAGACGTTGTGCAAGATGGCCGGTATGTGCTTGTTTTCAACTAGCAACTCCGAAAGAGTCTCCATTTAATCATACCCGATGTCGTAGAATAGGTGAAGCATAGGTTAGTTTTTACAGGGAGTGGGAAACGAAACAGTCGCACCGCACCCCTTTACTCAGAATGAGCGTTCAAAGCTGTCTGTACAATGCCTGATGCATTGTGTACTTTCTCCACAAGAAGAGAGATTTTTAGTGTCCATTTTCTCGAGCTGGTGCTTACCATAACCCGATGGGTATATGGTGCAAAGCGTTTGAAACGTATAAACGTATACCAAGGCCGTTGCATCATGAAATGCCTCTAATGTATGAGGGCGAAGGGTAAATATCGGGAAAGTTGTTTTGGAACATTAGGTGTTCAATTCTGGTTCATGTCACATATCTTTCTCCGCAATTTCAACCAGAACTTGTTCGCCGCAACACTGCACCCCGGTAAAACAGAGGCACTACATGATGCAACGGCCTTAGCACACTGCACCATTCCTTGGTTGGTAACTTCAGGGTTGGCTCCATGGCCCAAAGATACAGCAGTATGTTATTGTTATATTGGGAACTTTGAACCCCCCCGCAGTTTACCACGCACCGTACCTTACACCCCCGCGGGAAAGCTTACCGTGTACCAGGAACCCCCAACACCCCCTATTGGATGATTTGCTTTAGATGTCTAGAACAAATCTTTCAGATTTCAGCCACCTGTATCTCAATGAAAAAGGGGACAAATGCCCAATTACCGGAATTGTGCCGGCATATTTTGACTGCGCATGCTGAATAAGGGTCCATTGGATCCACCAGCGTAACCACACTTCTGTTGTTGTGCTATCAGGGAACCTCACCATGCCGGCTCAGACCTGGGATGTGTACTACAGGTTGGGGGGGGGGCTTATCATAGTATATGTTAGGACTTTGTGGCTCACCATGTAATTTTACTGCTGGTTTGGCAGAATCCATAGGTAAGAGGCCAATGTTACAAAGAGAAAGGTGGGGTTGTTAATTCGAGTTCCAAAGCGCAGAATGGTGTCGGTTTGTAAATATTCTTGATATCGGTGATCGCACCACTCCTGTCCCCTCGAACTTGACACCCCCCAACTATCTCTGAGCTACTAAACAATCTTGCAAACCACCTCCAGAGTCGATACTAGTGAGTGTTCCCAACCGTCCAGTCCGTCCGTTTTGGGGGTGCGATGGGACGGACCATCCCAGGTAGTCCGTCTTTTTAAAGGCGCTAGGACGGACTACAACCAGGGGTGGTTGGACCGGACGGATTGGAGGGGACTACCGTCTTATACCAGTAGCTGGCCCCCCACAGTTCCCGGCCGGCCCATCACTCCCCCCTAATAGCACCTTCTCAGTGTATAGGACCCTAAGACTGCCTACCGTCTTGCGTTTTCACCGCCCGGGATAGACCATACAAGCTCGTCCGGTCCTGTCCAGAGCTCTTTGCAGTCTCCCCGCAGGGCCACCGGACAGTTGGGAGCACTGATACTAGTTCTGCAGTTCACTCTTCTAGTTCACAGTTCATGAACTATCATACGAGTCTCTCGTTCGAACTATATAGGGGGTTAAGGGTAAATGAGGCGACGCGGTTCTCATTGGTTTCTGGGTCACTCGGCCAATGAGAGAGCAGGAAGTTTTGGGATTGGTATCATACCTTTTGAGTTTGCCTACTTTTTTTCCCCTCCAAAAAAAAACACCGAGATTGGCTGTTTCCATGGTTATACTTACCAAGCTTTGGCCAGTTAAAACTTCGGTTAACCCCAGTTAAATACTCACTTGACTTCACTAATTCCCACCCCCTAAGTATTGATCGGGTGCGGTGAAACCCCTATTGATAACAGAAATCTCGAAATGTAGAAAGTCAACCCTGTAGAGAATCCCCCATTAGGGCTAGCATTCAATTGCTCTATTGTTTTCATTGACCACAAGAATTGTTTTGACACAAATAAAATAAAAAGTCTCAAGTCTAAATTTTTTTTTTTTGCAAAAATTTGATTCTCTGGATAGCAAACAAATTCCTTGCAGCACCCCACATCTGTCCCCAAAATCTGCCAGTCCAAAAAGAAAAGAAACACTATTTTACAAACCAAAGCTAACCCTCTATTTCTATGATTTCCCAATCCCGTCTACGCGCCATCTACGTCTACGAAGCAAAATTCTACGATTAACAGATAAGCATTACAGTGGCTCCAGCGTGTGGTTTTACAATCCACAGGAATGTAGACAGTTACTTATCCTGGGACCCGAACCAGTAATTCTGAGGATGATATAGGTGATCACCCCCCCGGGGCCAGGTTACTGTTTTCACCAGTACTGTTTATCCCAATGCCCGCACCAGCTCCAGCTGGAAGCGAAATAACCCAGCCGCCCAACGAACTCAATTGTTGGTTCTGCTGGTAATTTGGCTGTTGGTGCTGGTAATGGAGTTGTTGGCCAGGTTGATTGTTTGGTTGCAGTTGATAATTTGACTGCTGATTTGACTGGTAGTTGCCCAACTGTTGAGTTGGCTGGTAGACATGAGGATTCAATTGCTGATTCGATGGCTGGTAGATCTGATGATCCGATTGTTGATTTGGAGGAAATCCAGAGTAATTGTTTGCTAATGTCGACGAGCTATATGTGCCATATACTATATATGGATTCTGGTTAGCAACCTGAGTTGCATTACCAACACCCACTCCATTGGGAGTTTGATTAATAGCAACTGCCACAGGTTGGACATTTGGCTGTGTGGCTGCGACGATTGGCTCTTGAGTAACAGTGCCGGTACCTAACGGGATATTAGCCTGTTGATGGGACAAGGCTGCTAAGTCTTCACAAGCACAACGCCTGCGAAGAGATAGTTGGTGATCTCCATTGAAGTTATTTACTGCTCGTCGCCCAGACATCCTAGAAGTGAGCGAGTGAGTAAGTGATTGAAACGATTGATTGATTGATGGATGGATGGATGAACTAACAAGTGAGTAAATGGATGAATCGATGGATGGGTGGATAGACCAGTGTGTATGTTGAAGAACAGAAGAGTATAAAAGTGGAATGAGGATGGGTGATGGATAATGAGAGATGGGAGCGAGGGAGCGAGAGACAGGGTGGTGCGGGTGAGGGGATGAAGGGAGGGAGGAAGGGAGGAAGGGAGGAAGGGAGGAAGGGAGGAAGGGAGGAAGGGAGGAAGGGAGGAAGGGAGGAAGGGAAGGAGGAAGGGAAGGAGGAAGGGGAGAGGTGTGTGTGTGTAAAAGAGGTAAGAGGGGAAGAGGGCGCGGGTGGGCGTGCGGGCACGAGGTGTAAGAGCGCTCGTGGGAAGAATGGAAAGGGCAGACGGGGGTGCAAGCTAACGAGTTAGGGCAGTCATAATGCCTCCCGACGATGGGTACGTTAGCACCTTTACTAAGAGTTTGCACCTCTCCTCTCATGCGCCGTACAATGTATCGGCCCGGGAAGTGGGTGGGACGCAGAGGTGAATTATCTAGTATGAGAATTTTGCGCGAAGCCTCACGGCGGAATCTTCACCAATATCAAACCTACAAACTCGGACCAAAAATGGAAAAATATAAGATACTGTGCTATCAGGGATATCTTCTACACTTCTGAATTTTCTCTCCCTACTGTTGGACGTCAATTGGGATTTCCAGATCTCGACCCTTTTTGGTGTGTTTTAATTGATTCACTTTCTCGTCTGACCCATTTCCCAGTCCAATACGTTACTCGTAATGTTGGAGCCTTTTAAAAAAGGACTGCTACTGAATAGCACCAAATTAGGCCCTTTTTCTTGGATCTGAATGGAGTGCAAGAGAAGTTCGTTTTGAACACCCTTTGACGCTACAGGTGGGCTCAAAAAAGGTCGGATTAGCATGTGTACTTGCCAAAGCCAGAAGTGTTGGGGAACCTCGGTGTTTTTTTGGTTTTTTATGCGCCCGGGCGGTGTCAATGATTCTGTATGCTTTTAATCTCTGCAAGCAGGGTTCCGGCGCTGTGCTGGTGAGTGCTTGTGCGCCTATTCTGAATCAGTATTAAGAAAAAGCGACGCTTTCAGGAAGGGAAGTGGTATCTTTACAGATGGGGGTTTGGGGCCTGGCGTTAACGTTGACTTTCTGTTCATGTTCAAGCTATGGCGTAATATAAGCCCTTGGTAACGAGCTTCCAAACTATGTACATATCGTGGATATGATACCTCCGCAAGCTCTGGTATCATACCTCAAGCGCACTTTTTAACTCACAACCCAAAAGCCGAAATCCATTTTAGCTTTACTATTGGAATTTGCGGAACCGGGTATCGAAGAGTAATGAAGAGGCATTCAATTCACTAGCATTACTAGAGGCGGAAATCACTTCTTAGAAGCAACTGAAGCTGAGTATGCCATAACACTAACAAAAAAATTCATATCTGGCGTGAAGCATCTCTCTCCAACCTGTAATATTTCTGAGTTATACCGCTGCCCCTTCCCATAGATACATCGTGCTCCCTTTACTCACACGGCTTTTTCTGCCGCCCTGGCCTTGAGTGGCATCCATTGCCGTGCGAAAGGGCTATGATACCATTTTGACAGGGGCATGGCAAAACCCGGAGGGCGAGGAGCAGGGTTATTTAGCAGGCAAAATTTCTAGTTCGTCAAAGTAGAATAACGGGAAAATTTCTGTTATCGTGAGCTGTATCATATCATACTCAATAATATTATGCGCACCTGGGCTCATGCAACACGTAAATTAACACCCAACTCTCGTGAGAATGAAGGGCTATCCTCCGGTTGCTCTGGAACTGTCAACTCGTTGCCAGGTATACAATGGTCAGATTTGGCAACAGTTAGATAAACCTGGTCAGCAAATCAGATCTTTGGCCTTTTCGCTGCTCAAATGACTCAGCAAGATTGGGGAGGCCCAACAAGTTTATATTGTTCTAGAACAGGCTCAGCATGGCTGGCTGCGGACTCTACTATGATATCATACTTCGGAGGCTAAGTGATAACCTTAAAAATGATTATTGAAGATCCTGGGTTCAATTCACCTTGCTAACAAGTTTTGTTTTATTTCCAGTAAGTTATTAAGAGTGAATGATGGTATCCCGGGTAATCCCACCGCGTTTGTGGGAATGAGGAATCTTGTGCTGAGATTGAATCTTCCTTCATTGTGTTGGGTTGTGTTGAGTGAAATAAAGCACTTTTGGGGCTAGAGAAGTAGAGGTTTGGAGTTCAGGGCGTGGGAACGCCGTAATTCTGGCGATATGATATTACAAAAAATATCTGAGAAGAAAGTGCAGGGTCTTTGAAAGTTGCTTTGTTGAGGGTAGCCTTCATACCGATAGGATTGGGCCTTGGGTGTTGCATTGGCCTGGATGTGCTTGTGCATTTTGGATGCATCAGACTATACTGATCCTTGTTAGTGGCGCACAGGTTTTTCTTCACGCCCCCATTGAAGATTGTCTATCCGAGCGGTCAATGTTCAAGTGCACTGCCTAAACTTGTATCTGGCGATCAGTGTCTGGTAATGAGACAAAGTCTCCTCCACTTGTTGGGTGGTTGTGTAACAACAGCCGTGTTTTTAGAATTGTCGGGTACTGTACAGTACAAGCACTGTACCCCAATCGTCCCCCAGAATTTCGGTTCAACACTCATCAATGATCCGTATTGGTGAAACGCAGGGAATTTGGTACCATCACGGGAGAGGGTAGAACAGAATTTTTAACCTTTCCTTCCCGATGGGGAGCTTTCCTTTTTCCTTTTTCTTTTCCCTTTTGCTTTCTGCTACCCCATCGCGCCGAAAATATCTGGGCACAGAGAAGGCTCTATGGTACCAGTAATCCTTTGAGATTTTGCAGCCTATTCTTTGCTTTCTTTGAAAGGGGCGTTGATGCGAAAAGCGGGGCCGCGGAATGACTGGGGTATTCATGGAGATGATATCTGGGTTGCAATACGAGCAGAACCCCCTTATTGAAGCTGGATGAATATTGATGGAAAAAGTGGGAAAGAGTGTCACCTCTCGGGGCCAATTGTAACATCTTCTCATTCTTAGATCCCGCGCTTAGGTTCCAAGATATTCCCTGGAAAAGTGTGAATAGAGGTAAGTGAGAGGCAAAAGTATGCGAGTAGGAACAGTGGACTCACTTGCCTGACGTTCTTGGTGGGATAGACAGGTCCCTAAAATGCATAAAAAGCTGTCTTGTGCGGAGGTAGGTATCATCGTGACGCATAGGAAGCTCTTTGGCATTATTCGCGACAAGCTGAATGACATCCGGCAAGTGGTGTGGTCGATCCACAGAGCGAGGTTATATGGCGGACGAACCTACTGTAATTCACCCGGCCGGTGATCTTGGCCATGGAGGTTCCACAAAATTATCGGTGGAGGTGGGAAGTGATCTGAATCTAGGTAATAATAACAAAAAAAAAGACTTTATGTTTGGCTAAGTCTCAAGCATTTGCAGGAGCTACACAATAATAAATTGCATTACAAAAAATATAACACCATCCCGAGTGACGGGCGTGGGCAGAAAAAACGTCCATATTAAGTTGCAGATTCCCAAGAGGAGGCGAGGCTGACAATCTGCTCCCCCGAGATTTCCTCTCACCCCATTGGCCCAAGTTAGCGGGATAACCCGCCCGCCACCAACTCTAGGAATTGAGCATCCGCAACCTCGTCCCAGTCGAAATCTTCATCGGTCAAATCTGGCAGTTGAGCGAAGACCTCGGGCTGTTGTGCATAGTGGTTAGCTTCCACGCGGATGAGTCACGATGGAGGAAAAGGAAAAGGTACCTTCATCAAATCCAACAAGTCCTCCAACTCGATGGCAGCTGCCGCCATCTCTTCTTCCGTCACCTCCTTGCCCTGATCGTGCCCCCCGATCACCATAATCTCCTTCTCCTGGTTCTGCTCCTGCCCAACTTCCTCATCAATCATCAGGACATCTTCACCAACATCAGTGGCAGGAACAGGTCCGCCTTCATAGTTCTCACCATCTTTAGACATCTCCACTTCTATTTCATCATTCCCTGCCTCTCCTTCGGCTGCACACGCTCCTTCCATCTCCTTCCCAGAACTCTTCCTTATCTTATAACTCAAAGACCTCACAACCCGGTGAACAGCCTTATAAATCCTACCGTTGCCAAAGTTAGCCCATCAAACCCCCCCGAATACTGGGAGAGAAAAATACCCGTCGTAATCCTCCGGCCAAACCAACCCCTTCCCGCCCTCAGGAAAAAACTTCGGCCCAAGCTGCACAAGGGCATCATCGAGCCATTGACGGTAAACCTTCTCGCTTTCCTTGTTGCCGAAACGTTTGACCTCGAATCCGGGAGTGCCGGGGCGGACAATGGACTTGATGTGAACTTTTAGATCAAAGTACCGGCTGGGGGTCATGCCGATTTCGGTGATATGCTTGGGGATTTTGAGGGTTCTGACTGTTTCTGCTGGCTTTCTTCCCATTATTGCTGTTGCTGAGTATTTAATTTCTCGGTGGTGAATTCAGGGGTTGCCGTAGGAGTGGTGGAGGCGAGTGAGTACCGGTGATGGGGGGAGTTAGTTTATGATAGTCGCTGTAGTTTCGTTGATTTCTTCCCTCGTACTGAAGTTACTGAAGTGTTGAGGGTGGTGGTAGCGGCGGCGGTTTAAATGGTAATGGGGTAGCTCAATCAGTGCGAAGGGAGTGAAATTGTGGGATAGGGCTGTGGTATCTAGACATATGAGGATTTAGGGTTTCACATCGAGTCCCGGTTCACTCCCATGTTATATAGGGTAGGTTGAGCTCCTGATGGCGACGTGCGCAGTAGGTATTCTATATGCATGTATTCCTAATCCCTCAACATTCTATGATCACCATAGTATTTGCAGTTGGAAATGATTATCCTATTTTTGAGGTAACATCTGATGGGATATACAACTGAGGCAAATGGTTTCGCCTTCTGAAGTCCGACAGCGCAGTACCGCATTTACTACGTTTCGGAAAATACTATTAGGTATGAATGGCAGCAGTAAACCGATTCTCCGTGAGGAGGGGTACTTGGGGTCTACTCGAGCAGCTGTTGCTCCATAGTAGGACTCAACCCGCTCCCGGGAGCTCAGAAATGACCGGGCTACCAAAGCGAGGTCATCAGCTGCAGAGAGCCTAGAGAATATGGGGAAACCGGCGGATTTCCTGCAGTGTCCTCAAGGGTCCCCGCCGTCGCTGATATCGCTCTCTAGAGCTCTCCAATAGCTTCCCTTTTTGGCCCCAACCTCCCAATAACGACAATCCCCTTGTCCTCGAAGCCTAGGGAAAGCGCACCCTGCACAATCCACCATTCGCACAATGGCGGGCTTTACGATTTGCTTCAATCCTGACTACGGTCTTGTTTTGGGAAGAGTGCTAGTGTCTTCGGCAGAAGGAATTGATACTACCCGTTTCGGATTTCTCCCGATTGCCAAACACCCGAGAGGATTTGAAAAAGTAAATATGGGTCGGGTCATGAATTTGGGGTGGAATGTCTGATGGAAGCTCCAGCTTTAGTACAGGAAAACGTTCTCTTGGCACAGTAAGCTTATCCGCTCGCCCTCCTCGAGCTTCCTGATTTCTGCGAGTGTTGTCGGGGTTGGGGCAAATGGTGACAAGGTTGATGGGTCTGCAGGTCCGCTGAAGTTTGGACGTGAGGTCATCATTGGTCGGAATTCCGCCGGGGGCCGTCTCAACCATGGGGGTGATGGGTAATCCAGCCTTTCCCCCAACCTCAAGGCGATCGGCTGATCCGTGCCAGTTCGCCGTTCCCATCCCTCCAAACTACTCATTTGCTAGTACGTCAACCTTCTGGTCGTCTTCTTGCACCCCAGATTGTGGAACTGCTAATCGTTCGTGGGAGTTGTTTGCCAAGCGTGGAGTCCAGGCTAGAACACTTATGATACCTTGAGTCGACTGTTCTGGGAGCGCGCTGGCAGCAAGTCGGGTATTGTTTCTCTCGTCCGGGAAAGGAACATTAATGGCAACGCTGCCAAGTGCGCGGCCTAAACTGTTTTTATTGCTTAGGAGGGGATTTTCTGTCCACGTGAAATTCTCCCGGTCTTACTTCGAGATGCTATGATAGATGGGGATACCCTTTTCAAGGCCTCGCTAAGCGACAGGGGAACTGGTCAAGAGCCGCGATCATGCTGCATCCCTCGCACCACAACCGCGGGGACAGAATGGGTCTGGGAAGGAAAGAAAGTTTTGCGATCTTCGAGATCATAGAAAAGACATTGCTCTGTTTTTTTCCCCCTCAAAGCTGGCCGGTAGCAGGGGGGTGGCAGTGGGTGATTTGGAAACAAGGAAGACTTCTGACTGGGACCCGTCTCCGTCCTTGCCATGGTTCGAGTATTGATCGGATGGTGGAGGGGTTTGCAGTTTATTTGGTGGTTGAGACATGAGGTCGAAAGGGAGGATGAGAGTTCTCCAATTGCCCTCAAATGTCCTCATCAATAAAATGGGGTTCCGGATGACATTGATTTTGTATTAAAAATATGAGTGATCGGGAGTGATCCGGGGAGGTCGGGTGAAGAGATTCTGGTTGCTTATGATACTGTATAATTCCGATAAACATTCTCCAACCGATTGAGCCAAGTCACCCAATTCAGGATCTACTTGGCTTGAGTCCCAAAAGTTGGTTATTATCACTTCTGTGTAAAACCTCCAATAGTTGAAGAAAACAAATTCCTGGCCTCTAGAGAGTCCAACAAAATTCACCGCTTGGAAATACAAAGACCGGTGCTCGAGTCCCTGAGCCCGCTGTTTTTCCCCGATGAATCTTTTGTTAAACCTCCTCTAAAATTAAACCCAGTTTACCTAAAGGAAGGCCACCCGATTGCCAAACTTGGTGTTAGTACCATCTGCATAGCAGACCGCCTTCGACTGGACTCTTACGATTCCGGTAGCACTCCCCCCCCCTTCTCCTCTCTTCCGTCCTCTACTACCGCCTCCCCTTCTACTTATCCTCTTGTTCCAAAACCCGAGGGCCATAATCCTCTCTGGAAGCTCCTTTTATTAGTTTTGCGCTATGTGCTCCAAGCAGTAGGAGTCGCCTGCCGAAATTAGTCGATTTGCTTGGTCGTAAATTTCCTCGGCAGCCCACGGTTAGTTTGGGGCCTGACCAGGGACCAACAGAGCAAGTGGTGGCCATCCCTAACATCAGCCTGAACCCACATTTTCAGAATCTACAAAGCGGCTTCTCCTCCATTGTTTTTGCTTACGGAGTACGTAATGCAGTTGAACAACCTGCTATCCTAATATTTCTAATAACCGGGGCGGTGGTCTATTGTGGGACTAGTTGACCCCTATCAGCTAGTAGGTGCTCGGTTGTTCAATCCCTCAATTGCAATAAGTTATCGGATTATCAATCTAGTGGGGCTGGGATATTGGGGCCCTTAGCATTCCACAATAAGGGGAGTAGGGGAAATCATCCTCGTTGTAAGATAGCGGAATCCGACTCTGGACCTACGGAGGTGTAGCTCCTAAGTTTTGTATGTTCCACAGGGGCCAAGAGCAGCAAACATCGCTTGTAGAACCTACAAAATTTAGGCGCTGTACCTCCGTACGCCTTGGTGCGAGGCCTGCGATCTGGGGTGTAACTGATCCGGGGTGTAACTTATTAGAAGAAAGGTTGAGAAAGAAAAACATGGAGGACCAAAAATAATTATTATTTTTCCTCACTCGATTTAGGAAAATAACCGCGAGTTCCGAATACTACATAGACTCTCAAGTACAAAAATATCCATGGGCATTTATCACCAAGCCCCCCTTTTGGTGAGAATCACCAACGCTCACTCGTGGAAACGGAAGACCTGAAGACGGACGGAAACTCCGACTCCACGGTAAGTTCATTCGTTACTTGGGTCTCCTATCAATCCCTAACCTTCCCCACGCCTGCTATTACCCCGGGTTTGCCTGTGCCGAGATTGGGTGGGTAGGCGATTGTATCTCACTAGGATGGCTCTGGTTTGTGTGTTCTATCGAAGCATAGAATAAAATTTCCGGTTAGAGTGGAAGTTTTTCCTTTTCATCGGAGGGATAGATTCGGGATCGCGAGATCTCTCCCACTGTTTTACAGTTACGAATTTACGGGATTGATATTTTTATCGCTAAACCGTAATTTTTTTTTGAGGAGGTTGAAGTTTCCTTTGTTAAAGGGGCTCTTAGACCGTGGGGGCGCTTTCCACGGCCCTTGCCGCGCCCGGGAGACCTGCGGACTTCCCTCAAAAAAACACTACACTGTGTGCCATCAACAAGGGAAGCGGTAGTGGAATTTCTACGAGCAACTGTCTCCGCGGTAGGAGATGAGGGAGAATTCCAAATTTACCTTTCTCCTTTGTGCGAGCTGTTTCTTTCCTTCCTACCATCGCAGAATGCTGCACCCAACCCAACCGGCCATGGGAAAAGCGCGCGGTGATTAGCCTGTGAAGTTTAAAAGCTAACCTTTTATTTTATGAATGATGAGTGATCCCTCTCAGAGGCGAATCC
Source organism: Tuber magnatum (assembly GCA_003182015.1). NCBI lineage: Eukaryota > Fungi > Ascomycota > Pezizomycetes > Pezizales > Tuberaceae > Tuber > Tuber magnatum. Next base: position 845,583 of record PYWC01000001.1, on the reverse strand, counting down.
TAGATTTCAGTCATCAGTAAAGAAGCTAGGATGACATTTTCACTCGTAACAATTAGGCTGAAAATTATTAAATTTTTTGGAAGCGTTGCTTGCTTATGGGTTTTCAACGGTAGTGTTTTAGCAAAGAGAAAGCTACAAGCAGGCGTTAGAAAATCCTTTCCGAGAGTCTACAGGAAGTCACCTAACCGCGTGGGTATAATCAAGTGTAGTCGAAAGAGAGTGTAATTTGTTTGCGGGAGTATTTAAGCTCGAAGGAAGACCCCTGCATTATTACCGAACAAATACTCATGGAAACTCTCCGCAGTAGGGCTATCTCCCGTGAAATTGATATATTATAATAGAATTAACTCTTTCTCATTCTCAGATATTGCACTGACGTTCCAACGTACCCCGATGATGTTCTCGGTCCACCGATTGAGATTCTGTGACGGAGTAACCTGGGCCAAGCAACCTACGCCGTGATCTTGGGAAGCGATTTTTCCCCGACAAAAGTTCAACAAAGGATCAATAGATGAGAAAGGCAACCCGAATCCAAGTATTCAAATCATTTATTTGCTAACTACCAAAGCTAAGCTAGGTCATCACCGAACCGGTATATAGGCCTAAACGGCATTGTAAAAAGAACAGAACTATTTAACATTTCTATCGAGTCTAGCGTGAGAAAAATATCAGACGACCACAAAAAGAACAACCCTCGTTTCCTCACCCCACGAATAACTGAGCAAGCAGACAGTACGGAGGGCCGTCTCGAGTGTTGAATGAAAGCAGGAAAACATCGATGCCAAATTAGGCAATCAACAAGAGAAGGCGAACACTCTGCTCCCTAAAGTTTAGCATAACACTCTGGGCTGAGAGATCGGATTTGGCCTAAGTTGGACGAATAACGTACCGGTTCAGGACGAGTGGAGCCTGTAATTCCAACCCAGTCGAATTGTTCATCAGCCAGATCTGGAAACTCGGCAAACACCTCAGGCTATAACAAACAGTGGTTAGCATCCTCATAAAGAGATCGTGGCGGAGGAAGATTGGAAAACCTACCTTCACAAAGTCCAACAAATCTTCCAACTCGATAGGCTCTGCTTCCATCTCTGCTCCTGTGGCATCCCCGTCTGGGCCGTTCTGGCCCGTCACGATCGCTTCCATCTCTTGCTTCTGCTCCCGGAAAAACTCCTCATCAACCATGGTGATATCTTCGTCAACTTCAGTATCAGCAAGTCCGCCTCCACAATGTTCACCATCCTCAACCACTCCCATCTCATCATTATCTTTTTCTCCCCCAGCAACCCTCAATCTTCCCATCTTCTTCTTGTGATCCTTCCTAATCTGGTAACTCATGGCCTGGATAACTTGATTAACAGCACCGTAAATCCTACCGCGCCAAGGTTAATCCGTCCAACCTCTCAATTACGATGATATAAAAATAAATCAAGTCAAACAAAAAACACACCTATCATAATCCAGGGGCCAAACCAACCCTTTCTTGCCCCCCGGGAAAAACTTCGGCCCAATCTCCTGAAGGGCGTGATTGAGCCATTGGCGGTAAGTATTCTTGCTAGCCAAACGTTTACCTTCGAATCCGGGGGTGCCAGGGAGAACAATGGACTTGATGTAGATCTTTAGTCCAAAGTATTGCTCCGGGGTCATGTTGATTTCAATGATGTGCTTGGGAATTTTGGCGGCTTTGATGGTTGAGGCTGAAGTTCTGCGCATTTTTGCTGGTGGGTTATGATAGGTGTTTGACTTTTTGGTTGTCGTTGGGTGGTGGGGTTGCGGTAGTGATGGACGTGGTTGTGGTGTTGGAATGGTGCGGAGGTAGACTCTTGATCTATGATATGTTAGGAGAGTGGGGCTGTTAGGGTGGATGGTGGTACCTTAAGAGATCGGATCCAGGGTTGGAAACTGACCGTTGACCCATCCCTCTGTTTTAGGGCAGGTCAAGCTTCTGGAAATGAGGCTCTATACGTGGTGTATTTCCATCCCCCGGCACGCTGCCATCCTCATTACAGAATTTGGGGCAGAAAATAGGCCACTTGGGAGATATCTAGGGAGGTATAACAGAACCTCCTTCTGGATGTATATCAATGGTTTCACCTCCCACCGCGAGAGCATCGCGTAGTTCGGTGGCGCTGGGGGGCATTCCACAGAGGAATCCACATCAGTGCTGCCTTTCCAGAAGTCTAACCCACTTCCTCATTCCCTCTTGGTCCATTTTTTTCCATAGTGTTACATGAATCTCTAGGAAAATTTCCCACCCTATATAGCTTAAATAGGTGTAATGTGGAATCCACAACTCGGAAATAATATTATGTTTTGGGTGGGTGCATATGGGAAACCATTATGTATAGCCCCCACCTAGGCAGCACTTTTTCACTGGACAAATTCTTCCCAAGACTCTTGAAAATCTATGATAATAAGCTATTCTATGTTCCCAAGACCGAACCCCATTATCCCAAATCCCAATAGTGCTTCACCTTCCGAGCCTAATGCCGGGAATACAAAGCCGGCATCTTCTGAACCATAAAACACACAGAAATTCTCTCCAAGCCAGTTCCTCCTCCAATCTTGGCTCTAATCATTGCCCCTCACTCGCAACCTTTACTCTCCCAACATACGAACCAATCAGCCAACCAACAAACCACACCACCACCCCTCCCCCTCCCCAACAAACTCATCTGGGAAATATCCGAAGACCTTCCACTACAACACATGAGGGTCCTCCAGACAAACCAATGGCTCCACACCTCCCCCCAAAAACCTCCTAGAAAAACTCTTCCGCACGCAGTGGCACTAGCACAGTTGTCGTCCGCTATACTAACCCTCCTCCCAACGAGACCTGGTAACAGTAAGGCACCTGATAAGCCGGGGCACCCTAGAACTTACAGACCGAGAAACCCTCTTGCGTCGCGCGGTAGTCTCCCAAAGTGTTAGCGTACCCAAGGCACCCCCGCACCCCCGCATAGACCCAAACACGGAAGACCCCAAGAGCCGCACTGCCCTGGGCGAAGCACGGATGCGTAGATTTCGTGAAGCTTCAGGTGCACAGAGGGGCTGGCGGCGTTTATTGGAGGAACAAATCCATAACTCCGCTCCTACTCGCCGCCCAAAGGGGGGGTAGAGAGGTCGTTCAGATACCGGGGCAGTGTGCGGGCGCGGAATTGGTTATTCGGGATTCGTCGAGGAAGAACTGTCTTCACGTTGCTGCTCTGCGGGGATACGTCCCCATGGTGCGGCTCCTGCCGGACCTTTTTGATGCGAACGGCGAGGGCAACTTTGGACCGCCGGCATTAGATTTAACTCCTAGCGCCGGTAATTATCTAGTTGTGTAGTGCCTGTTTGGGGGCGAGCTCGTTCACCCTAACACCCGAGATTACGAAGGGGATGTTAGGTTGCATGCTGCTGTTGTATCGGAGCAAATTCCTATTATTGGAATCTTAGTTCTGGGTTAGAAGGTTGAGCTGAATAGAGAGGGCCTCTGTGGACCAACACCATTGCATGTTGCGACAAGTGCGTCTAAGGTCGACATTGTAAGCCTGTTACTGTCTTCGCCCCGGGTGGACGTGAGATCCCGGACCATTCGACCTCTCGGAATACCCCGCTGCATGCAGCAGTTGAAGCCGGGAGCCTAGAGATTTGTTCCTAGAGGACAGATGAGTAGACATCGATCTCAGAATCCTCGATGGAGAAACACTCCTCCATACCGCCGCCAGCAACAGAAACGTGGATACTGTCCTCCTCCTCCTCTTATATCCGGAGGTAGACGTTAACATCACTGCAAGTGGAGTAACACCCATCCACACTGCCGTCGGAGCAGTCATAGGCGCGTCGTGTGCATCCTCCTGTCTAGTCCGCGTACGGATGTCAACGACAGCATGCCCTGCCTGCAAACGCCACTCCACCTAGCGGTGGAATTCGGCCGCGCGGGGATTATACAGTTGCTCGAATTGGAGGAGAGTAATAGTGGAAAGGGAGGAGGCCAAGGGGTCTGTGGCCAAGTCCTCCTGACCTACCGGGTGGGGGGAGGACTGTGGATTTATTGTCTGTCTGCAAAAAGAAGACCTTCTCCGGTGTGGGTGGTCACACGTACCATTGCAGTACACATGGCTATTATGGGGTGATATGGCTAGGGAGTCAGTCTCTATATTATGACGAATTGAGGTCTTTCCCAATTACATGCGCTTGGTATAGCCCCTCCTCTTCCTGATATGATATAGTCAGCTTGAACATGAGGCACTTTGTACCTAAGTCAGCAATGATATAATATCATGCGGCGGCTTAAGTCCACCACATAATTCCCAAATAGGGTTCGGGAGTAGTGAGATGTCTCCACACCAAAGTACTTATTCACAAGGTATCACTCGTGGCTTGATTAAGACGTGGTGTGAGAATCCCCAGAGGTGGACAATAAAAAAACGAATACATTATGGACAGTATGATGCAAGTACATGTAATAGCGGCGTTCAGCCTGGGGCTGAAAAGTGCTTATGTCTCACAAGTTTTTCAAGTTGAAGAGCATTTGTGCATGAAATGCCTTTGTTGCATGCAAATCCGGTATGATACATCCCAAACTTAACACTGGAAAAATGCTCTTTCAACCCCGGGGCTGAACAGATCTAATCATGAGGATATTGAATTATGCAGTGCACGGCACTCGACTAGCTCATTATTTCGAAATTGACAAGACCAGGCTAGAGGGGCATTTGGCCTGTCGGGCCTTGTATTATACCCAGAACTGTGCATCTGCGCACCCAGCTGTATACAAGTGGCGGAGACCTGCCACTCATACCCCACATCCCCTATGCACTCTCAGCGTGGGGTCTCGCTCGTTGTTCCCAAACTAATCATGTGTTGGCTGCAAAAGTTAATTCGCCGCCCAACAACCCATCCACGAGAGTTTCACTTTACGCATCGAGAAGGAGCCTAACATGCGGAACCCCTCTACGAGTAGGCTAGAATTGAATGAGTATTTCCTCTTACTATGCGCCGATACCATGGCCGGTCTCTGAATATTCCTGACAGATGCACCTCGCCGCCCCCCCCATGCAGCTTAGCCGCTTGACGTGTTCTTTGTAAATTTACATTCACAGTGCGGGAAGAGCTGTCGCTCGATCACGTGGGGCTATAATTCTTTACGCCGTCTAAACAAAACCACCACCCAACAACGCAAGGTATGAATGCAATAATCGCTTCTACTGCACCTGTGGATTGCTTGCTGGCAAAGCTTACTGGCACCGGTATCCTGACTCCGAAAATTCAGCTCTTACAAAAGCCAATAGAGGACTTATGTAACCGGGCTCCAAAGGTTAATTCACATTCCTCCGTTCTTGAGTTGGGCTTACACGATAAACAGGAGGAGGAAATCTATACCTAGAACAGATACTAGCGGCTCGGACTCCAAGATATCCCAACCGACCTCCTTTAGTAGAGACAAATTTTCTAGTTTGTACCAATAATTTCGATGGTTGTTTCTCTCCCGTAGATTACTGGTATGATATAGTCGCAAGAATTGCATCGCAGTACAGAAGCAATCGTAGTGGAAGCCATAATTTCGTTATCGTTTCCATGATTGGACCAATATTTCTACTAGACTCTGTATGCTTGAATACCATTATCGTTGGGCTTAACTATTCATGCATACCGGTAGCGGACAGTATGATACCGTCGCAAGTAGAGTACGAACTTGGCGACTATAGAAACTAAGACCAACCTAGTTCCCCATATGCACAAGTTTAGCCAACCACCGCGAAGGTGCACAACAGATTTTCTCCTTCAAACCGCAATAAACATGATGGAAGAGAATCGCAGGGAGTTCGACGCACGACCTTGCGATTATTATTTTTCCTTGTTCCGCCGAAGACCGGCGGCAAGTAAATGAAGTGGTCCAGGATGGTTGCCGTATGGAAATCCCACACGGGTCACTTGTCCTCGATGTGTTTCGGGCTCGTCCTCCGGAACTCTGGCGCTCAGGATTTTTAGAATTGTTTCTGTAACCCGGCCCTCAATCATGTAGACCTTCGTCAAATTACACTCTCTAGAAAATCACTACTCGTCGCGTCGTGATGTTTGTGAACACGACCGGGCTTGCATTAGTGTGCAGATGAGGCTTATGCTTAGCTCAATTGGGTAGGAGAACCTTGGCAGAGGAGTACTGGTATAAGGAACAGTTTACAAGTAGAGTAGATATATCATGCTATAAGAAAGAAAGAAAGAATTTAAGGAAAGAAAAAGGTGAAATAAGAAAACTAGAAATTAAAATTGTTCCCACTATTATCCACAATACAAGCTTCAATGCGTGAAGGCATTAATTAAATAGGACGATTCACTCGATCCAAGAGGTAGTTCCTCCACTCCTTAATGTACATAATTATCAGTAAAAATAAAAATAAAATAATAGAGGTGGAATGATAGTAAAACTTACCTGTTCAAGTACTCTACAGATCTTACGAGTGGTCATCTGGGGACCAATTTGATCCCGGAGCTTATCTTTAAGCTCTGTCCATATAGTTTCAATTGGATTTAAGTCTGGCAAGTTCACCAGCCAGACTAACTTCCTTAATCCTAACCTTTCTCGTGGAATATTGTGATAATGGTGGATATGTGTAGGTGCATTATCCTCCATTATTACAATATCCCAGTTGGGAAAGTCCTGAATTGCACGTTGGGTAAAGGGATAGAGGTGGGGGTTCAAAATTCTTTCATGATAGAAGTACCAATCTATCCCCCCCTTCCTATCTACTTTTCTAACCTTCAATTCAGGTTCTGGAAATGGCACAGGATGTCCAAGTGCCGTAGCATGATTATTTTCTGCTACTTCAAACTCAAACTCTTGTTGGAAGGTAGCAGATGCCTGTCTCTGCTGGGCTGGTGTTTCATATAGTGATGCATATAGATGATATGGAAGTTTATTTCCTTAATTTATGTATTATAATAATTATTAGCTTTTATGTACATTAAAATATGAATAATTACAATAAATAATAATAATAACAATAATCAATAGTAATAACAATAATAATAATAAATAAATAAATATATAATACAAGTAATATGTAAATAAAGATAGTAAGAAGTATTATACCTGCTTTATCATACAAAATAGTCTCCCAAAACATTACCGTTGCCCCTTATGCAAACTTTCATTGTATATTTTGAGGATAGTAGGCCTCACCAGCCCAGCACAAAACACGATGAGCCCGGCGACGGCGCAGGCTGCCAGTCTTGAAATATGACTCATCTGTAAAAATTACAGATGTCTAGTCATATTCACGATGTGCCTGACAAAATGCCAATTGTGCAGCTTGTTGTGCCGGGCTCAGTGTTGGCTTTGTCGTTGGTTTTCGGCAAATGATTTTATTCGCTGCAAGGACTTTGGAAACTGTTTGTCGGCCAATATCTAAATTGGCTTTTTTTTTTTTTTTAACTATCTGGAAACTTATAAAATGTAAATAAAGAAATAGATTATTTTAATATATATACCTGCTTCTACAGGTTGTGCAAAAGTCATTCGACAGTGCTCAGTATCCATCAGTGCTGTTTGCACCAGATGAGCCTTTTCCACCTCCATAAGTGCTTCATTAGATCCCTTTACAGAGGTAGGTAAAGGTTTTAGATTCTCAGTTGTACAGAGATCTTCAATACCATTTTCACTGGGTCTTTCTCATGCAGTTCTGATGATATTCAAACAGGTACTTTGCAATACACCAGTCTTTTCTGATATCTCCCTCAATGTCATTTTTTGTTGTCCATCCAGCATAGCATATTCAAGAATCTGCCCCCACTTGCTCAATGATGTTGTAGGACCCCATGGAGTTGGTATTTTCACAATTTCCTCAAATTATTGAATGTCTACCTCTGGCTCATGAGATTCATATATCTTTATTTACTAACTAATATACAATATGTTCTTTTCTGATTGGCTGCCCCCTTCAATCTGCACTAATGCAAACCAATGTACAGTAATGCAAGCCCGGTCGTGTTCACAAATGTCATGACGCGACGAGTAGATTTCCCCAAGCTACTGTGGTGAGTAGGTGCCTGTTGAGAACGAAAATTTCATATGATACCGAAAACCCGGTGGGTGTCAGTTTCATTGGTTGTCAAGCTCGTATTCAAGTACGATCGTGCTGGACTAGCACCGTATACACTCTTGCGATTCGCTATCCCCATTCCATCTCCAATTTCCATCTTCCGAGACAATAGACCCTAAGAAGGATTAGTGCTTTTCCTGACATGGTATAGCCTAAGTTACTTGGTGTGTTGGATCACTTACGGATAAACTGACTTTCGCAATTCGGTTTACTGAACAAGCCAAACCTATCTCGGAATGGTGTCATGGTTAACAGGGATATTCGTGACATAATGGGGATAGCGAATCACAAGAGTGTACCCTAAGTACAAGTACAAGGGGGTAAGCAAAAGTTGGGTGCACTTCCTCAACGGGTAGGGTACTTCTATGGAGACTATGACAAATAGGGAAATGTGAGTGATATACCATGATCACTATTGCAGAGGAACAAAAGTCAGATGCACTTCCATTCTAAGGAAGTAGCAAGTGATATTCCATGATCACAGTCACGTGAGTAGAAATACTCTCTATACTATATACAAACTAATAACGTGTTGGGCCTCCCTGATCATCAATTACAGCCTGTAGCCACTCTGGTATACTGTGAATTAACCTCTCCAGCCAGTCTCCAGGAATGCCTTGCTATACAGTAGTTAAAGGAGCTTGCAATACCTGAATATCCCCAATCCTGCTCCAGTCTTCCTCTAGCTCTATTTCTATATTCCACCAGAGTACCTCTATGAGATTTAAATCTGGAGACTGTGCTGGCCATGCAATATGCTCCATCTCATTCAACTACTGGTATTTTTTAGCAAATCCTTTGTAGCCTGGTACTCTATCCTCCATAACAGCTACCTAGCCATAAATCTCGCAGAACTGATACCAAAATGGAACTAGCTATGGTTCCATGACATTTTCCATATAGAGTGCAGAATCAAGTGTAGCTTTTCTAGGAATAAAAACCAGATCAGACTTGATTGTACCACAGAATGCACCCCATACCATCTTTGACTGACACCCAGACTGGTATGTATTGTCAATATAGTTTAAATAGTATTCTTCAGACACTTTTCGTATTACCCATAGCCAATTTGTAAAGCCCGTGGTAGAAAAAGTTGACTCGTTAGTCCACAGAACGCTAAGCCAATCCTTGTAGGTCCAGTGTAATTAATCTTGACACCAAGCCAACCGAATTGGCCTATTGGCAGGCTGAATAGCAAATTTTCATCGAGGAATACACCAATAGTATCCTATTGATTCCAATACTCATTTTACAGTAATTGGACTATAGGCATAGTTCATTTCAATGCAGACTGCATCCCAACAGAGTCGTCATGTTCTGGAATCCTAGGTAATAAAGGCTTCAAGTTGCTGCTTCTCAGCATCGTCAAATATCGGGTGGTGATCAGTTCAGTGTCGATTGGAAGAGTTCTGGTTTCCTTTGTGTGTTGATAAATCTTTAAAGTTAGTTTAATTCTCTTCTTGCTTTCTCCTTTATTTACCTTCTGGCATGTTCGCCTATTAATATTTAGATGGCTTCCTATCCTCATCCAGCTCTATCTAGCATCATCTCTTAAGATCATCACCTTTATTCATTTGTCCCGAGTGGTTTCACGATGCCTCACCCCATTCAGTGGTTGTTCTCACATACCTTTCTGCTTCATGCTTACATAAAACTGTGTTTGTTGGTAACATGGTATGTTCTGAGAGGTCTTCCTGGACTGGTTACTCTCGAGCCAAATTACATGTATGAGAGCTTGTGGCACCGCGCCTGAAATACCCTTGAGCCCTAGTACAGGTATCCAGCAAGAAGTATGATACCTGAACGCAAGACATCCCGAGTAGTTTGAATAAAAAGTTNCGCGAGCACGCGAGCAAGATATACCACTGGAGCGCCTTCGTCATCGGCGCCATCCTGGTAGAGATCCCCTACAACATCGTAGCGGGGACGCTTTACTTTGTATCGTGGTACTACCCCGTCGGCTTCCCCAGGGACTCATTCACGGTTGGGTACGCCTATTTCCTGATGCTGCTGTTCGAGGTCTACTACGTCTCCTTCGGCCAGGCCATCGCGGCCTTCTCACCGAACGAGCTACTAGCCTCGATACTCGTACCCGTCTTCTTCCTGTTCATCGTGGCCTTCTGCGGCGTCGTCGTGCCCTACGCTTCCATTCCCAAGTTCTGGCGCTTCGTGTACTGGGTCTCGCCCTTCACCTACCGCAGGATTCGAATGGGGTGTTTCCCCGTGGTGGTATTTTGTTTTTCACTTTGCTGTTCAATGCTTTGCTTGCCCTCGCGGAGCTTACGGCCGCTTTCTATTCTATAATATGCCCGTACCACACAACCTTCAACTTAATAACCCTAACCCTAGAGCATTATCCCTCCCCCCCCTTTCCCCTTCCCCACTTCGGCACCTCTCTTCCACCGTTTCATTGAGGGCACGGTATGGTGGGGCCATAGAAGCCAAGTGGCCGGGAAGTTCTAGACTATACGGTATTGCGACCGAAGTCAAGCGCGACAACCAGACTACTGCCACCGCTTACACGATATCCGGCACCGGTAGACTAACCATCATACAACGGAGGGACCGGGCCAGGACAATGCTCAACACTACCGAAGGAAAAAGGGGAGGGGAGAAGACGCGGTTCACGCGGTGTTGGTTAAATTACAGCTATCATAACCGGTAGTACGGTACTGGTGCGTCGCGATAACTACTCAAGCACTGCCGGCAGTACGAGTAGCCCAACCACCGTGTTAGTCTACTCGAGTACGATACCGTGTACAGTACAATCACAATCTCTGAGGCTACGAGTGATCTGCGTTGGACACGGCTTCTGTATTGATAATAAGGCACCGTTGCTTATAAATCCTAGAAGGCTTACCGGTTCCCTCCCTCCATCCCGTCCATATCCTGGACTTGGCACCCCAGCCGAGTATCAGTTATTGGTTCTCAATTGGCTCCACTTTAACCGCCGCAATTCACAACCTTCTTACCTATCCCCATTCCTTGAATTGGTTCTCCATCCTTCCACCAATCGATTTCCAGAATGGCCTCTCGGCCGCCAGTGGACTCCCAACCTTTCGCGGGGCGGGGGGCATGTGGCGAAACTACGAGGTGACCATGCTCGCAACGCCCAAGGCATTCGAAGAGGACCCGGGACTCGTCTGGCAGTTTTATAGCATGAGGCGGCACATGGCACTCGCGGCCAAGCCCAACGTTGCGCACTTTGCGCTCGCGGAGCTGGCGAGGAGGAAAGGTGACGATGGGGGGTTTCGGACCTTGACGCAGAATGTTGACGGTGGGTTATATTTATCGTATCGCGAGCGGGGGCTAATAGGGAGATATCACAGGCTTATCCGTGCGCGCAAATCATCCGCCGGAAACTATTGATTATCTCCATGGACATCTCTTCGACGTTCAGTGCTTTAGTCGAAGCTGCGATTACAAAGTGCAGGACTTCCGCGATCCGATCATTCCGGAGCTCGCGGTGCCGTTGGCGAGGCAGAGCCTTGCGCGACGTGCCCCTGGTCCAGAACAGGATTCGAATGCGGAGGGGGAGTTAGTATACGACGAGAACGCATCCCTACAGCCAGTGCCTAGAGAGGCAATCCCCAAGTGTCCCAAATGCTCGCTTCCCCTCTTCTTCCCCCTCCTTTCTTACATTGCGGACAACGCCTAATTTGAATCACCTATCATGCAGGCAATAACCTCCTCCGCCCCGGCGTCGTCTGGTTCGGGGAAATGCTTGACGAGGACATGCTCGCTAGCATCGATCGGTGGATTGATGGCGGAGTTGACTTGTGCATTGTTATTGGGACGAGCGGGAACGTTCATCCCGCCGCTGGGTAGTTTATCCCGTCCACATTTTCCCCTCTATCGAGGGCACTAACGGCAACCCTCTAGCTACGCCCACGAAATCCGCCGGAGCGGTGGAAAAGTCGCAATTGTAGACTTGGACGTCAGCGCGGGGGGCTGGCGGGGTGGCAAAGAGGCGTTTGATTGGGTATTCGAGGGCGATGCTTCGAAGGTCAGTTCCGGTCAAAGAAAAAAGAACAGGCAAACCAGCGGGCATATGTGTCGGTGATGTTAACTATTCTACGGCATTTGCAGATCGTGCCGGAGTTACTAAGGCCGTTGATTGGAGAGATTACGATGACGGAAAACGGCGACGCTGCAGAAGCCTGAGATATCGGAATGATACTGGTATGGTCAATGTACTCGTAGTCCTAACCCAACCCGTTGTCATGCCCCACCGGCCCGGTCGTAAATCCTCACATCCCAATGTGGAAGCCAGACAAACCCCCTCTCCGCTCCCCTCTCGGCATGCAGGGAGGGTGATTCTCCAACCAGGAAATGTGGTTGCTCTTGGCCAGTCGGTAAGGAGAATAATAGTCCAATGCTTAACCGGCTGTTCCCGCCCGCTCACCCACTAGCTCTGCGCGAGTACTGATAATACTAGAGCAGATACTAGTGGGGGCCGTTTTTCCACTTTCGAAACAAATGTTACAAGTTAAGTTAATGCAGTCGGTCGTAACATCAGACGAGTAGGTGACTCACCCACCAGGATGTACGTCCCTTACCATACAAACCGGTATCGTACTCGAGTACCGTATCCTCTCTGTGAATTCGCTAGCGCCGGAGTGTGTCGTATTGACAGAGGGAAGCTAAGCGAGGTGTGACTAATAGGATCGAGTGACTGGGCATGATCCCGAGATTAGGTTTCAGATAGACGGGATATAAAGGTATGACTTTAAGTCAACATAATCTAAAGCCGAGAGTATGAGTATTTTTGACACAAGTAATGAGTCTTCATAGGAACATCTTGAGTCATCAGAATACGGAAACTATTTCTCAGAACAAGAGAGAGTAGAAATGTACCTGTATTTAATATGTAGATTGTATAGTCATGAATAGTATTTTGAACTACAAATTTGCAAAGTTAGTTTTACAGCAAAACATTCAAGATTCAGTGATTTTCAATACCTTTTGTCTTTGTTAACAATGTCATCAAACCGAAGTCCGAAACCTTGTATAGGGCCGAAGCCGAAATCAATAAGCGAGCGAAGTCTAAGAGCACAAGATGTTGAACCAATTGTTAGACCTGAGCGAAGCTACAGTCAGAGGAATAAGATCCGAGTACTCACCTATCTGGAGCATTATCGTATTCCACTCCAGAAGTCAGACCAGTTCCAGAAACCCAGCCAGACGGAAGCCAGCAAGCGATATAAGATTCCTCAACGAACAATTAGCGAATGGGTTAAAAGAAAGCATTTATTAGAAGAGGTGGGATTCAATACTCAGGCGAGAAGAGTAGAGCAAAGCTTGGGGGAAGGGGGTCGATGCAGATGGCCGGAGTTGGAGGAGGCAATTTATAAAGATTTCATAAAGTGCCGGGAAGAGGGGAGAATTATTCGACGAGGATGGTTCTGCGTTCAGGCTGGCTTTCGATTTTGGGAATTGTATTCGAATCTCAATATAGCAGAATTTTGATTTAGCGATGGCTGGTTTTATGGGTTTCTAGGATGGCACCGAATTAGTTTATGTTGTATTACCAAGAAGGCTCAAAAGGTTCCAGCCGAGTATCAGTTATTGGTTCTCAATTGGCTCCACTTTAACCGCCGCAATTCACAACCTTCTTACCTATCCCCATTCCTTGAATTGGTTCTCCATCCTTCCACCAATCGATTTCCAGAATCCAACATCTGCAACCTTGATAAGACTCCAATTCCTTTTGAGTATCTCGAGGGAAAGACTTACAACTCAGTTGGGGCAAAAACAATTTGGGCGAAATCATCCCAGAATAGTTGGAATAAACAGCAAGCATCGCTGGTGCTTTATGTCATCGCGGATGGGGTACCAAGAGTTCTACCTATGATTATCTTTCGCGGAAAAGGAGAACGATTAGGGAGAGAGAGAGAGCAATACCATCCTGGTGTGGAGGTGGAATTTATTGAAAAAGCCTATATGAATGATTAGCTTTTTCTCCGATATATTGAGAAACACCTTGTACCTGCCTTACGTGGTCAGCCATCGCTTTTCGCAATCGACCTGATGGGATCCCATAAAACGCCAGCGGTTCTTGACAAGTTGCGTTTGTACAACATTATCCCCTCCCTTATTCCCGGAGGCTGCACTAGACTTCTTCAGCCACTCGATGTCTCTATTAATAAGCCGTTCAAAGAAATCATTCGAGAACTTACCGACAATGCAATTTTTGATGCCGAGAATGCTGAATCCTTCCACAAGTGGACTGTTAGCCATCGCCAAATCTTGACAACATCCTGCATTGGTGATGCTTTTTACCAATTTCACCTTGAGAAGGGTGAAATAATTCGCCGAGTATTCCAGCAGGTTGGACTTTCTCTTCCGGTTGATGGTACCTGTGACTTTGAGTTAGATATCAAAGGTTTTCCTAGGCTAGAGATAGGGGATTGGAATAGAAATGATCTCATACTTGAAGGGAGTGAGGAGGAGTCTGTATTACCTGAGGAGGGCGACCATGAAGCTATCGAATTTGTACATAGCAATGAGTGATCGGATCTAGAGTTCTACCTCCCAAGGTAATTTCAGCATACAAATGTGATATATTGTCCTCAGTGTCCTGCTTACCACAACTGACTCCTGCTGGTCCCAAAGCTGCTCCACTACCAACTCGCCATCCCCAATGGCAGCTCATAAGAGCCATGTACCTTCTCCTTATCAGGACTCAAATCCATTGGAGCTGATGTCTTCCCAATTCAAAAGTTGCTTAACTACTGACTCGTACTCATTAGCCATAGCTCATGAAAGCGGTAAACTATTCTCATTGTCTAGTATTTTTAGCGTTGATATTATACCACTCGAAAGGCTTCTCTACCACTGCCTTGTGCCCATTAATTGTGGCCTAAGAAAATTGTGTATGTGCGGTCATAATTGTCTTGCGCATTGGGGTGGACAGCTTCCTGTCCAAGTAATAGCTTCACTGTTTTCTCCTGTCTTCCCCTCAGGCATCCTCCATATGACTGGTGTTATTCCTGCCGAATCTCATACTTAAGCTGAATAGACTGTAAGTATTTATACTAAATAAAACACAAGAACAATCTGGAAGTTGGATATCAGGCTTTCAAGACTCCAGAGAATTTTTGGAAATGCCGGTCCTGATATCCTGAGGTTGGCCTGCTGTCAAAAAGGAAACAAGGTAGCAATCCGTCATTGCTGATCACTTCTCAAAATGGCATGATGAGACCTCGCCTATCCGTGCCACCAATTTTGGCGCTAGCGAATTCACAGAGAGGATACGGTATTGCATTGGATTGACCGACTGTTTGTTCGGGGTGATTTGTAAGCTGGCAAGATACCGTCGTCGGTCTGTATTTGCCCCGGTTGCGGGACCGGCATCATAATATGCCCGTACCACACAACCTTCAACTTAATAACCCTAACCCTAGAGCATTATCCCTCCCCCCCCTTTCCCCTTCCCCACTTCGGCACCTCTCTTCCACCGTTTCATTGAGGGCACGGTATGGTGGGGCCATAGAAGCCAAGTGGCCGGGAAGTTCTAGACTATACGGTATTGCGACCGAAGTCAAGCGCGACAACCAGACTACTGCCACCGCTTACACGATATCCGGCACCGGTAGACTAACCATCATACAACGGAGGGACCGGGCCAGGACAATGCTCAACACTACCGAAGGAAAAAGGGGAGGGGAGAAGACGCGGTTCACGCGGTGTTGGTTAAATTACAGCTATCATAACCGGTAGTACGGTACTGGTGCGTCGCGATAACTACTCAAGCACTGCCGGCAGTACGAGTAGCCCAACCACCGTGTTAGTCTACTCGAGTACGATACCGTGTACAGTACAATCACAATCTCTGAGGCTACGAGTGATCTGCGTTGGACACGGCTTCTGTATTGATAATAAGGCACCGTTGCTTATAAATCCTAGAAGGCTTACCGGTTCCCTCCCTCCATCCCGTCCATATCCTGGACTTGGCACCATGACATTGTGCACCCACACCCCAGGGGCCAACTTTGTTAACCAGCCTAGCCTACTTTAGCCTATCCGATCTGTCGCCCGAAAGACCCATTAACCCCATCGCTTCGTATGATACCGGTAAATTTAATCCTCGAGCGGGGTGTGTGTGTGTAGGCGTTATCCCCGAATGACGTTTGCGCCCAATTCGGGTGAAAAGTGCAGTGAATGGGTGAATCAGTGAATTGAAGGGCCCTCTTTTGAGCATCGAGCGGGACAGCGTTATAATCAGCAGAGGTCTGGAGGAAGGAAGGAGGCGTTTCGGGGGTCGGGGGTTGGGGGTCGGAGAAATCGTGCTCCGTCTATCCGGACGCGGGTGGGGTGGGGAATAGAGGTAGGTGCGTGCCGGTATTATATGTAGTGGGTTGGATATAACTTACCGATCCCTTTCCTTTCTTTCTCTCCACGTCCAGTTCTCTCTTAAACCAAGGGGGGAGGTTGACAAAGAGATACCGTAGAGATTACGTTGATTAACTGGCCAGCTATGACGGATAGCCCGGCTGTCGGACACTCCCACATTGAGGAGGGAAACCCCGGACCAGGGAGGCGGTCGTCTCCTCCTAACCCTTCATCAATCGGGGGAGATCCGTATACTACTGCGGCTGCTCCAACTCCAAATGCCTCCCCCCCCCAACCGCCACCGCGAGCGGCTCAAGAAGAAGCGCTGCCATTGCAACCCCTCTCCTCCACCAGCCATAAATCCTCTGACAAAACCATCACCAACGTTAACACCCTCGGGACCCCTCCCCGCCCAGCGAACAACGACTCTTCGCCCTCCTCCCCCTCAGACCGCAAGTTAGGACGAACCCCCACAGCCGCAAGCATTAGTTCCAACCCCCTGGTGGCCTCAGAAACCATCCAGCCAGTACCCACCAATCGGCAAAATACCAACCTAGCACGCGCAACCTCACAGCTCAACGAGGATGACATAATCCGCATCCTGTCCCGGCGGAAAACCAATTTCTCGTCCGTGGCCGAGGACCACGACCCCGAGACCAACGCTGAGATCGAGGCCCTTCTATCCTCCATCTTCGGCAATTCCAGGCGGCAGGGGAGTCAGGAGAAGGCGCGGCATTTGGGCGTTGTGTTTAAGGATGTTGTGGTTAAGGGGCAGGGTCTTGGAGCTGCTCTTCAGCCTACAAATGGGGATTTCTTTCTCGGACCGTTGAGGGCGGTCAGAAGGCTTTTCCCTGGGGGGGAGAAGGTGGGTGGTAGTGCGGACGCGGTTAGGACGCTGATTCATGGGTTCTCTGGGTGTGTTAGGCCTGGCGAGATGTGTTTGGTTTTGGGAAGGCCAGGGAGTGGTGAGTGATAATTTGTGATGTGGTTTGTTGCCGGGTAGGGGGCTAATTGGTGCGAAGGTTGCTCGACGTTTTTAAAAGTTATCGGGAATCAGAGGAGTGGCTTTGTAGAGATTAATGGGGACGTCACATACGGTGGGACAGGCTACGAGACTATGAGGAAGAAGTATCGTGGGGAGGTTTTGTACAATCCCGAAGATGGTGAGGCCCTCTCCCCTCCTTGACATACTCTAGGCACCGCTAATTCATGCTACCCAGACCTCCACTACGCGACACTAACCGTCAAAGACACTCTGAAATTCGCCCTCGAAACCCGCACCCCGGACAAGGACTCCCGTCGCGAGGGCGAGTCTCGAAAGGACTACGTGAAAGAATTCCTCCGAGTAGTCAGCAAGCTATTTTGGATCGAGCATACATTAGATACCAAAGTCGGTGGTGAAATCGTCCGTGGTGTCTCTGGCGGCGAGAAAAAACGTGTCTCTATCGCCGAAGCAATGGTCACGAAGGCCTCCGTCCAATGCTGGGATAATTCCACAAGGGGCCTGGACGCGAGTACCGCAATCGAGTACGTCGAATCCCTCCGCACGCTTAGTAACATGGCAAACACTTCCACATTCGTGGCGCTGTACCAGGCCGGCGAGAGCCTTTACCAGCTTTTCGACAAAGTGCTGTTGATCGACGAAGGGCGATGCGCGTATTTCGGCCCTACAGAGAACGCGAGGGCGTACTTTGAAGGGCTAGGGTTCGTGTGTCCTCCTCGCTGGACCACGGCGGACTTCTTGACCAGCGTTACGGACAGGCACGAGCGACAGATAAAGCAAGGTTGGGAAGGCCAGGTCCCCCGCAACGCGGAAGAATTAGAGCAGGCCTACCACCAATCCGAAATCGCCGCCGCCACGCAAAAGGACATTGCGGAATTCGAAAGCACCGTCGCGGCGCAACAGGAAGAGCGCCGACGCCAGGCCACCGAAAAGATTAGAACGAAGAACTACGCTATCCCCTTCCACAAACAAGTATATGCGTGCACGAAGCGCCAGTTCCTGGTCATGACTGGTGACCCCGTGAGCCTGGGTGGTAAGTGGGGAGGTATTTTGTTCCAGAGTTTGATCGTTGGCAGCTTGTTCTATAACCTACCGCAGGATTCGAATGGGGTGTTTCCCCGTGGTGGTATTTTGTTTTTCACTTTGCTGTTCAATGCTTTGCTTGCCCTCGCGGAGCTTACGGCCGCTTTCTATTCTATACCTATTCTGTTGAAGCATAAGAGTTTGTAAGTGTCCTCGGCGGTTTTATGCGATAGGATGAGTTGATCATGCTGATTTTTGAGTGCAGCTCGTTTTATCGTCCCTCGGCTTATGCCATCGCATTATTCGTTGTGGACCTGCCATTGTGCTTTGTCCAGGTTTTCATTTGGAACATAGTTGTGTATTTCATGTCTGGTGCTCCTCCTCCGGCCCTCACATAAATATCACCACAATATTAACCTATGTAGGTCTTCAACGCACGGCATCCCAATTCTTCATCAGTCTCCTAGTCGTATTCATCGTAACGGCAAGCATGTACTCCTTCTTCCGCATGATCGGTGCCTTCTCCGCAAGTCTCGACGTAGCGACCCGCATTACAGGTGTCGCCATCCAGGCGCTGATTGTCTACACCGGTTATCTAATCCCTCCCTCGTCAATGCACCCCTGGTTCTCGTGGCTCCGCTGGATAAACCCTATCCAGTACGGTTTCGAATCCCTCATGGCGAATGAGTTCTATAATCTCAACATACAGTGCGTCCCACCAATGCTGGTTCCCGTAGGTCCCAACGTGGACCCGCGATATCAGTCGTGTTCCCTGCAAGGAAGTCGGCCTGGCACCACGATCGTTCGTGGAGCGGATTACATCGAGACGCAATTTACTTACTCGCGGTCGCATCTTTGGCGGAATGTCGGATTCACCATTGCGTTCTGGATGTTCTTTGTCGTCATGACGGCTGTAGGACTTGAGCTTAAGAAGCCGAATAGTGGGGGTGCTTCTGTGACCGTGTTTAAAAGGGGACAGGCACCGGCGGCGGTCAGGAAGGCGATGGAGAAGAGGGATGTTGAGGCTGGCGAACAGGACCCGGTCGTCACTGGCGATGAGCATAATCCCGAAGAAGCTACTACTGGCGTTGCCAGGAATGAATCAGTGTTTACATGGCAGGGAGTGACTTATACCATCCCGATCAAGGGTGGACGTAAAACGTTGCTGGATGACGTGAGTGGGTATGTCAGGCCTGGTAAACTAACGGCG
Organism: Tuber magnatum; assembly: GCA_003182015.1. NCBI lineage: Eukaryota > Fungi > Ascomycota > Pezizomycetes > Pezizales > Tuberaceae > Tuber > Tuber magnatum. The sequence goes on along the minus strand of PYWC01000001.1, from coordinate 825,929 downwards.
TTGATGGGTGAATCCGGCGCTGGGAAGACAACACTCTTGAATACCCTTGCACAGCGGATCAATTTCGGAAAGGTTACGGGCGACTTTTTGGTTGACGGGAGGCCGCTTCCAAAGTCTTTTCAGCGTGCCACTGGGTTCGCGGAGCAGCAGGATATACATGAGCCCACGGCTACTGTTAGGGAGGCGCTTAGGTTCTCGGCCTTGTTGAGACAGCCAAAGGAGGTTTCGCTCGAAGAGAAATATGAATATGTCGAGACTATCATCAAGCTTTTGGAAATGGAAGACATCGCCGGTGCTACGGTTGGCAGTCAAGGGAACGGACTGAATCAAGAGCAGAGGAAGCGTCTGACCATCGGCGTTGAATTAGCGAGCAAGCCAGAGTTGTTAATGTTCCTTGACGAGGTAAGCACTTCACAGCTCATCACTCGGCAACTCTTGCTAACGCGATTCCGTATAGCCCACATCCGGTCTAGATTCCAACGCAGCCTTCAACGTCGTCCGCTTCCTCCGCAAACTCGCCAACTCTGGCCAAGCAATTCTTTGCACCATCCATCAACCCAGCGCCGTCCTCTTCGAGCACTTTGACGACCTCCTACTCCTTAAGAGCGGCGGTCGGGTAGTCTACCATGGGCCACTCGGCAACGATTCACACACAATGATAAAATACTTTGAAGCGAACGGCGCCCCATGCTGTCCCAAGGACAAGAACCCAGCAGAGTACATGCTGGAGGCGATCGGCGCTGGAGACCCCAACCGCAAGGACAACGACTGGGCGGAAGTCTGGTTAAACTCGGCAAACCACACCGAGCGTATCGAAGAGATCAACCAACTGATAACCGCCCGCCTCTCCCAGACCTCGCAAGACCGAATAGCCGACGACCGCGAATTCGCCATGCCCTGGAGCACCCAGGTCCTCGCTGTGGTGCGACGGACATTCGTAAACTACTGGCGCACGCCCCAATACACGATCGGCAAATTCGCCCTGCACATCTTCACGGGCCTGTTCAACAGCTTCACCTTCTACAAATTGGCAAACACGAGCATCGACATGCAGTCCCGCTTCTTCAGCATCTTCCTGACACTGACCATCTCCCCACCGTTGATCCAACAACTCCAGCCAAAGTTCCTCCACTTCCGCGACCTCTTCCAGGCGCGCGAGCACGCGAGCAAGATATACCACTGGAGCGCCTTCGTCATCGGCGCCATCCTGGTAGAGATCCCCTACAACATCGTAGCGGGGACGCTTTACTTTGTATCGTGGTACTACCCCGTCGGCTTCCCCAGGGACTCATTCACGGTTGGGTACGCCTATTTCCTGATGCTGCTGTTCGAGGTCTACTACGTCTCCTTCGGCCAGGCCATCGCGGCCTTCTCACCGAACGAGCTACTAGCCTCGATACTCGTACCCGTCTTCTTCCTGTTCATCGTGGCCTTCTGCGGCGTCGTCGTGCCCTACGCTTCCATTCCCAAGTTCTGGCGCTTCGTGTACTGGGTCTCGCCCTTCAAGTACTTGGTTTCCGGATTCTTGAGCGTGCTAGTGCACGACGTCCCCGTGCGCTGCGCTGAGGATGAATTCGCGAGATTCGACCTGCCGCCCAACGGTGTTGACTGCGCCGAGTACACGGCTGGCTTCGTGCAGCTTGTGGGTGGCTACGTCGAGCAGGAAAATGGCGTGTGTAAGTTCTGTCAGTATAGGAATGGGGATGAATTCGTGAGTTTTTTTTAGTTTTTTTTCCCCTCCTTTTCTTTCTCCTGTTTTTGGGGTCGGTGAGGGTTAATTATGGCTTTATGGTTTAGGCGGCGAGTTTCAATGTCAGCTACAACTACCGCTGGCGCGACTTCGGCATCTTCTGGGCCTACATTGTGTTTAATTTTGCCGTGGTGTTTTTCAGCACCTGGTGCTTTCTCGGGGGGTGGAGGAGGATTGTTAGAGTGTTTAAGGGACAGAAGTAGGCTGGGGTATAAGATACAGGTGGTTGGGGAGGCAAATTTTTTTTCTCTCTTGGTTATTTATATTTAGACCCTGTTTAACATGCCAAAACCCGAGTTTCCCCCACATTCACAGTTTTTCCCCCGCCGAAAAAGAATATTCGATCGGAGTAGCTTTTGGCACTTACAAAACACTTTGTTCTTTTCTTTTCTTTTTTTTCTTTTCTCTCCTGTATTTCCAGTAACCCTCTTCACTTTTGGAAAATTGTTTTTCCGCATTTTTTTTTGTACGACACGATACAGCATTTCCCGAAAGAAACCCGGTATTGGGGTCGAATCGTTGTTCATACCGGTGGTATGACATCACAATATTTCGATAATAATATTACAATATAGTATTGGTCATGCCTATCTTTTCGGAGGGCGGTGTAAGGAGCTGGGGGGGGGTGGAATATCATACCTTAGGCAGGAGGCAAACGCTACTCTGCGGGATACCCGTGGCCGGACGCAGAAGGGGAAGGGAAGGATGATACTCCCTTTCTCATCCCTCCTCAAAAGTGGATATTCCAGGAATTCCGTTGAATGAGATGTCTGAAGAATTTTTCGTGAGTGAGTTCAGTTTATGGCGTACAGATAAAGTGCGATAAGCTGCCTATGATTCATCCCGAATTTCAAGGCGTGCAAACATCCACGAAACGGCGAATGCCCAGAACGCCTAGAACTAGAATGTATCTTTGACATATCATACATACAAGCATATCTAGCGGTTTGCGTGTTTAAATTCCCCCCGGATTAATGTGACGGCTTACCATCCACTGGATGACGGGTCAAAAAAAGATTTTATCCGGGGCCCCTTATATTATACCCGAGACGTGAAGGATCCTTCTATCATACGGTATTTACGTGAATGTAGAGTATTATCGGCCCGCAAGACCCCGATTTCGGCGGGCTCCACACTGCTTGACGAATTTTTATGAAGGGGTGTGAGTGAGAATTAGTGATCTTGTAGGTTGGGGGGGGG
>PYWC01000001.1:782606-822956 GCA_003182015.1 Tuber magnatum | reverse complement strand
GCCCCTCCCCTCTCTACAGGGTTGAGGAGAGGGGAGCACCATAGATGGGAATCACGGCTTTTGTTTCGGGGGTTCTTAGCTCTGCACATAATCCGTGTTTTTTGCTGCTGTACACCTGAGTGCCAATATTCACGTCACGCGGGCCAGATAAGTTATCGGTCTGACGTTCGGAGTCTAACCCACCCAGGAGATCTTTGGTGCTCGGTGGTATCATGCTTTGGACTCGTACTGCCCAGCATCGTAGTGGCAGGTGGTTGTTCATTCGTTGTCACTCTCTGCCCGACACTTGTGAACCAGTCGCGGGTTGCGAAATATATCCGGGAGCCCCCTGTCACGGAGAGAATCTCCGGGATCTCATGAGATTGTAAGCAGACAGTCAACCCCAGTGGACAAAACCGAGGATTGGAATACACGAATAACCCGAAACTAACACGGATGCATCAGCCCCCAATAGCAAGATATCCCATGATAGGAATTATAAATTTGAGGCCGCCTCAAACCGACCCCATACCAACGGCCCACAAGCCAGGAGGCCCTTCAAGATACTGGAGTCGCCTCCGCGGGGGAAAGCAAGTCCATGTTTCTCGCTCCCGCAATCGGACCTCATCCCACGGAGCTTTTTACCCCATCCACGCGTTTAGCAATTCGCTGCTAAATATGCTCCACCCTTTCCACCATGGCCCGTGCAAGCATTGTCGAGGTTGGGCACCAACACGCTCGCGTGGGCGAAACTCGGACGGCAAAGCGACGAAATCCCATCTTACCGTACTCTGACAATTAAATGAAAACTACTGACTTGGTTCAAGCGCACCGAGGCGGGATCGGGAATCCCATGCATACCATGCAAAAAGCGCACATGGGATTTGGCCTTTATATGTTTCCTCAGCACCGGTGGGGGGGAGGGGAAAGTCTCCTGTCTCTGGCACATTGAAAAATGGATAATCCGGTTATGCTGTAACCGGGCAAATCCGGTACATATGGGGGTTAGCTATGGTACGAGTGATAGTCCATGATTTTGACTCTTTGCCTGACATGGGTTGGACTGTCAGGAGTGAAACCGTCCGTCAATCGCGCGAGCTGTATCATACCGTGAAATTGCGCCGTAACCTCCTACCTCGCATCGCCGCCAGGGAAGGAAAGGGAACACTAGCTGGGGCATGAAGGAGGGGTACCCCAAACCTGCTTCATCCTTATCATACCAGCAGGAAAATTTCGCCCCACTCTCAACCCCTCCTCCAGTCTTCAAATACCCACCACCCCACACATATGCCGCTCCAACCCCTCAGGGGTATCCCAAACCCGAGCGGGAAAGATCGCTCCCTCTCACCATATTGATGAGGCGCTGTATCCGATTGGTGGAGACTATCTCTTGACCTTTCTTATAATCATTGTGCGAGTGATTCCTCATGAAAGCCAACTTTATCGGTGATATATTTCGTTCGATGGCGATTTCTACCGAAGAGATAGTCCTAAAGGAAAGAAACTAGACAAGAAGAACCGGTATGATAGCTGATGCACAGTATTTTTCCATATTCAGCGACACTCCACTCGAGTAACCAAAAAAAAAGGACAAACCCGGAGGGAAACCTAGTTTGCAGAAGCCATACCAGAGCACGAGACACCCAACCGACGCGCAACAAACAGTCACGTAGACCAGAGCGCGCGAGCATTGTCGTGAAAACACCCTCTATCAAGCCCACGCGTAGATAGCTAGCAGCAGAGAACACAATATAGAACCTGTTGCTTCCCTTCCACTCCATTATCCCGCCCCCACCGCACAACAGTGCCAGGCCGCGCCCCCGGGCCCATCTTAGTCTCTAACAAATCCCATCCCAGAGTTTTCGCAGCGCTCCTAGGCAACCAAGAAATACGCGGGATCAGAAATACCCTAAGGGGACTACCCGTTCATTGACATTTACCATGCGAACGGCAGAGAAAAGGTATAGTCGCTATCCCAGACAAGCCCAGTCCATACAATCAACAGAAAAGAATTTACCACTTTCACAACTATTGGAAATACCGGCACGCTAGAGAGCATCCCATACTCGGACACGCACTAGCAGAGCCTGGCCCGGAGATGTTGCGTATAGAAAGAAGGAAGGAAGGAAGGAAGGAAAGCGGTCGTGGGGTGCCGCCACCGCTAGAGTCGCTGGAAGGGCTTTAGTTAAGGATTCAAGTTAGCCCTCTGGATGCTGTTTAAGGATCGAACGTGTACTGTACTGTTACTGCGGATGCTAAACTTCAGAAATATAGTACGGTACGATGGAATAGGCAATTCTCCGGTTAAATTCAACTCTCAAGCTAGGTGTCAGCCAGCACAGTACTATACCCGATCTTGTCGGTACCGGCGACGGTAGGGGATGCCACGGTAGTGGTGGGTTAAGTAATGCAGTCCTGTCTGCCATACATATACCAGTATACACACAGTCCGGCAGGTACTGTACTGTACGTAATCCGCTTCCAGAAAAAAATAATAATCAATAAGTGGCGAGCAGAATAGAGTATAATTGCAATTGCGATAACATTTGGCACAAATGGTAAGTACTCAATGACGACACTTACCAGACGACGCTCAGGTCGCAAAGCCTGCTTGAGCTATTTACCATTGACTCGGGTTTTATCCAAGGTTTTTGGGTTCTAGCAACTAGGAGCTTGGGCCTCCCGTGGCGAATCGTGCAAGCCACTAAAGCCGGTAGAGAAATGTATCAACAATTTCTAGTACCAGGACCACCCACAGGAAAATTCCACCAAGCATATACGTTCACAATAACCCAATAGCGACCGTCAATTAATCTATTCATTTCACTCCATTAAAAATCAAGCAATATCACATAATAGATAATACTGAATCTGGTAAGCGGAGATCATTAACGCAATACCCGTCTATCTACCCCCCGTTAGTAACCCTCCCTCCCTCTACCTGCAAACTTCAGTTAGTCCCCGGGAGACACTCTACCCGCCAACAACCCACCCACCCTGCCACATCCTGCCCACCTCCCGTGTAAACAACGCCCTAACCTCATCCAACCTTACCCTCTCGCCCGGGTGCTCGCGAACGCACATCCCAACCATATTGCGCCAGGAGTCGGGAATGTTCATCTCCTCGGACCACCTAACATCGACACCTCCTGTAATGTCCAGGAGCTCGGCAGGGACTTGCTCAAGCATCATCCAGAGCATAACGCCGAGCGAGTAGGTTTCTACAATTTCCAAAGCGTTGGGAATGGATTTCCATTCCTGAAATATATCCGGGAGCCCCATGTCACGGCCACCCCCCGTCTGGCTAGTTGGTGTTGGGGGGGTGACTGAGGTAATGGAGGAGCGTTTGGCGGAGGGTGGGCGTTGGTGGTGATGGTGGCGGTCGAACAAGGAAGAGGACTCACCGCTGTCGGTGTTGATGATGGGGTTGGGGGATCTCTTCTCCTCGTCGAGCTCTTCGTGCTCCCGAGCCAGCTGTTCCTGCTTGCTTCTGGCGGAGTGATTTTGACGCCATTTCAGGGTAGCTTGGACGGCGCTACCCCGGCGATTATAACGTTCCCTGACTTCCCATTCACCCCTCACCCGACTTTCCGGGGGGAAACGCCAAGGGGATAGCATCTTTGGTTCGGTGCCCTTACCGAAGCAACGGAGGCGTAGCAGAAGGTACTGATCCACGTAGAATCTCTCCAGTCCGAAACCCACACCGCTGTCACCGAGCGACATACCTGCAACGCGATGAAGGTCTATGACAGCGGTGGTCATTTGCAAAGCCCATTTGGCCTTCTGTAGTAAAGATATCTTTCTTCTCCTCTTGCGTCCCAGGATTGAAGAAAGGGATATAGAATCGCTGAAAATATACTCACTCAGTTTGCCATGCTTGTAATACTCTGTTATGAATCCGATTACCCTCCTCCCGGTCCCTGGTTTCCCCAGCGCAACGTAGCCAATTGGAGCCTGGGCGATGTAAGGATGGAGAGGGAGACTATTCAGAACTCTCATCTCGGAGTAGATATGGTCCACCTGCTCGGAGATGTCAAGATCCTCACCTGCTGGCGGACTGCTAAGGTCAAGTGCTTTGATAAACACAGTGTGCCCTTCAAGCATACCGACCCAAGCTATATCACCCAATTTTTTTTCCCAAATAATTTCCGACCGGTCGTTGAAATAAGGCCCAGACCTCTGCCCAGTAAACTTGATACCTAACTGAGCGGGTGTCTTTAAACTGGAAAGAAGTAGCTGATAAGTCCACGTCGGAACGAGATTGCATTCAGGCTCCCCATCACCGGCCATCTGTATTTCGAGGAGATACCACGGGCTCCCAAATAACGAGCTCCTGAATATTTGATCAGGAATACATGTTAGTAATTTCGTAAGAGCCATCCCTAGCCCTGCAGGAAGCGGGTCATCCCGGTTCTGAATCCAGACTGGCGAAGTTACGGGTGAGCCATCAGGAGTATTGCGCACGGTGCTGGCCTCGGGCCTGATGAGGACTGTATTTTGAACGATGTTTGTACCAACCAGACCAAGCTCGAGGGACGCATAGGCTTGATTTTCGGCAGCTTTGAAGTTAATGACCTCTAACGCGTATATAGCTGGTGATGAGTTGTGGTTATCCTCAAAAGACGGGGCTCCACTACAACGGGACGAGGATGAATCTCGGGCAGATGGGGTGGGCTGCGATTGAGGGGGGAAAGGTAGTATGCCGCAATCCCCAACGAGGGAAATGCTCGACCGTGGAAACGCTCCACAAGTAGGAGAGGATAGGGGGGGGGAGGAACGGGGCAAGCCGGCGGACATAGTGATGAGCGGGGAACCGATCAGCCAAGGCCGGGCTGCCGTAGATATGTAAGTCTTGTCAGAATGTGATGGGGCGGAAGAAAAAAGAGTGAAAAGGGAAAAAGAAAGAATAGGGGTTCGATCCATCAAACCTTGGTATGATAGGGAGAGGGGGGGTAGAAACATACGATGATTAGTTGTTGCTGTTGTATGGAGGGATGGTGGTTAGTGGCTGGGAAGGTCTGGAGCTATGATATGAGCTACAGTATGTTGTGCAGCAAGCGAAATGACGTCGGGCCTGCAGAGCCGCATTGGTGAGGGAATGGGGAAAAAGAAAGAAAGGGGGAGGGGGAGGGGGAGAGGGGAAAGGGTCCGGAGGGGATGCCATTTCCTAAAAGAGGCTCCGCATCTGGACCGCAGATTACAACCCCGCAGAGGACAAGCGAGCCCGGCAACCATTCCTCGGGGTATATTTTGTCCCGGCCAGTGAAGTTACCATCCCAACCTCACGCTCGCTCGATGTAAGCTGGCACGTTGCACGGCGCGCCCAACTCGAAGCGACCATCGCTCAATGAGAAAAAAAGCTACGGCTTACCGCACGCTGGCGTACGGCACTGTGGTCACCATCACAAGTCCATACTGTAACCTCACGAGGCTCGCGTATCACGTTTGCAGTATGTCTCTGCCGCGACCGCATAAATAGCGGTGAGCCAAGGGGCAGATAATCTCCACCCTCATGCTTCGAATACTTGTAGGGGCACTTTATTCTCCCTTTCCTAGCCCTCCCTTCCTTTCCCTCTGATCCCGATCCTTAGGAATCCCAAAGCCACGGTATCCTTGCAAAGCAAAGATTGCGTGTGGAGAGCCCTATCTATGCATCTCGCCTTCAATTGGAGAGAGGAGAAAGAGCTCCCTGACTTTTTTCCGAAAGCGGGAGGCTATCTCACGCATGTCGTTGAGCAATATTTAGCAGGAACAGGAAGGTGCACAGTGCCAGTACCAGTGCTTGAATAGTAACAAGTTTTCCGCCCAGCTTCACTGGGGCTTTTAATGCCTACAAACAAACCCCGCCAGCGGCACCGTGATCCGCTTTGGGTATCCATAGAGTGGTCCTTGGTAGCGTAGCGGTATGACGGTGTACTGTACTCGAGTACAGTACAGTACAGGTACGGCACCGGCACTCGTATGCGTGATACAAACATCATCTCCGGGCCAACCACTCCCGCGCCGTAAATAAGCTATGATACCCTACCGAACAACACATTCATACCGAGAGATATAGACTTGAAATCCGGTGTTTAGAGAGGCCAGAGATAAAGATGCTGCCGCCCTGTGCCCCCGCTGGAGCATTGTAGATGTTGCCCAGAAGCCACAGCACAGTACAGCTACAGTGCCGGCATCATATCTTGCCTGGGCTCCTGGCCCCTAAGGAATTAATGGGCAGTGTGAAATGCAGTACAGCGCAGTGCAGTGCAGGCCAGACAAATACCTCCCATCCGTTTGCCAACTCTACTCGTATATACCATGGTACTATATCTCACATCTGACACCTTGCTGCAATAGTAAAGGAACACCGGCATTCGTACAGCCTTCATTCATTTATCAGCAGATTTGTTTCACCCCGACTCCCGTCTGCCGGTGCTCTCTGTTCGACTCGCTTGTGCATCGCTCGCTTGCTCATGAGCTCGGGTCGAGGGTTGGTTATTCCCACCTTTTTTTTCCCTCACCGGCAGAGCCAACCACCCCAATTTCCTCCGCCCCTCCCCTCTCTACAGGGTTGAGGAGAGGGGAGCACCATAGATGGGAATCACGGCTTTTGTTTCGGGGGTTCTTAGCTCTGCACATAATCCGTGTTTTTTGCTGCTGTACACCTGAGTGCCAATATTCACGTCACGCGGGCCAGATAAGTTATCGGTCTGACGTTCGGAGTCTAACCCACCCAGGAGATCTTTGGTGCTCGGTGGTATCATGCTTTGGACTCGTACTGCCCAGCATCGTAGTGGCAGGTGGTTGTTCATTCGTTGTCACTCTCTGCCCGACACTTGTGAACCAGTCGCGGGTTGCCGGTTGCCTCGCTCCAACCGGAGACACACGGCTACGATACGTATGGTATTCTCTCCCCCCCCCCCTCCTCTTCCTTCCTGCGTCCCCATTTCAACTCCTCCCACCAATCCATACCGCTGTCTCGGTATCCTTCCGTTCCTTCTTTCTTTTGTCTATTCGTTTCCTTTTTCCCTTACCCGCACACTTACCAATCGCGGTAACATAAAACGGTTACCCGCACTACCCTTCCCCAGTGAGGAACAAGGACAACATTTGGGAAAGGAGGAATCCCTGCGCCTCATACATATTGTACTGTACATTACGGCACCGTAAGCTGTTATTATCCAGAGAGAGAGAGGGAAGGAGAGAGGAGGAAGAGGTGCTGGCCGGAAGAGAATCAAGGGCACGGTACTCGTACATACCAAACGGCCCTTTAGGTACATTCATCAAACGCGGTTATCCGTCGGAAACATCCCGTGGGCCTGCGGTTGGTGCGATTAGGGTTTCTTTAGCGGTCAGAGATCCACTGGTGCTGGGCGATTACCGAACGTGCGGTAGTTTCACTTTCTCCGCCGACGAGGCGACTCTTGTTTTAACTTGACGCCCTCCCTCACCCTTCCTCCATTCCCTTGTCGCAACCACCATCACCAGCGCCGTTATAACCGTCGTGGTCACCCCCCCTATCCCACATTACCTCACCAAAGAAATAAGATGGGTGTATGTTCATCCTGTCTCGGCATTCGCCAGAAAGACGACGTAGCTATCCCCTCCCCCCATTCAATCATTCATCCATCATTAATAACAAACATACCTTAGTCCGAACATCAACGTCTTCTTGCCTCCTCGAACGATCACCATCATAATCATTCCTATACCAATGGGAATTTCGCTAATCCCTCGCATCACCACTCAATCCCGGACCCTCAAGCGCTCCTCCATGAACGCGAATACCTAGACCGTCTCGTAGCACAGACGTCAGAAAATCTTATAGATATATTCGCCCCTCCAATGCTCACACACAGCAACTCTACCGCTACGCCGAACAGTCGCGGCGAGTGGTATCGCAGCGTACTCAGTAAAACGAGTCCGCCTAACGATGGACCCGAAATGCCCGTCGTTTTGGACCCTGGGGTTGTCGGTGGTATAGAGAGAGAATGGTTGGAGAGTGTGCTGAAACGGGGTGAAGAGGCAGTGAGGGAAGTTGGCAAGGTAAAGGGTGTCGGAAAACTGGTGGTTGGGTTGGATTACGAGGGGTGATGGCTGCTTTTGCGACATGGAGTGGTTTTAATGTCCGGGTTGAGCATGGGAATGGAGGAGGGAACTGGGGATTTCTTTTTTTTTTTCCCTTTCCTTTCAGTTTCACCAAAACTTATTGGGTTTGACTACTACTGACCATTACTACCGCTACCAACTACACCGCATTACTGGCATATCTGCTTTTCCCTCCATTTTTCTCTCTCTTACCCTTTCTGCTTTCTCTGTCCTTTTTTTTTACATTTTATTTACTAGGGGCGTTTTTATTCATCTTCCCATCTTCAGTCCAACTTCTCTATACCGGCAAACACTGCTATAACGAATCTCCTTTTTTTTCTTACATATTTGTTAGCATTAGCTGTGGGGGTGTATTTTTCTTTCTCATTATCATGCTATGTCTAGGGGAGTCGCCGGCGGGTTTGAGGCGCACAGGGAGGGGAGGTATCATACGGGTGAAACATTATATTATATTCAGGCAATTCCGACATTCAGTTGTGCTCTTGCATAACTCTTTCTCTTCCACTGCTACACATCTAGCCTGGGGGAACCGGCTTGTAACGTGATTGACCTCTCGCCAAACAACACCAATTGCAAACAAACAACGAGGCACCGTTAACCTATACCTCCAACCAGCTCCCTCGTCGCAAGCCCTCACAAGAATTCGGTTAGCCCTACGTACGCACCCACGCACTCAAAGACGTCCTTATCATCAATGTTTCCTTCCTCTCCCCTTCGTCTCTTCGTCCGCTACCTCCCCTCGCCTTTTTTCCCCATCGATCCTACGACACTTTCTTCTACCGCCCCCACCCTTTCCTCTCTTCATTCTTACACTGCCTCCCACCCGCTCCCCTTATCCATATCCACCCTATTGTCGTCTGACTATGAATCCACATCCACCGCACATCCCCCCGCCCCTAATTGATGGCAAACCAAACCCTCCTCCTCCTCGAGGTGATGTTTTTGCTAGGCACCCGGGGGCTGGGGCGTTTGACTCGATTGGACAAAATTTCAAGTTTGCGCCTCCAGCAAGGAAAGAGGGTATTTGTTTTCATCACCCTTTGACAATATTGCCCCTACTTACGAGATATTCAGCATCTAGCTCCCTTTCCCTAAACACTGCCGAGAGAGATGAAATTAGAGGTAAGATTGTAGCACTCCTGTTTGCAAAGCTACTAATTGTTTAGTTTTTAAACCGAACCCCTCGTTTGTTCCATCTACTCCGGGGCCATTCAATACTGGTCCTGCAAGTGGTAACAGAAAGAGGCCAATTGAAGCGGAGGATAGTACATTTCCCCTCCCTAAGACGAGCAGGCCCACAAAGAGGCGGAGGCTCGCATCTAGATCAGACAATTCTTCAGCGAAGCCTGCGGTCATTGTCTTGGATGATGACGATGATGAGGCAGAAGACAATCATTCCGTACTCGCGGATTCCGCACTCCCGGCTCCTCTGGAAAATGAACATTTCGGTAAGGCCCGCGGCACCGGTGCGCACAGTAGTGCGCACAGTAGTGCGGCGCAAAGGGATAAAGTTCTGAGATCTGAAGAAGATGGCTCTCGGGCAAGGAAAAGACCCAGCGGGTTTCCTTCTGCGGGCTCTGATTCCTCAGCCCGGTCTTCCCAAGCCGGTGGGCGAACCTTACTTCCCCATGACCGGAATCCGAGAAGGCACCATGACCGTCACCTGGCTTCCGTAGTAGGCAAAGACAAGCCAGATCCCTCAACTCTTACTCAACCGAATCTTAGCGATGCTCTAGATTGGAACCGAAGCCAGCGCGATCTCTTGATAGCAATGAGCAGTCTTTCGGCTGAAAAGGAGTCCATTGAAAAAGAGCTGACAGCAAAGGAGCTAGCTCTCAAAGCAGAACATCGTCTTGTCGAGGCCGAGAGAGAGAGAGCTACACAGCTCGAGGTTAAAATCGCAAAAGATACCAAGAAAATCACTACCGTCAAGGAAAAAATTAATGGCTTGCAGAGGTTTTTCAACGGTATGGGATGCGACTACAAAGTTTTACAAGAGAAGTACGCAAAGCTAAATGCTCTATTCACCGAGTCCTGCAAGGAGAAAGGGAATATACAGCGTGATCTTGAGGAAATCAGACTGGTAGTTCAAAAGCTCGAGAAGGAGAATAGTGAGCTTTTGGAATCTCTATCTCATACAAAAGAGAAGCTATCCAAATTTGAAAAACGTATATCCCACCCGCCACCACCACTGCCATAAGAACATTATGCTAACAAGGGTTTAGTCAACGGAGCTAACGTTTATTTGCAACAACAATTGTCTGAGAATGCAGGCCTTCTGGCTGCCGAGAGGGATAGAGTGCAAACGTTAGAGCTACAAGCCCGCGAGGACCTGAACTATTTTCGTCATGAAATTGAGCAGAAACAAATTATGTTCGACATTACACAGAAAAATCTCACAGACTTTGAAAAGCAGCTCTCTGGGGCCGATAATATAGACCGAGCCATCGGAGAAATCAAAGAGTCTAACACAAAAATCGCGGAACAGCTTGCTCAAAACTTGTCGACCGAATGTGTGCAACTGGAAACTAACCTGAGCACCCGTGTGCACGATATTAAAAGTGTGATTGAGGATACTGTGGGTAGATGTTTGGAGAACTCTGAGCAGAGGTATGCAAATTCATCACGTCATCTCGACTGATATTTCAGAGCTGACATAGGCAAGATTGAATGGATTGGCTTCAATTTTTGAAAAGATAGATATGCGGTCAGATTACTTGAAAATGGTGAATGAATGTAAGAAATTTTTTGATGAGTAAGGTGCCAATCCGCCCCCACGAGTATTAAATAAACTAACAGATACCAGCATTGTAAAAATATCCGCGCAAACCCATAAGATTACCTCTGATTCGGCTAGCTTTGGGAATGGATTTGCTGAACACCTTAATTCTCAAATCCATCACCTGGAAGATCAACTCGAAGAATTGCGGAAGTGTCGCAGTCTTGATCTCGCCAAGCTTACACAGAAAGAAGCGGAACTAAATGCTTTAAAGCATGAACTTGACGAAAAGAAGAGCGAGGGGCTCCTCTGTAATCGGCTAGAATCTCTCCTACAGAGCGGGTAGTTATCAATAACCACTTTTTTAATAAGCATTCCGTACTAATTCGTCATCCAGGAACGCTCTCTTGGGCGAGAAAATTGCGTCTCTCGGTTCAAACATCCAGAATAGACCAGGAGATAGTTCAATTATCGCTCTTAAGCTGGAGGTTTCCGAACTAAATGGGAAGCTTGAACTGATTACAAGAAGCTTCAATGATCACTTGTCAGAGAAAAATAGGGAGATCACTCGACTGGAAACCCAAGCTAAAAGCTTGGAAGTTCTTCACTCAGAGGCGTGCGAGAAGATTGCAAACTTTGATAAGGAAAAGACCGAGTATATTTCCCTTATGGGAGGTCAGAGGTTGCAGGAGCGTATAGAGCTAGAAAATGCGGCCAATAGTCTCAGACTTTCAGAAACCTCCAGTCTCAATAATAGAATCAGATCTTTGGAGGTGCAGAAGGAGAGACTTGAGGCTACGAATGCGCTACTTGAAGAAAGGCTTCTGGCAAAAGCTTCAAAAGATTCGGTACGTTCGATTGATTCTCCTAGCCTCGCAATTCAAAAAATAATGATTTTCTGACAAGACTAGGCAGGTGATTTGGGGTGTACCAATTCGGACACTATAGCCAAATGCAACAATATGGAGCGAGAATTACGTGAACTCACCTTTCGATCCTCCATGGAGCGGGCTCTGGCAGATGCCAAATGTCAGCAACTTGCTACCGAGTCGGGACAACTTCAACAGCGGGTCGAAGATTTACAGACTAACTTAATAGCCTCAAACCAAGAGTTAATTAATACACAGGCTAGAAGCAAAGTTTTTCGTCAACAGCTTCGCGACGCAATGCAAACCCTTGAGACTAGTGAAGCCACCCTGAATAGGGTGATTTTGACTACGATTCAGGGTCGTAGTGAAAAGAAGTCGTTGGTTGTAAGGCTAAGAAATCTGGAAGATGAAAACCAAAGACTTCTTGGGAAGGGTATGGAGATGATGGTTCCCACATCTAAACAGTCAGGACAATCCTGCAACGCCTTGTCCCAGTCACAGCCACCCCACAAGAGCGGAGCTACCAGGAAGAGTGGCAAGGTAATATTTGCTTTCTAATTATTGAATATAACTAACAAACTTTTAAAGGATAAATTTTTTGAATCGCCAATAATGAGCCTAACTAGTATCAGCGATGCACCTGAATTCCAGCGCGAGGAGCCTAACGACGACGAGGAAGTGGACTACCAAAGATTGGCAGCTGAAGTTCTACACACGAATGAGAGGGTACGGGTTAATAGGAGCACTACCAGCACTGAGCCTCTCGTAAAACTCATCGCCCCCTGTTCCAAGCCTAGGGAATCCCAGGTTGAGTTTGGCGACTCAGGAAAGAGATATAACCAAGCATTGAAAACATTATCTTCAACTCGCAAGGCACCAGTTACTAGGACCAAGCGTTCGAAGAGTCCGGAAGATTCACAAGATTCCGATGAGGATAAATACTGGACCCTACCACCAATGTCTTCACCACAACTCAATCCTACCCCAGCCAACCCCAGCAATGACGGCCCTAGCAAGCTCAAATCGGGAGAGTCTGGATGGAGTGCTCTGAGCCGCCAGTTTCAATTGAGCCAGCCTTCTCAAGTTGCGGAAAAAATTAAGGTATCCCCTGGACACCGTTCTGATACCTTGGACCATGAGACGGGGAAGCAAGCCAAACCCAAACTCGCCCGCCATAGGAACAAGAGAGTCAGGGACGAGGATGTGATTGCCGAAGAATTCACAAAGGAACAGGTGAGCGCGGAGAAGGGCGCAGGAGTCCATAGTTCCGGTTCCCTCAAGGCCGGCCAAAGGAAAAAGAGGGCTTCAAAGAAGCACTAGAATGCAAATTTTGTTTTATAGTAATACTATATTAAAATTTTTAAAATTTTTAAAATTCCTTCCTCTGAACGGTTGTTTATTAGTGGTGTTACTTTTCTGTGATTTCGTACGGGAGATGCCTAATGCTTGTATCGGCTGGGTTTATATGTAGAGGCTGCAGTTTAGTGAAATTAAACTGAATCTTTTATCCGTAGATTTGTGCTTTCACTGTGGTGCACGCTTCGAAAGGTAAATGTGGAGAAGGTAAAAATGACCACACCGGTGGCTAACACCCGAAATTCAAGTGACTTCAAGCATCAACTGAGCAAAGTCTCACCACCGCACAGGGAGAAAACCAACCCGAACAATCTATAATTCACACAGCCACCACCCCACCAAGCCCCTTAAATCCCCTAAATTATCGATTCCTCCCCCTCTTTTGCTCCAAAAACAACACACGTCGCTTGACTAGCCCCCGCCGGTCAGCCACCCTGCCCTCCTTCCTTCAAGGATACAAAGAAAAAAACTCACCAACAGGATCATACTTTATCATGCTCAAGGGCTTATGCGTGCGTGGGCGTACCAACGACTTAAAGTATCCGGTCATGGCCATGGATATCAATCGCACGACGACGGTTCGGGATTTCACTGCGGGTGAGTTAGCTGGGCCTAGAAGGGTGGGGGATTGATGGCGAAAAGGATACCTTTTTTAGCCATAGGGGTTTTTTGTTTCCTTCGGCTGGGCAGGTGGATGGAGACAGATGGATGGGAGTGATTTGAGGCTCGGTTTGATTCAGTTCGAGTGGAGGTGGAAGGGTTACCCGGCTTTCAGTTATCTGAAGTGGGTTAGGGTTAGTATGAATGGGATCGGCCGGCAGTGTTGATACCATAATAATATTATTATCATAGTACGATAGCAGAGTGGTTCCGAGAGGTGAAGTCTTGAAGAAGAGGAGGTTTGGGACAGAGTTGGTACGTAGGGTTGCAACAATCGGGTTAGTGGAGTGCGGCGGGGTGGGGGAGGGGGGGGTCATTGGGTGTCACTCGGCAGTACGTTACTAGAGGTGGGTTCCTCGGGTATAATATTTCCAAATTTGACAGCTTGACATATCATTCTGCGCGATATGTATGATATGGTGAAATGCGAGCTAATGAATGAATAGGGAGTACGGGGTAGGGGTAGGCAGGTGGAGAGCTGGACGAGGGTCTCCCGTGGATGTTTGGTAGTGGGAGGGTTACATGGGGAGCGATATCCTTGGTATTCGTCCGCGGATAGCGTGGCTTGGGGTTCACAGAAGGTTTTCCTTCACCGGTGCTATAAGGCAGTTAGAAGGAAGGGTGTGAATAAACGAGAGGTTTGATCGGTTTCCTTGAGGTCTTTAGTTTATTACCGAGGTATGATATGATATGATATGATATGGATCGCGAGAGGTTACCTTGTGGCAGTTATCCACTAGGACATGGATCACACGGGGCAATACATAATTAGAAGCCTTAATCTTTCCTTCCACAGAACCTCTTATTGGATTACCATAGTAGCAATTTGTTTTCCAACCTTGACCAGAACCCCCGAGCATACGAAGTAATTCGTGATGAGAGAAAGAATTCAGTGAGAGGCCCTGTATAAAGAATCACCCATCGATTGGAAGACGGACGCCACACTCTTAGGCTGGCGGCTTTAGCAGGTGGATCTCATGGCAAGGTTGGGTAGCGTATACACGAAGGGCNAAAAAAAAAAAAAAAAAAAAAAAAAGGAAGTGTGAACCGCCGCATTAGTGCCGACGCTGGGGGTGGTTTGCAGGACTGTCCGGCGGTCCGGAGACAGTATGTGCACTGCTCAGCCGGATAGCACGAGAACAAGAAAGGTGTGATCGCTAACCGTGCCAAGGTTCCACCGCTGAATTTCGCACAAGCAACAAAATTCGATTGGGAAAACCCGCGCTAGAGCGTATCGGACATTTACATGAAGGTGCGGGTATTTGGGTGAATGTTCGTGACGGAAGGGGTCATGAAGAGCAAGTCTCCGGCATCCATTTCAAGCGGCGTTGGAACCGAGGAAGTTGATTCCCGTTGTGGAACACTGCACTTATTTTTAAGTTGGTCGATCAGTTTGTCTTCCCGCGTGGCGTACCAGGTGATCCTGTAAGGATCGGGGTGGGAGTGTGTGAAACAGTTGGGGTTGGTTTAGTGTATTCGAGTACTACCGGTAGTACAGTACAGTGCTATCGTGTCCTGATTCGATATCTCTCTTTTTTTTTTTCTTTTTTTCTTCCACTTTCCACCAGGGAACTCATGGGGTTAGATACTAGTAAAGTTATCTGAAGATATGATAGAACTCCGCGATGTTTGCTACAACATTTAGGAATTTGTGCTGGATCCCTTCTACGAGTACAGGGCATGAGCAAACAAACATCCCTAATTATACGCATGCATAGCGAACTCGGGAGCGCATCTTACGAAGCCTGGATGTCTAGCCCAGAAATTGTATTTAGCCGATAAAGGGGTTTTTTTTCCCCCGACCTACAAGCCCGAACGCCCTTTTTCACTCCCTTGTACGATACCCCTGATACACCACAATTGACAACTACTTCTCTGGGGATAGTTTCTCCTGGATAAAGGATGACATCTCCGATACTCTACAGTACCCCATGTTCCTCGAGAAGGACTGTCGTGAGGGATCGCAGGGCTTTCGGTACGCACCCGTACGATAAAGCCTTCAGCTTTGCCGAGCTAATGGTGGTGGGACCAATTGCGGCTTGTTTATTTCTTTGGGTGAGTGTTTGGAAATCCCAAGGTACGGAGAGGTATTAGCATTTCATGGAACTGTCCCATGCCGGCAGCACCTTTCGGGGGGGACTCCTAGCGAGTATCGAGTGAGATCCTGTGCTACGGGTCTGCATCAAGGCTCTCCAGAGACGAATCAGACTACCGGCATATCATAACCGAAGGGCAGAGTTCAGAGTCAGGCAGCGGTATGGTCATGAGAGGATTGTGTTTATGCATACGAATCGGATACCTACTGCAGCACAGTCCCCGACTCTGGCTAATCATAGGTGTCAACAGGACGGCCATTTCTTACCCTATCGGCCCGGGGGTCAGAGAAATGCATGGTTTTTTCATTACTTTTTTGCTAGACCCTTCAATTGTTTAGGGGTGTATTATAATTTCTGGACAGGACCGCTGGGTTATGGCGCCAAAGCCTAGATCACCCAAAAGACATACCGTATGATGCCGTAGCGGAAATCGCAAACACAACACCAAATAACAAGCAAGCAAATAACTTTCTCCCTAAAGTGGGGTAATGGCAGAAGTGAAACAAGTCACTCGGGTATAGACGTTAGTGATGAGACGGACAGGGCTTCAAGATGTCGAAGCCTTTCACACTTTCTGACACAATTCCTCCCGAATTAAATTATTTTTTATCATACTTCTGATGGTATTCCGCGCCCGGACCCAAAACCCTCCTCTGTCTCATCACTAACGTCTATACCCGAGCACTTTTTTGGCCTTACTGATTGGTCTGGCGGAATATAACAGACCAACGAAAAGCTCAGGTGAGCCTCTTTGCGCTTGGGGTGTTTTGTTCAAACACTCTGCTGTTCACGGGTTCGCGCATCTCGATGCCTTCTAATTCCGTTATTTAGACTACCGGTATTCGACCTTTTGGAACCCAATGCAGTATAGCGCTCCACTAACCCACCGGGGGGAGGGGGAGGGTATTTTTCCCCCCCTTTCCCAGCCGAACCCCGAGGTCCAGGGCTCCAAAGTTGGGAGTTGTTCTCCCGGGATAGTCCGGGCAAGAAGTATTGAAAAACATGGCCGGAAACAGGGGTGTTTTTTCTGTTCAATCGATTCGCATGGGGAGAACTTGGTCACTTTGGGGGGACGAGAATGAATCAGCTGGGTAACTTGGCCTGAGACCCCCGCGTGGGATGGTATCACATGATATCCGCGGGGCTCAAGATAGAGTTTGCCCGACGCGCAAGTTTCGGCACTGTAGCTCATGTGCCTCCAACCTAATTCCGTCAAGGTCCTGTAATTCATCATTTCATCTCTCCGATCCAGATCCACCTCACACCTACCATCAGAACTGGAAGAAATAATACTCGGAAAGTGACCATTTTGTATGCTGGGAACCAGCATACAGTATTCGTATTTACCCCTTCTGCCATGATCTACCGGTATGTTGACTCTGAAATATCTCCCGGCACGCTGACGCCAAATAATCTCTCCCGAAACCGGGGTAGATCATCATGCTCTTTGAAGTTGCGAATCTCTTCTGCGGAGTTGGGCTGGAGGTACGGTGCAGTACTGTACAGTGCATTCGGCTTGTACCACCGGTCTACGGTATGTTACCTCGGACACCAATATTATTATACCGGTATTGGTGCCATGACCAGCAACCAGTCACTGTCTACTTGAGTGCTTATGTGGTGCAGTACTAAGTACAGTGTTGTGGCAGGATATTATACCCTATGGTAGCCTGTGTTAATCCTAACGAAGATACGGATCTGTGCCGGTATGCCTCCGCCTGACGGTCAGCAGCGGTTTGAAAAAAAAAAAAAAAAAAAAAAAAAGGAAGTGTGAACCGCCGCATTAGTGCCGACGCTGGGGGTGGTTTGCAGGACTGTCCGGCGGTCCGGAGACAGTATGTGCACTGCTCAGCCGGATAGCACGAGAACAAGAAAGGTGTGATCGCTAACCGTGCCAAGGTTCCCGCCGATTATGTAACTGCGCGCAGTTGCAAATCTTGCAGCACGTCTACGCGCAGTTACACAATCGGCAGGAACCTTGGCACGGTTACTTGCAGCGTTGAATAATTTTGAGGTTACTGTAACAGCCTCCCGTACCCTGGAACTCAACTAACAGCCCCATCAGGTGTCAGCATCGGGCAGTACCGTAGTCTTTCTCTTGTCAATGAAGTTTGTTAAACCAGCAGTGAAATTACATCGTGCGCCAAGAGTCTTACCACGTACTGCGATGAACTCCTTCGAACCGTAGTACGCATCCTTGAACTTACATGAATGGCGACGGTCGCAAATCCTGGTACTTTTATGTACAAGTACCAGGGGAGATGTTTTCGTACAAGACGGGGATTATTTTGCGGGTTAACCTAAATTAAGTGTGCGAAAACATCACCCCTGGCACTTGTACGGGTACAGTATCACCCGCGCATGAGACAATAAATGGGGGAAACGCGAAATTCGATGTTGATCTGGTACGGAAAACTTGGAGTGCGCCCCACGCGGGGCAAGTACGGGAGCACCGGCATCGTACCTGCAGTCCCAAGGACAGGCATTCTTGCATTACCCTAACAAAAGCGAGATTTGGGAAATAATACCGGGTCACGACGCCTTCAGGGATCAAAGCGCAAGCTTGGTAAATGATTGAAGGCTACATCCACCAGAGAGAGACCCCGATCAAGTCTTCTCCGCAAGCCCCGCCCCCCTGAGGAGATGTCCAGTCTCGGGAATGCCCATCTTGGGACAAATTAGCACCCCCATGGACGCTGGGGACGTCTGCTGGACTTGCCAATTTTCATCTGGCCCGTTCGTCGATTTGCCCATCCTGCCAGTAGGCAGCGGGTGGCAAAGGCTTCAGCATCGCATCTACCAATACTTGCAAGGGTGCGTAGGATTTACCTGTACTCGTACAGGTACAGCACCAGTATGCTACTTCCGGATGCCGCGAGACAAAGCTTATTGTACTATCCTAGGTTTCCTAAACCCTGCCTGAGAATAATACCTGGATAATTTACCCCCAAAATTTTGGCAACTCTGAGGTATCAACGGAACAGGTCAATTTATTAAAGAACTGGGGTGATAGATTGGTCTGTGGTGTCTTAATTGCCCAGGAGATTGTTCCTCCATTTCTAAGACTTTTTGAGAGGTGATGGGTTTCATTGTCAAACTCGCTTTTCCTGCTTGTTTTTAGTTGCATCGTCCTCAGGTGTCCGGGTCTTGGGTCCCACCAGGAGTGAACAAGAGCTCTGAAGGAGGAGGATTTTTTTCGCAACCCCCTGTCCAGCGAGTTTTTTCCCAACCTTCAGTGAATCTACAACACCCGGAACGTTGGGAGATTTTTGTCGGGGACATCGCATTTTGTTGTGCTTTCCCAATATCCTACCCAACGTCGCGAGATTCTCGCACTGCGGGCTCCCGCATAGAAACAAGTCTCGGCCAATCGGACTGCAAAGACCCGTCAACCCTCGCGACGCCGGAACAGACTGTACTGTACACTATTACAACCTACGGTGTCCGGTGCGCTGCAATACACATGTCCCTCATTTGAACGCATTGCCGTCCCTAAGCATTCCTGTATACACTGTCACCCCGCCTATCATCGCTATCATGGAAAACAAACAGGCTGAAAAGGTTGTTGACAACCCCTTAGAAGCCAATACGTTCTCAGAATCACGGAATAAACAAACCTCTTTTTCGCCTTCACCCGCTCGTGGAAGGTCATCCTCTGAATCATTTCCTTTCCACTTCCACCATCATGACCCCGCATCTCTGGGGGACTCTGCTATCGCCACGAGTCCAGGGAGTGATTTTGGCCCGCTCTCTCTAGATGGCCCAGATATCGTCTATCCTATTCGATCTGTAGTCAACATATCACGACCCCCTCCCGGGCCGGGATCGCCGGCTAGCAGCAACGATTTGGGTAGACCCACGGGGGAAGCGCTGCCAAATGTGAGGGGAGGGAGCCAGCCTAGGACTCGAGAAACATCAACGATAGCCGGCTCGGATAGGGGGTCGTTTGTTGCGTCTCTAGCCGGAGGAAAGGGAGCATCGGGAGACTTTGGTGGGATTCCGGCATTAGGGCAGAATCTACAGCCGAGTACCCCCGGAGAGAGTGAAGCTGGCGGGGGGATGTTTCGCAGTGTTCCGGAGTCATCGGGCGGGAGCCGTGAGGGATATGTGACCGCCAGATTTAAGCATCTGGTAACAGATGAAGGACATATGGTAGTTACAGGTGTTTCCGGGAGTGAAAGTATACGAAGATGTGAGGATGAGCCAATACGCATACCCGGGGCAGTCCAAGGTTTTGGTGTTTTAATAGCCCTTAAAGAAGATGTGGAGGGATGGCTCGGTGTAGAGGTTGTTAGTGAGGTTTGTGCCCTTCCACCAATTCACCCCCCCTAATAATATGAAACACCAAAAATCTGAATCATTTGGGTATAGAATTCCGAACAAATAATTGGTTACTCACCAGCAGCCCTCTTCGCCTTGGACAGTTTTTGCAATATTCTCTCCGAAGAGCAAGCCGAGAATCTATATGAACACTTGGACTTTGTCCGAGGCTATGTGTCTGATCCGGTGCACTCAGGACCAGACGTCTTCCCGTTGGCGATAACTTCCCCTAATTCAACAGAAATAAAACTTTGGTGCGCTATTCACATTGCGGAAAAAAAACCTGACCTGCTCATTTGTGAGTTTGAATTGGAGGACGATCACATCTATCCACTTTTCAGCCCAACGGAAGAGGAAGCACCTCCACTGCCTGAGGACACACTGAACTCCAACCCTAGTGAGCAAGATTTATTAGAGAGCACGTTAAGTGCTAGCAGGCCGTTACGAGTACTAAGGCATGCCCGAAAGCAGAGGGGGCAAGCTGCGACAATGGAGGTTTTTAATCTCATGAGCCAGATTCAGGGTAGTTAATCAGATCCTTTTCATAGTATAACCCATGGGGGTGAGCACGCTGACAATGTCCAAACACAGAGCAGTTATCATCCGCCTCGACTCTTGACATCTTTCTAAAAGTGGTTGTTGGGATTGTTAAAGAACTTACAGGATTTCACCGTGTAATGATTTACCGGTTTGACGAGGTCTGGAATGGCCGGGTAGTTACCGAATTGGTCGATCCAAGAGCAACCAAGGACCTATACAAAGGCCTTCACTTCCCGGCCTCGGATATCCCAAAGCAAGCAAGGGATTTATATCTCCTCAACAAAGTCAGGCTGTTATACGATAGAGACCAGGTGACAGCTCGTCTTGTATGCAAGAGCAAAGAGTATCTGGACGATCCTCTCGACATGACTCACTCGTACCTGAGAGCAATCAGCCCAATTCATATCAAGTACCTTGAAAATATGGCGGTGCGAGCGAGCACGAGCATTTCGCTTACAGCATTCGATAAGCTTTGGGGGCTCATTTCATGCCACAGCTACGGCCAAAAGGGGATGAGAGTGAGCTTTCCTATACGGAAAATGTGCAGACTCATCGGGGAGAACGCTAGCAGGAATGTCGAGAGGTTAAGTTATGCATCGAGACTTCAAGCCCGGAAATTGATCAATACGGTCCCGACGGAGCAGAACCCTAGCGGTTATATTACCGCTAGTTCGGACGATCTGCTGAAACTATTTGACGTCGACTTTGGTTTGCTTTCGATTCGCGAGGAAACTAAGGTCCTCGGCAAACTCGAACACTCACGGGAATCACTCGCAATGTTGGAATATTTACGGGTGCGCAAATTCACCTCCGTGCTTACTTCGCAAAACATTAGCGTCGACTTTCCAGACCTTAATTACGACTCTGGATTTTCAATAATTGCGGGATTGTTGCTGGTGCCACTTAGCGTTGGAGGACAAGATTTTATAGTTTTCTTCCGAAAGGGCCAGTTATGGAAAGTCAATTGGGCTGGAAACCCCTACGAGAAGAACGCGAAAGAAGGTACAAAGGAGTATTTGGAGCCGAGGAAAAGCTTCAAAACTTGGAGTGAGACGGTGGTGGGAAAGTCTAGGGATTGGACGGAAGAACAGGGTGAGTAATGAGTGATTCTCGCATTTCACTTTTATAGGCTAAGTTTATTACTGGTGTACAGTCGAAACGGCAGCGGTCTTGTGTTTGATCTACGGCAAGTTTATTGAAGTTTGGAGACAAAAAGAAGCAGCACTGCAAACCAGCCAACTTACCCGACTGCTCCTAGCCAACGCGTCTCATGAGGGTCAGTGTACTGCGGGATTCCCCCTTTTCAGGTGCCCTCGTTCATGATTTATATAGTTCGGACACCCCTTAATGCCATTATTAATTACCTTGAGATTGCGTTGGAGAGTCCTCTTGACAACGAGACAAGGGATAATCTGATGAGATCGCACTCTGCGTCCAAATCACTCATTTACGTCATCAACGATTTGCTAGATCTCACCCGCGCCGAGGCGGGCCAAGTCCTGATCATGGAAGAGGCATTTGACCTTTCTGAAACAGTTCGTGCTGCTACTGAAAGATATAAATCGGACGCTGAACGGAAGAATATCACCTTCGAAGTCGTTGAATACGAAGGGTTACCTAGATTTGTTAAGGGTGATAAGGCACGGCTACGGCAAGCCGTTTCCAATATTGTAGGAAATGCTGTTAAGCATACTCTAGAGGGCGGCGTCAAGATTGAGATTTGGATGCCCCAGGTTGTTGGCGGCCGATGCCAGATTCAAATTGCGGTCCAAGATACCGGGGTTGGAATGTCATCGGAGAGACTAGAGGCGCTTTTCCGGGAATTTGAGCAAGTCCACACTGAGGAGGATGCGATGGATCGTCAGGAGGCAAGAGGGAATAAAGGTCCACTTCCAACATCCTTTAACGCAGTGTCTAAAATACCAGGGCAGAAGATTTTAGGGCTTGGGTTAGCGGTTGTGGCTCGGATTGTGAGGAACATGAATGGCCAACTTCGATTGAAATCGGAGCAGGGGAAAGGCTCTAGGTTTACTATTAGCCTTCAGTTCTCGCTTCCGCCCAAAGCGGAGCCTGCCTCGGAGCAGAAGAAAAGAGTCGCCGAAAGGCAAAAGTCACCCTCACCACAGCCACCCTCAGTGCCTTCCACCCCATGCGAGGTATTGTCAATTGATCCCCATAACAACGGATCTCAGGATATGGCGAGGGGAAGCAGCGGCCCGAGTATGAACGAATTGGAGTCTTTTCGTGGTGCAAAAAGTGGAAGTGAAATTGACAGGTTTGTTCAGGCGATCTTAAGTCCCCATTTGAGCACGCCTTCGAACAACAACCCACCGGCGGGGCCGGGTGCTGCCATACACGCAGGATCGTCCTCGAACACTATGGGCTTCGCTACACCACGGAAAAATCCTGACCAGGAGATGACAGACGGCTCAATCGCGCCTATCAAGGCCCCAAGAATGCCAGGCGAAAACTCTAGCCCCGCCCCGCTGCCCGCAGTAGATCCAGCGTCACCTACGGAATTACCTCCCATTACCGATTCCAATTCGCCCACAGAGCTCCCGGGGAAGTATGAAATTTTGGTGGCAGAAGACGATCCAATCAATAGCAAGATTATCAAGAAGCGATTGGAAAAGATGGGTCATGGGGTTGTCCTCACTGTAAACGGGGAAGAATGTGCAGACCTATACTCCAAGCATGGACAAAATTATGATATCGTATTGATGGACATGCAGGTAAGTTTGGTTGATTTTCGAGGTTTATTGATAGCTCATGACCCTTATAGATGCCCATCATGGATGGGGGAACTTCAACCGCTCGTATCCGCCAATTTGAGGGAGCAGATCCAAACCGATCCATCCCGAAACGGCACCGCATTAACCGCCGTGTGCCGATATTTGCTGTCTCAGCTTCACTAGCTGAAGAGAGACGAACGGAATATGTTGACTTGGGCTTCGATGGATGGATAATGAAGCCTGTCAACTTCGGAAGGCTAAAGTTACTTCTAGACGGTATCCGGGATCCGGCAATAAGGGCGAAAAATGCCTACGAGCCCGGGCAATGGGAGCATGGAGGATGGTTTTCAAGAACCCCTAGGGATATTGGGCCCTCTCCGCCGAAGCACGAAAATATCCCGGCAGCTCTGAAAACTGAGGGTAAAGACCCGGGTGGAATCTGATTGCCCGAACCCATTCGCCAGGCTTTACCTTTTCTATTCCCACATGATCGCATTGTTTCTGTCCTAGGCGATTTCTCGGCATCGTGGTGTGGGCAATATACTTAAGGGTACCCAGAGCGTGCGGAAGAGTGAACAAGTAGCGTTTTGCGCCGATCCTTTCTCATACTTTTTTTTTATTACTATCCTAAACCTATTTCCCCCGGGGATTTCGCAGGAGGAAGCGGAAGTGAGGTACATACCGGTATCTACCTCTAGAAACCCCATCCCCTATTTTCACATATATTCCTCTTTCCCTCTCCCACACTTCTCTAGTAACTTAGGAGCAAGGGAGCTCTCCAGGCATCTATTTACTCTCTATCCCTTTCCCATTCGGGGTAACTCAAATCTCAAGGTTCTTGTATACGTCTAATATCGGGAGTTTGGTTTTCTTCCCCTCATGATTCTGAGCTAGCATGGGGGCTGGATAGCGTTCGTTTGCTTTTCCTCCTTTATTTCCTTTATTCCAATCAATTTTTTCTTATATTACTTAGAAAGGGGGGCAGGGCGGTTGACGAAGAAATAAGATTATGGGGGTTGATCAGGGATAATAAATTTCTTGTAATACTGGGCTTTTCCCGATCTGCGGCATTTTCTCCTCCATAGTTGGTTCAGTTGAGACCCGGAAGGAAACGACCACTACTGTAGAGGTGTCTGAAAGGACTATCGGTACGATTTGGTGGCCGAGTGGTTAAGGCGTTACGTTTAGGAACTAAGTTCAAAACCGTAATTCGAAAGAGCGCGAGTTCGAATCTCGTCCAAATCATACACTTTTTTTTTCTTCCAGTTTTTGTATAATTATTATATAGGGAAAAAAACAAAAATTTCCACCCAAGGGTGAGTGATGGTGATGGAGTCGATGTCGCTTTAGCTTACCGCTAGATTGGGCGGGGAATGTTAAGTATAATGCAAATCGAATCAAACCGGGACCTCAAAACTAGGCAAATGCAATGTGGAATTAGTCAATGGCAACACCAAATTTGAAGGAAAAAAAAAACCACAGGGAGGTAGACAATGCTGGGCAGAAGAAGCTGGTGGTTTTTATTTTTGAATTAAGGAATGCTATGAGATGTAATTTCAGATCAAAGTGCTGAATTTTTGGTGAGAGTGAAACAAATGACCAATTCTACCTAGAGTATGCTGAAAAAAACATAGAGGAAAAAAAGGGGGGGGGCATGATTATGTAATAGAATAAGGAAGAATTATGGTAAGAAAATAAAGGATAGGAAATTGGCAGAAGAGCAACTAAGAAATACGCATCCATCCAGTCAAATACAGCTTACTCACCTATGATTTGTGATTTGACCAAGAGCACCAATCATTCAAAACCAAAATGCGACGTGTTTCTTTAAGATAAAAAAATTACCAGTTTGTATATTAATTTCAATTTTATTTACATATCTTATTTTACTATTTACACTCATTTTGGCTCCGGCCTGATCGGTTGTCACGGAATTCTTGTTTCATCGGAGGTCCTACTTTTAGGCACTTTCCACCGTACAGGAGACAGTGCTTGCCATGGACCAGGCACAGCAAAGCCCGTGACAGCCCGCCAAAATTTGGGCCAGGATCACTAAAGCCTGGTCTGGCCCGTGGCGCCTCATAGGCCAGGGTAAAAATATGCTTAAACCTATATTTTCAATTATGCTCTATTATCAACACCACCCTCAATCAATAGTATCAATCAAGGTGGTAGGTTTATATATCATAGTGTGGTTAGTTTCACTGCTTTTTTAAAATAATATTCAAGTTTTAAAAACAATAGACTATTTAGAGAAAGTCAATATTGTGAAAGCATAATAGTGGGCCAATTTCAAGTTCATAAAGAATGTGAATTTATAAACTATACAGCAAGTGAATATTAGAGTATATGATAGAGATTGATAACTTTAGTGGTAGAGTATTTGAAAAGTCTTACTCTTCACCTGTGTTATTCTTCATAACCAAAGTTGTGTTTATTAGAGAAGTTAACACTACTGAGAGAGTTGGTGGTAGGATAATACTGTATTGCTGATGTTGCCATGTATTCCATACTGGCAAGAGAAATTCTGGGAAATATGGAATTATAAAAACCTCCAGGTTCAACCAATAAGGTACTGTGTCGATCATCTATGGTAGTGGAGGTAGATGCAGAAGGCCACTGGCAGGTTTCTCGCAGGCTGTCTAGCTGTGGGAGAGTTGTATTTTTGGTTGTCAAATTGAAGAGATAACAAAGAAGAGCCTGAGGTATAGATAGGAGGTCACAGAAGTG
This sequence comes from Tuber magnatum, assembly GCA_003182015.1. Taxonomy (NCBI): domain Eukaryota; kingdom Fungi; phylum Ascomycota; class Pezizomycetes; order Pezizales; family Tuberaceae; genus Tuber; species Tuber magnatum. The sequence continues at coordinate 796,864 of PYWC01000001.1, read as the reverse complement.
GAGGTTGGTAGTAATGAATTCACAAGTTTCCCAGTCCAGTTTTAATTTGTAATACTAACACTATTTCTTAAAACCTAATCCCTTAGTAAATCTTTTTTTTTTTAAAAAAAAGCCCATAGACCCCATGGGCCGCCGTAAACCCCACAGGCTTTGGAAGACCAAGGCCCATGCAGGCCCAGCCTATAGCAAGCAATGACGGGAGGGGCTACCGTGGGCTCCTGGTCCAGTACGGTGCGTAAACGGCCTGGAGGGTTACTGGGCGCAGTTTTGTATTACCGGTATTGTTGGGTAACTTAATAGCCACGTTTTACGGCGGTTGTTGAATCTTGCGCTTCTAGTGTAGTTTTAGGACCAGGCTACCTTACTGTGATTGTATGATGCCGCCCAGATCGGGGGCTGTAGTTTTAAGGGCACTTTGATGGTGCGTTGGCTTTTTTACTCGAGTACAGGAAAGACATATCATGGGTATCCATCAACCGACCTTGTGCATCCTGTATCATGCAGCGTATCCGAATATTCAGGACAAACGGATCTTAGCCTCCCCCTACCGTCGTATCAAACCGAAAGCGGGACGTCCCGAGCCAACAAAAACACAACCAACTCCGAGTGACGAGTGACGAAATGTGATTGGCTGCGACCCCTCCATCCGATCCGCAGCTGTGAAAGAAGGAAAAAAAGAAGCCCCTGTCAAAGGCGACCTCTCGAATGCCATCATAATTATAGGGCACCATTTTTTTTTTTTCAACCGGCTTCGATCAGGAACGGCTACCGTAGGTAACTTGACGATAATAATCCATGTTAATGCTATATTTCCTCCGATCGCCATGTTTACCTTTTTCTCTTTCTCTCTCTCTTTTTCTTCTCTACAAGCACTACAGGACTGTGACTTTTCTCTCTGCACGGGTGGCATCGGTACAGGAAATTTACAATACAGCAAGCAGAGAGCTTGGGGAGCACGGACCTGCTTGTAGAAGTAAGGCCCTCCATCCTGGCTCGCTTCGTCCCTCCAATGATAACTAACTTCTAGCATGGTAGGTCGTATTTTTCCCACAATCCCCTCAGCAACCTTATTCACCGTGCAACACCGTCCAAATCGTCCCACACGGCGGCGTCCATGTGTGTCACCCGAGCCGGGATCAAAAATTGGGGTAAAGAAGCGGGGGTGTGCTCTGCTGTTTATCTTTTCTTCCCGACCGGTTTTCGTCATCGTTATTTCTCATTAATTCATTAAGTTTCTAGGCCTCGTTCACCAGACCCCGTATCTCTTCTTCTTCTTCATCTCTCCCGTCACGGTTAAGGGCAAGGTTTTCTTTTTTTCTTTTTTCTTTCTGCAATATGCGTCGGTTTTTACGAAAGTTTAGACGGCAGAGGTCGACGACTGCTCCTCCGCCGGTTTTGTCTGTTGATATTCCTGGTCCGAGGCTTTCTATCGATGCTCCGGGGGCCATGCCGGTGTCGATGCCGATGTCGGCGTCGCAGGCGTTATCGCCGACTTTGGCTGGGACGGGGGCTACGCCTGCTGTGCCGACGAGGAGGATGACAGCACCACCGGTTGTTTCCGCATTTCATGATGGTGGGAATGGTGGTGGAGGTGGTAGTCGGAGTACGATGCTGAGGTCACCAGCTCCCGAGACGATGCGATTGAGGAGTGATTTCCCCATGAAGAGGCATCAGCAAGGGGTAGAAGAGAGGGAGGAGGAGGTGGAGGAGGAGGAATCAAAATTTCTCGCGTTACCGAACGAGTTGGTGCTCACGATCGCGGAGGTTCTCCCTGTGTCGAGTATCTCGGCGTTGTTACAGTGCAACCGCCGGCTCGCGATGCTTCTCGAATTGACCCTCTACCGCACCGCGGTGAAGCGTTTCGAATACGGCAAGTCCATGTTCTGCCGATGCATCCAAACGGGGAACACTCGCTCGACGCTCCGAATGTTAGAATTAGGCGCGGACGTCAACTCAATTGCCCGCACGGGCGACGGGAGGACACCCCTGCACTACGCGGTCAAAAGCAAGAACCCCAGTATCGTGAAAGCGATTCTCGAGAGGCCGGGAGTGAAGCTAGATGTCGAGGACACGACCCGTATGTCCTCCACACCACTAAGCCTCGCCGTGGGCGAAGGTCACGAGGGGATCGTGAAGCTACTCCTCGATGCGGGCGCTGACCCATGCAAACCCCCCGTGGCGAAGGAATGCTACAACGGCGTTAACCGCGGAACTCTCGGCGTCCTGCGCTCGCTCGTCGACCACGGCCTCGATGTGGACTACACCGACATCACGGGAAACACATTCCTGCATTCCGCGGCGACCTTCGGCAACCTCGAAGCCGTGCGCGTGCTGCTTTCGTGCGGTGCCAACGTCACCATCGCCAACGTTAACGGCGTCATACCGCTCTACCGCGCCGCCGAGGACAATTACCTTGATGTTGCCCGGCTGCTGCTGCCCAAGATGCGCTCTGGTGCTTGTGATGCCGCGACTAGATATGGGGCTACCTCCCTGCACGCTGCTGTCAAAAAGAACCATATTGAGTTTGCGAGGCTGTTGATTAAGCACGGGGCGGGGCTGAATGTTCAGGATAATGGTGGGGATACCCCGCTGCATGCTGCGGCGTCCCGGGGGCGGAAGGATATAGTCGAGCTGTTGCTCCAAGAGGGCGCCCGGGTTCGTATCAAGAATAGGAGAGGGCATCTGCCTTCAGAGAATATTGACGGAGTGGAGCATATGGAGCTGAGGACGATTCTGGAGAGAGCGGAGCTTTACAGGGCGTGGAGTGGTACTGGGAATGATGATGACGGTGACGATGGCAGTGATGGATGCTCATCGAGTGATAGTATGCTTGTTAATTTTCATGGCTATCGGAATCAGGGTACACTGCTTCCTGGTAGTAGGTCGACGGCTCATTCGCCATTTCCGTGAAAGCCTTTCACTTCCCTCCCTCTCTCACTACCCCCACCCTTCGCTTCTCCTATCGAGGTTTTCTACGATATTCCTTCTATGATAGCATCTCCTTTTTGTTATTGCTTTGTCTTTCTTTCTTTCATGCTTTCTGATGCCTTATCCGATCTCTCTGCGATCTCTATTTCATTCAGGTTGTACTAGCAAACCCCTTGACGAGGTGAATTGGGATACCGTAGTCTACCGTACTTGTATCAAATATGTAGCACCCGCAAAGCACGGTAAATTAAGATATGGTATGGGGAATCAAGCTCTGTCATTGCTATGCCATCCATCCATCTTTCCCACCTCCCTCCGCCGGGCAGACCCGAGTCACAATCTTGGCCTCCAACTACCCGATGGGTGTCTGATCGATTAGCCGCGATCTCATGGAAAACCTAAAAAAAAACCTCAAGTTAGGGACTATTCGATGTGTAAGACGTAAACGTGAGATTTGAGAGTGACTTGATGCCTTGTCTTGTGTGCATCACACGCCTTTAAACCAAGGTGTTGTAGGAGTTTTGCGGTACCGTAGTGCGGTAAAGTGCGGTATATTTGATACATATTATCAAGGCGGAAAAACGGCCCTGGCAGCAAGCTACTCGAGGTCAACCATTATTGGCTGGGTACGGTGGTCTTCTCGTTGGGTATGGGTCTGGCCACGTTCTGACATCTCCTTGCAGACTTTGGCGATCTTCGGATAAAATCATCCTCAACTCACGTGTATTGGTGGCTTACTGGTAAGGTACTAGTACCTCTGGTACGGTATCGTAGCTTAGCCTTCTTTATAGGGAGGGGTGAATAGCGGAATTAGTACAAACGTACAGTACCCCCGCCCCCCACCACCATATCTATAAACGATAAGTCCATTGTTCCGAGGCACTAGTCGAGTGACCCTTTGTGAGGTCTGCGGCTTGCGAGATGATCCCCTCACCGAATTCCGTATCGCCCGCGACTACTCGTACCGGCCGCCATCACGCCGCAAGCGGCGTATGAGTGTGTGTGGGTTTTATACCGATTCCCACGGAATCACGCCGGTAAGTTTTCCTTATGGCCAAGACGGCGAACCCCAGACACAGAGTATGATATGAGTGCTCGTATAATACCGGAATTTGAAGTTAGCTTACTCAGTCACTGGGTTGGCTTTGGGCGGGTGAGTGGGCGGGTGGGAGTTTGGGGATTCGGGGGCCATCTAACATCTAGCATGCCAACTGCTGCGTAGTACTGAATGAGCGCTGGATTGTCACATGTTGGCTATAAGTGGGTGTGCGTGATTGTGCTCTGCCCTGCCGTGGTGGGGAATAATATACTCGTGCGGGAGCCGCAGTGCCGATGATAGCGCTCGCTATCGTATAGTACTCCTCCCCCCGTACTGTACCGCACGGTATTCGAGGCTAGCAGGTAAGGCGTTCACTGGGGTTTCATTCGGCTCTGGAATTTTTTTTTTTTTGATTCCCTTCTTTCTTAGCTCCCTGCGTGAAAGCACCGTGCGTATTGTACTGGTACAGTACTCTAGTGAATGATTCATAAAAATGGTGCAGTGCTGATACATACTGGTACTGTACTGTACTTATCCAGGACTGATCACTATACTCGGGCACTGTGATTTAAGAGACTACCTGTACGATATGACAACTTTGCAAGACTATCATATCCTCCCCTGAGCGAATAAACTCAACCACACCATCTCCGCCGGCCCTCCAAATCTTAGGGTAAAGATACCAAAAGCGTCCCAAGAAGGAATAGCGGTTTCCTGACATTAAGATCATCACTGCATGTGTTGGATCTCGTTAAACGTGTAATTGGTGTTCACGATCCCGTTAACCCGTCCAACCAAGACTACCGGTATCGCTGATTTCCACTGACGATCTGGTAGTGGAGATCGAGAGTTAATTTCCGGTGGGTCAAAAAAAAATTTCGACTTGGATTCATGATGAGAAGCCCGATTTGTTTCTCTTGCTCACTCACTCTGGCTGGTACCGTACCGTTCTATGAAAAAAATTACTTTTGGATGGGGAGTGATGCTTGCTGGGGGTATTAGGTGGTTGGATGTTGAATGGATCGGGATTTTCAGCTTCCCCGTTGGAGATTGAAGCCATGGCGTTGTGTGTTGGGAGTGATTATAAGTGTTGGGTTGTCCGCTCTTGGGGGATCCATTAGGAGACGGGGAGTCATTATAAGGTTGCTCATTTTTGGTCTAAGATGCCAACCTACTCATGGCTTTCGTATAGTGCGAGCTTGGCGACAAAATTCGTGCCCCCTCATTTTGCACCAAAGATGGACATTTTCGGCTCGCAAAATCTCGGCCTCGTCATTTTGCGGAGAGGTGGTGGGGTTCTCCAGGGCCTTTAGAGTCACCCAGATATTCCCATTCGTTTGTGACAGGCTCTGTTAGTTGGTACCCATGGTTCATTGCCAGAAATAATGATAGCAGGAAAATGGTCCTTCTGATTTTATGAGTTTCCTGCGATCATAGGATAAATATATTTGATTGAACTATCATGTATGGAAGGTGCATTGCAATATTATCTAATGCAGACCCTAAGGTCTCGGCCCTGATGGTGGAGTGGGAAAACTCTCCTAATTTCTACCTAGAAAGTCTAGGCACGGTACACTATGGAATTGATTTCCTTGATCCTATATTACTTTCGGACGGGTTGAGAGCTTTTGAAATCAGCCATTTTTGGTGTAAAATGGGGGGGGGGGTGGCCTGGAATTTTGTAGCCAAGATCGTATCTAAAGAACCCCTCTTACGCTCTACCCCGAATCGAAACACAAATGAAAATTTCCACGAGTATCTCCCCAGCTTGTGTTGTCACGGTACGGTGGATAATCCTCATCTCATTCCCCGCATAGACCAATAAGTTGAGCGCCCGACCCCCAGAAAAGCCGCACTCCAACGTTTGAATAGGTACAGTATCATAAATAAACAAATAGATGATAACACTGGAAAATGCAACTCTAAAGTTAAAAGAACTCCATCTCCATAATTCACCAGTCTCTTTACATTTGCGTTAGAGCTATTTACATACGCACGGCATTTAGATCCCTCGACGGCCTTGGGGATATTTATCGTAGGGCCTCAACTCTTCACTTTAGTGCGAGGTCCTATGCACCTGCTCTGTTTTTTTGCCTACGTTATAGAGGGGCTGGATACTCCCTAATTGGCGTCGAAGCGGGGCATGAATGAGACACTCTGTACTTTTCGCCTCAGGTCGTGGTCCGTTACGTTGTATATTGCCTGCAAGTTACCCGCCAAATACGAGTCAAATGAATTGAGCGTGCCACTCGCAAGGGGCCCTGGTGGGTCGCCAAACCAGCTGTCTATAGAACTCGAGCTAGCTTTCCGGGGTAAGTTAGGACGCCTGTCAAATTGGGTGGGCATCGGGGATCTTGTGTGGCTTGTGGAAGGCTTGATTGGCTCGGGTGTTTCCCGGGAAGGGCGGGCTTTGGGGGTGGGTTTTGAAGACGCCGGATCCCTCGCTTTTGGGCTCTCTACTTCACCGCGGGAAACCCGCTTGCGCCTGTAACCTTGCGTGGGAGCCCCCGGCTTGTCCAGACCGTCGGCGCTAAGCTCTGAAGATTCTGGATCATCGGGCCGCTTAACGCTGAAGTCGTCTTCTGATGTATCTCTGGCGATATCTCTGTACAATGTTTCTTGCCTGCGGGGTGGGTAGGGCATTGATGTTTCATTCGCCGAAATGTTGGGTGGCCAGGTCGGTGGCGCATGATTTGGAATGGAATCTGGACCTGGGATGGGGCTCCGTGAATACCGTTCGCTGCGTTAGAGTAAAGTGTTAGGTCTGGGTTTTCACCAAGAGATGGCAGTAAAGGTTTCAGAGGGTCAGCTTTACCTGGGTGTTTGGTACCGAGGAAAGCTGTTGGGATCTTGCAGAAACACCTCATCGCGGGTTGGGTCTCCCCGTTTAGGGGCTCTCGGCTTCTTCTCTTCACCCCCTGAGCTTAGAGAAGAGGACCACGAAGGGCGATGTAGGTTGTTCGTTGCCTTTTGCCTGCTATCGAGCTTAGGATGAGCCCGTCGTCGCGGAGGATCTGGAGACTCTATAAAGCTCTCTGATGATGAGCTGTATTTACTGGGGTGATTGGTCCTCCTTGGTATTTGTGCATGAATTGGCTGTACACTCTGATTGCGGTCCTGTGGAGGGGATTTGGGCGAGCTCTTGACAAGGTTTGAAACTAATTTCGACATTTTTAACGATCTTTTTGACTCACTCCTCCCTGCGGGGGGCTTCCCCCTTAATACCATAGTCTTGCCCCGGGTTTGTGACTTAGTGTTTCGAAGATTGGCCTTCGGCGCGGTGGGCCATGTGCTCGAGGGGTTGGTTTGCGATATCTTGTTTTGATCCTCCCCATTGTTTTCGTCATCGGCTTCGCTCTGAAGGTCTGCTATCCATGTGTGGCTCAGTGAGTCTGCCACGCTGGGGCGGTGATCCGGTTGGATTGAAACCATGGCTTTGATCAACGAGATGCCAACATCGTTTATCCCAGGCGATAAACTTTTGAGTTTACATTCGGGGAAGGAGGATTTATCAAAGAGGTACCAAGATATTTGACCCTCATTGGTAAATAGCTTTTCGCTTGTGAGTAGCTCGTGTATAACACATCCGAGCGACCAAATGTCGACGGCATTCGTGTATTCCGACATCTCACTCGTGGAGTCCAGCCCTAAAACCTCTGGGGCCGCGTAGATTCGAGTTCCGACTGTGGTGTGGAGAGACGTACAGTTTTCGCCCTGGATCCGTTTCGATATGCCGAAATCCCCTAGCTTGACCCAAACCGGGGTCATGCAGACTGCGAAGATGTTCTATGAATTCTTCGTCAGGTTGGATATTCTCGTGGGATTTGTCTCGGGAATTTAGTAAGCTAGATATGGGTTGTACCTCTGACTTGAGATCCCGGTGCGCGATCCCATGCCGATGCATCGCATCCAAACCCTCGAGCAGTTGCTTGGTAATTCTTTGGACTGTCTCTTGCGGTAACGGCTCGCTAATGTACTTTCTGAGGTCGCCCATCTCGAGATATTCCATTGCTATATATAGAGTATCAGGATCTTCGAACCATCCGAGGAACTCCACAAACAGCGGCGGATGTTAAAATCAATGAGGGATTAGCGAGCGTTAGAGGACCAAGGGTTCGAACTTTTGCTAAAACGGCCATCACGGATAGCTCCCTGGAGTAATCGAGCCTAGCAGGCAGCCTGGTTTTATCAATCACTTTTACGGCACGACAGTGGCCTGTACTGCTTTCGGGCTGCGTATGGATAACGCTAGAGCTCCCCCCCCCCGAGAAAACCACAATTTCTCCACTCCTTCATTTCCCTCCTCCTGAGCCCCGAATACTTTTTATGACGGACATGACTTTGGAGGAATTCTGTTTCGAGTCGATAGGATTCGACCAGGTCTGATCGCCCCGCTTCCATGGCTGGTAGGGAGAGCGTTCTGTACTGTACCGTACGTTACTCAAGTACTCGTATACCAGTACGGGTTATTGGGAAAAAAATTACTGGTACGGTACCGTGTTTGCTATGCATAGCTAGACCATCCAGCGATTGCTAATCAATAAGTTGGGTGCGAAGAATAGTTCCGATCTTTTTCTAGCTGTTGCCTGTCTAATCAATTGTTTCTACAACAACTTGTTGTATTCTTGCAACCTCTCATCGTGATGATCGCGAGCATGGCGGTGGTACCATACCGGGATGCCGTTGGGGTTCTGGGAAAGTCGATAGGGGACTGAACTGTACTGTACTCGAGTACTGTACAGTGCTGTAACAGTGAAAAATGGGCCAGTTGAGGCGTCTATATCGTGGACCACTGATATTGCACACTGTGATGCCTTATATAATCAGGGTTAGGTATGCTTGCCAAGAATGTTCTGTACAAGGGTCTACCATGAATTCATAGTACAGAGCAGGGATCCGAAGTTTAATAGCAGTGGTATGGCGCTTATAAGGTGTGTACCATAATTTTGACCAAATCAGAACAATTGAATTCAACAAAATAAGAACTAAACATATCATAACTATAGCTAAATTTTCCTTTGTTTCGTTCATTTTCTTTTCCCATCATGTTATTCATACTAGTAGAGAGTAAAGAAAAATAGCATTCTGCCTTTGCCTGATACCACCAGCAGTGCAACCCATTCCACCAGTGGCTTGCACTATCCCACCCACTAGCTTGTCTGAAATAAAGTTTGAAATAAGATAAATCGCAAGTAGGCTAATAATACTAAACTGAAAAGAAAAGAAAAATAGGCCAAAAATGGTCCAGAAAAAGGAAACACATAGAAAGATCATTGACATTTTTGGCAAAAGAGCAAGGGGGAGCAAGAGAGTAAGAAAGCTACAAAGCAAGAGAGTAGAAGAGACTAAGAGAGAGAGTGAAAGAGAGTAGGAGAGCAGAATACTGGGAGAGTGGAAGAGCAGAAAAGTTGAAGAGTGGCAGAGTGGGAGAATAGGAGAGTGGGAAAGTGGGAGTGTGGGAGTAGGAAGGAGTAGAGTGGGGCAACAGGAGTGTTGGTGAGCTGAAGAGTGAGAGAGCCAGAGAGTGGGAGAGCGAAAGAGTGTGTGAGTAGGTGAGTAGGTGAGTGGGTGAGTGGGTAAGGGGGAGAGCAAGTGAGTAGGTGAGTAGGAGAGTGGGAGAGTAGGTAAGCGGGTGAGCGGGTGAGTTGGAGAGTGGGTGAGTTGGAGAGCGGGTAGGCAGGTGAGCAAATAAGTGAGTGAGCGAGTGAGTAGGAGAGCAGGTGAGTAAGAGAGTGAGAGAGTGGGAGAGTGAGAGAGCGGGAGAGTAGGAGAGTCGGAGAGCAGGAGAGCAGGAGAGCAGGAGAGCAGGAGAGCAGGAGAGCAGGAGAGCAGGGAAGCAGGAGAGCAGGGAAGCAGAAGAGCAGGGAAGAGGGAGAGTGGGGGAGGGGGAGAGTGGGGGAGTGGGAGAGTGGGAGAGCAGAAGAGGGGGGAGGGGGAGAGTAGGACAGTGGGAGAGGGGGAGAGCAGAAGAGTGGCAGTGCAAGAGAGCGGAGAGAAAGCAGAAAAGCAAAAGAGAGTGCCAGTGAAAGAGTAGGAAAGAGTAGGAGAGCAGGAGAGAGTGGGCGTGAATGGAAGAGAGTGAGTGAGCAAGAAAGGGAGAGAAAGCAAGAGAAAGAGAGAAAGCAAGTGAGTAAGAGAGCAGAAGAAAGTGGAAGAGAGTGAGAGAGCAAGAAAGAGTGGGGGAACAAGAGATAGAGAAAGAGAGAGTGAGCAAGAAGGAGCAAGAAAGCAAGAGTGAACAAGAGAAAAAGGGAGCAAGAAAGAGTAGAAAGGAGTATATGAGAGTGAAAGAGAACAGTAATGAGAGTGGATGAGAGCGAGCAAGAGCATATGGGAAAGAGGGGTAGTAGATAGGAGTATGTGAGTATATGTGAGAGTGAACTAGTACTTAGTGTGGCTACCATTGGCACTAAGAACAGCATCAACACGGTCATTCATAGTGTCGAGTATTTGTCCAAATTCATAGTCCGTAATTTGATTCCACTGATTGTGGATTTCAGTGATCATCTCCTTGTTGTTTTGAGGTCTAGGGTGGAGCTTGCCAATGCGTGACTTCATTAATCTCCAGATGGCTTCAATTGAGTTGAGGTCAAGTGAGGTTGCAGGCCAAGGTAAAAGGTAGTTATACAACTCACGGTCTTGTAGGTCAGTAATGGTAGTGCGAGCATGATGAGGAGAGGCATTATCGTGCTAAATATAAACATAGTCATGAGTTCGGGCAGACTCCTCATTCCAGAATCGATCAGGATAAGGTAGAATGTGGGTCTGGTATCCCTTAGCTGTAATAGTTTTACCTCAGCTGACTTTATCCCATATTACCAGTCGACCCTTATAGCAGCCAACAAAGCAGGCCCAAACTAGGATGGTCTCTTGCTTTTTGAACTTCGGAACAAGGCAAGATTCCGCAAACTCTTCATCGACCCTTTGAGTTACCCAAACCCGACCCGGAGCTCCTGCAACATTGAAGGCATATTCGTCGGTCCAGATGACCTTTGACCAATCTTGGGTATCCCATACCTTGTAGGTATTGGCCTAGGAGCTGCATGCCTATAATTTACATCAAGTATTAGCATACAGAAAGGGGAACAGAGTCTACCACAAAAACTTGTGTTTTCTACTATCTTGACCAGGCTCGTAATCTCGATTGCAGGTGACAAAAACCTGTAGTGAACAATTAGTAGTTTCCCTATAGCATAGTTAGTTGGAGTCCACAGGTAGTAAGTACTCGGGTATGAACTTGCGTGATCGGACAGCCAGGGATTATGGAGACCTTGCAAATGCTTGTGCATAGAAGAGACATCATTATAGCAGCATTTTAGATCCGTAACAGAAAAGATAAGTTCTGACTGTTCTAAGATCAATACCATGCTGCTATAAGAGTGTCTTCTCGGAGCGCAAGCGGCTGCAGCAATCTTCCTCACCCTGGGCAGCTTGATCACTTACATTCATACCCGAGTACTAGGGTGCGAGTAAAACCTGGCCGAAATGGACATGGGTGGGCCGAAATTCTGTATGTGGAATGCAAATTATACAGCCAAACAGGTACTATAGATGCTAAGTTTTGGTGAAGGAAAAAAGTCTGTCAAACTCTTGACTTAGTGGTTAGAGCAGATAGAGTTCTCTGAGCAGTAGAGAAGGCTTAGACCTACCATAAAATCTTGAGTACAATGAACACTTTGGGTAAAGAGGAAGTTTGCTTGATTAGTTAAAACTTCTCAAATGCCTTGTCTGAGGGATTAAGACAAAAGCGAAATCAGTGATTTGGGAAGTTTTAACCAATCAAGCAAACTTGCTCCTGGCTCGAGTGTGTTTGTTATACTCGAGAATTTACTGCTTTGGGAGGACTTTGACAGATTTACCCTTGATACTTGGTACAGTAGACTTTGTTAAGTACTCCTTGCACTTCCGCTAACCCCTTATGAGTTGTGGTTATGAGATTGAAGAGCCAGCATTGATAGTAGATAACATGAATCTTTGGAGTATCTAGCACTTGATCTAATTATTTGCAGTGTAGAGGATACAACCAAGAGGGATATCAATGAGGCATAATTTGCTAGTTGATAGGATAGGCTGAAAGGGAGAGAATGGAAAGGAATACATACTAGACAGGTTTTATTGGAAAGATAAGGCTTCTTCCGAGCGACATGTCTATGGTATCCAGCCAAAGCCATTGATCGCCGTAGGGTATGGTCACAGGCTGTCAGGCCTGCCATTCAGGCTATCTCAAGGTACGGCTTGTGACAATTCTCGGCTGAAGCAGTAGCCAAACTAATAAGCTTCTCGCAGTGTGGTGAACGGAGAATTGCATGACAACCATAAGTTTTCTTATGTAGAGGAGTGATTGGTGGATGCGCAATACAGTATACAGTGGATAAGGCGATCCCGGTAGCAGCCGAAATTTGTCGATAGGGCCAGTGAGCAAAGTGCTTCAGTGCACGAATTTTATAGCAAAGCGCATTGTCAACTTCGCTACGGAGTGGGGGGATGTTGATTTCAGATATCCTGATTCTAGGCTCTAGGCCAATGTCTGAGACCAGGGTTTCAGAATACAGTATATTCGGTGGACTCGGAGGAGAGGCTGAAGCTTCTTCAACATTCTCAGGTAAGGTGGTATTCTGGCTTCTGGTATTTGGGATTGAATGTGGGGAAGGAGTACTATACCCTAGCTCAGAATCCAATTTGGTATCAGTAAGATATTCCCCCTCTGAGTCAAGCTTTGTAGATGTTGTAGATGTGGTCAATGGTCTATTGGGGAAGGATATATTAGACTCATTATCGTTGGAGGTTTTGGCATCACAGAGCCATGTGTACAATGGGCTTGGACGTCCAGGAACTGGAGGGTTTGGCTGACTTTAGCTGGTGGTATCAGAAGGCATTGTAGGAGAACTTGGACCAGAAATGGGATGAGAAGCAATAGTATTTTAGGCACGATATGAGTCCTCTCTGAGGAGCTATTTATGCTCTGACTTGCTCTACTTATTCATGAGATATCACTCTTATAGATTCACTACTCCACCATCTTCTCTTTTTAAACGGCAAACTTCGGATATTTAAGACAAGAAATACTCTCATGATTCTCATTAACGATCTTACAAGTATGAGTATCATCATTTTACTGTTTACATCTACCCTACTCTAGTGTTGGTTTAAGTGAGAAAACCAATACTGCATTCTATCTACAAATCAGGATTCACTGTTCGTCACGCATGACCCTCAGTTGGAACGCCTAAATCTTTCTCTGTTCCAAAATTGCCGTTGCAACGGAGAATCACCACCCCTGCTCTGTACCATCAATTCATGGTATACCCTTGTATCTATTATCATGTTATATACCATACGTTGTAAGAATCTGTGATGTACTGGTAATACATGATAGTTTAAACAAGCGCTGAGTATTTTCAATTCTAACACAAAATTTAGTTTTTTTGTAAATCGCTGCTAGTGACCCGACGGTGTGAGTTGTATGATACCTTCTCCTCACAATGCTTTCGTACTCGGCTGAGGCATATGTGATACTGCGGCAGGAGGTTAAGTTACCCGCTAGGGCAAGTGGACCACTCCAGTTGTGGAGTTTGGTCTGCAGCCCCACCATCATGAGACCCACCCGTACGAACCTAATCGACAACCCTTCAGCATCCGGAGGCAACATCTGTCTGTGTAACTTTGGACAACAGTCTTTTGACGCGGCGATGAAGCCAGCCAAAGCCCGGGGGGCTTGTTCGGGACGTCCACGGGGAAGCATCCAGTGGCTACCGGTGATACCGTAGTATTATTGTAAATTATTATGTGCTCGTTCTAGATGCTGCGGTTGTCGTACCCCACTACAAAGGCCATCCTGTTGTAGGAATATAATATGGTTGCGCCCCGTTATCCTGTTTACCGCTGAGCTAGATACCTCTTTGAGCCGGGCAGGGTCATTGACTCTTCTGAATTCTCACGGAATTTTTCACTCGCTGAGCCCGATAAGCGATTTTTCGGATTTCATAATATGGCATTCTTGTAGGGCCCCCCGTTCCTATAGAAACTTAACCAGCTGAACCTGATCCAGCGGGAAAAGGCAGGCTGCTAGAGGGGTGATGGAGGATGGAGGAGAGACCATTCCCAACATTGGGCGTCGCTAGTCTCGTATAGAATCATGAATTATTGGGTCTAGGCCTATATAATTCCTGCTTCCTGTGGCAATGAAGGAGAAGACGAACTTGAGCGGTGTGTTACATCTACGCCCACTGAATAGACTTCTAGAGGTGGTGTTATCGTTCTGTCGAAGGTCGCTGGTTTGCTGCCCCCCCCC
>PYWC01000001.1:724932-782568 GCA_003182015.1 Tuber magnatum | reverse complement strand
TTCGCCCATACAAAATGACCGTTCGCGAACGGAACCGTAAGGCAATTTCTATGGGCGAACGGAACGGAACGGTCGCAGCCAAGCAGACCCTTACTCTCGACACTACTGTAGGGTTTGGATTGCTCCCCCGGGCAGGGGGGGTAAGGAGAGTGGGTTGTGGGAAACTGCGCTTGGGAAAGAAATTTTTAAGAAACGCCAGCACTCATAACCCTTTCGGAATCGGTAATAGCCCCGTCTCTGGAAATTGGTTGAAGTTTATGAGGTCTCTGTTTTTCTCCTTGGTGTAGTGCGACCTTTCTCTCACCCAGTCGTCTGGGACCCCTGCTGTGCTGGATGAAATTCCTAAGATCTGGCCATCCGGGATAGCGGGGTGCTATTGCACAACAGAATCTTTTGGCCATATGCTTCAAGGAAAGGGTTGTGACTACTAAGTCGACTGGGTAAGTTTTTCTGTGCGTGGGTCCGAACCCATGTTCAATGTGGGGTACTATAACGGCCCCCTTCTTGATAAGGAGAAGCCAATACTAAAATGCTTGAGATATGGTAAATCATTCCGGAAATCACCACTATGACTAGCTGAATTGTTGGGGGGGGGGGCGAAAGGGAGGAAAATCTCGTCTAAAGCTTTGAGCTACAGGGTTCATGGGCTTTTGACTACTTGGCGCAGTATCAATGGTGTACTATCCCGGTATCATATCATATATGTTTCTGACTAGCCCTGAAAAAATTCGGGATCATATGGTACTCTTCTGGTGTTTGATATAGGTCAGTATGTGTGATAGCGCACCATTCTGATGGCCATCAAAGTGAGGGGAAGAGTGGCAGACACGGTATTCCATTTACTAGTGCACTTGAGCATTAGACCCAAGGAAGTAATCGTTTTATATCGGATCGCGCCTCCCGTCCACCCATACGACGGCAACTCGATAACATTACTTTTCAATCCGGATAGGTCGCGAGCATATGTCGAGTCGGGGTTCAAAATAATCTGCCATCGCTCGGATACCCTTCGGCTTCAAACATTTCTGGCTTGGAGAACCCCTCAGTTATCATACCTGTCGGAAACTTTGTCGATTC
This sequence comes from Tuber magnatum, assembly GCA_003182015.1. Taxonomy (NCBI): domain Eukaryota; kingdom Fungi; phylum Ascomycota; class Pezizomycetes; order Pezizales; family Tuberaceae; genus Tuber; species Tuber magnatum. The sequence goes on along the minus strand of PYWC01000001.1, from coordinate 781,491 downwards.
TACTAGCCATGTCTGCCCCCTCCCCCCGACATCTCCCCCGCAGGTTCCCCTCGGCTCTTCTCATTCCTCTTTTTAAACTTTAGAAATCTCCCCGGCCAAGAGCTTTCTTCCACTTTTGTTGTTTGTATTTCGGGCTCTACCAGTATATCTGTATATTAAGCTAGTGAGCACCACACCCGAAAGCACAAGAGCCATTGCCTTTTACTTCGTCTTGTGTCAGTTGTAGCGAGAAGTTCCGCTATTTTCAGCCAAGCTGTTTTAAGAGTTGAGCATCATGGGGGAGAATTGCCATCTTGAGCACGGTACAAGTAGAATACCCAATCCTGATACCGATACTTGTCCAAGACCATGAGTCCCCGAGAACGAGGTATGTTTTGTATTGACGCTTGGATATGCTTAGACTTTTGTTATATTTCCCTAATGACTGTTTTCCGTTGCATGTGGCCCGGGACAGGTCTTGGTGGTATTCTGGGTTTTGCATTATTATTGGTACGACACTATAATCAACTAAGGGTAAAGACTTGCATTGGTGTTGTAGCAAATCTTTGTACCAGCAGTTACGTTTCCATAAAATTTAAGACAGGTGGTGACTTTGTCCAGCAGAGAGATCTACCGGTAAGTGAAGCTACGAAAAGTATCAGCTTTTCTGCTACTTATTTTTTTTTGGCCCCTGTTATACCGTACAGTACCTTATGTTCCACCATACTCAGAAATGCTACTCATCCATCTCAAGGGTCTGTGGATAAGTCCCTGTAGTTCATACAAATTTGTGCGCTGCTGACCCCAGTGTCTTAGATTGTTAGTAGGCTTTTCCCTTTGACCAATACTATCTATCGTACACCAGTCGGATGTTGTCTCAATATGTGGAGACCCTCTTGCGGAGGTAAGTAGGGTGCCTCCGGCCTGGTCTATCTGATGAGTAAAACTGGTCTCCAAGCTCCTCTAGCATACCACCACTTTATTATCACCTACCAATTTCCCAAAGCCAAAGAAATCTGTTAATGTATTACCTAACTAGAAGGAACAAGAGAACGACAAAGAGAAAAGCTATAAGGAAAGTGACGTAAAGAAAGATGTGCCCGGTGATTCCCTTCTTCGGTTTTTGCTGAAAGACCTGTTCCACTGGCGGAGGCATTGGTGGGGTTTTCGCTGCCCTTGCCGTTGGGGATGGTAGCCACCGATATGCCCCAAGGTGGCAATGAGGGCGCCAGGAGTTCGCCGAGGGGTGGTGGTGGGAAATAAAGAACGCGAGGGGTAGGAAACAGGAAGCTAGGTGATCTTGTTGTTCTTAGGAGAGAAAGGGAGGCTCGGGAGAGTATATGTATCGGGGGTCCACGGACCCCTCATGGTGAGCTATGACCCCGCTCTGGCCGGGCAACCGGCCATACCTTTTTCCGCTCGGCACCGGAGCACAGCTCGCTACTCCCATGTGGTTCGCGGTGCTTTCCCAATTGGCAATGGGTTGTACCAACCCGACATATTTTTGCCTTCAATCCCCCACTTCGGCATGCTTGATCTCCAACAATTTCAGGCTCGCGATTGCCGCACGACTTGGGGAGTAGTTTCAGAACGCTGACACGCCTTTCCAGTTCAGGCGGGACATGTATATAGTCAGTCTCGATCCCACCGGCGCCGATACTTTTCGTATATTCGTGCGGCCGAGTTGAAGGTAGACACTTACATGTCGATCTATATCTTCGCTCCCCAACCTCAGCTGGGCTACGCCAACATAATACTCCAGGTTGCAGCCTAGATCGAAGAAGTTCTGCTTCACAAACCGTCACTCGAGGATTTGTGCTCGTATAGCCGCTGGGAAGAATAATCTCTTTTCGAACTAGTTTCTTTCACTACACATATTGGTCTTTTCTTCACTACCCCTTTTGTCATTAGACTACACTTGGCTTTTCTCATCTCTTCTCCGTCCGCCTCACGACTTCAGAACCATACCTTATTCAAATTCAATAGGCTCCATTTCGTCACTTGGAATTCGGAGTCCCTTTGTTCTCATCCTATGGTTATAATAATGCGGGAAATGGTTGAAAAGATATAACGAAGGAATATTTAAAGCGGGGTCTAGCTTACATCACTTATGCAAGTATAGGTAATGTGTAAGAATTAGACACCCCTAGGTACCGCATTTTTTGTGAACTGGTGTTTGGGCTTTGAAGGGGAGGGGGGGAAGGCATGGAGGGGAAAATAAATGGAGGTGGGTGGGGCTGGAGCAGACGTAGAAGTGAGAGGTGGGGTAGAAGCCTTTTTCGGAACTAACTTAATGTATTCTGAGTGAAAGGGGGGGGTATGATGCCAGTCGATGATTGTCATTTTGTATACTTGTTCCTTCTATGTTGGGCGATTGGGCCATGCATATGAGGGGGAACAAAAGAGGTAAAAGGGAAGAAATCTCAATGAAATCGGAAAACGGGTATCGATTTTCATGACTGTTTGTTTCATCACGGCTGCGCTGTAGGCCCGGTCTCTATACAGTATAGATTAGCATGTAATGCGCAACACGTGGGCTGCTTTTAGCGGGTGTGAATCTAAGAATTTGGCTGAATATGCCGTTCAATTTACTGTTGATGGACTAACGGTGTTCAAGTAGTGAAATATCAACAATTAGGTCTATATTTAAAGTTCCACTATGGAAATAAAACCACAGGAAATATCCTTCGGTAGATGTACATTAGGCAGATATTCTTATCTCGAATGAAACACGAAATAATTTTACTGTATGTGATTCTATCCTAGATGGGGATACCCCATGCAAAAAATGCCACTAGGAATAGAGTGTGACCAAGTTTTAGTCAGTTACTGCCCCCGCCCTTTGAAAAGCCGACAAACTCTACCTGGGCCCCAACCTTCTTCAGACAGTCAAGAGGGGCGATCCTTAGGGTATTGTGCGCCGAAATCTTGTATGATATCATATATCTGGCAATTTAACCTTCTGCCCTCACGAAAAACTAAATCCAATGCCCCAACCCCTTGCTGGGTTGAGTGGTTAGCGAGGGGTCCTCACATATGTAAGGGGTGGGGGGATTATTACATTCTTGATCCATTGCGTTTTTCACCGTTGGAGGCCTTCCGAGAGTCTCGGCCCTTCCAGAGACTTTCTATATGGGCCATCCATTTGCGGAGCAAAGTCTTTGAGCCTTTGTCTTGGGGACCTACTACCTTCTGCAACTCGGGCAGTAACGTGACTCCTGAGTAAGAGATAGGGGGCTCGCGATGTGTTGGAGCCTCCATTGGTTTGGATCTTGTCGAGTTCTGCTCTATCCCTTGTCCATCATTTTGCTCGCCATTGCCATCGCTTACTACCACCCTTCCATCACCACCTTCACCACCTTCACCTCCATCTTCCGGGTCACTTGTAAGGTCTGCTATTCACGTGTTATTCAGGGCCTCGGTTGCGGTGGGGTGAGCATCCGGTCTCAATGAAATTATGGATTTAACCAACGGGATGCCCGAATCATTTGTCGGTGAGATTAGGTTCCTGAGTATATCTTCAAGGACCACCGACTGTAGAAGTAAGAGTATATTAGGCCCTCCGAACGAAATAACTTTGCTCCCACAAGTAGCTCGTATGTCACACATCCGAGCGACCAGATGTCAACGGCTTTTGTGTATACCGACGTCTCGGTAGTGGGATCCACTCCTAGAACCTCCGGGGCTGCGTAGGTCGGAGTGAATATCTGGGTGCGGTAGTTCGTAAGGTCTTGAACCCTGATTCGTTTTGATATGCCGAAATCTCCCAGCTTGACCCGGTGAGGCGACTTGGAAACAACAAAAATGTTCTACACATTTCCATCAGCTTGACCCCTCTGATAAGGCTTGCATTCGGCGGGCGCTTGGTGGATAGGAGTTCTACCTCCGGCTTAAGATCCCGATGAGCGATTTCTTTCTCATGCATGACTTTCAGACCCTCGAGTAGTTGATTCGTAATCTGCTGAACAATCCTTTGTCCCAGGGGTTTGCCAATGTGCTTCTTGAGGTCTCCCATCTCAATATACTCCATCGCGATATACAGAATGTTTCCATTTTCGAACCATCCAAGGAACTGCATGAACAATGATTCATGCTAAAGAGCCAGAGGAGGTTAGAATCAGAAAACCTGACAAAAAGATAGCTCGGGTCGGAGGCCCCAGGGGAAAGAGGTATGAGCCTTCGCTAATTCAACCATTACTACGAGCTCCCTAGAATAATCGATCCCGGACGGAAGCCTCCTCCTATCGATTTCCTTTACCGCACGATAGCGACTGGTATTGATTTCACGCTGTTTGTTAACAACACTAAAGCCTCCACGCCCGAGCTCCTTGCAATTCTCCTAATCCTCCTTCACTTTCTCCCTCGTGCTATTATGGTCATCCGAATGCTTTGTGTGGCGGATGTGATCGGGGTGGAATTGCGTCTCAAGTCTATACCGCTCAATATAGTCTGGTTTCTCCCCAGTCATTTTTCGTCGCTAGATTTCTTTGTAGGAGTAGTAAGTTCGATATCAGGGCTCCGGGCGGGGACTAAAGATGTTTAGGTGATTACAACCTTGCACCCTTAGAGGTTTGATATTTTAAGGGGATTTCCTGCGCTACCACACCTCGGCTTGCTTTTTACTGACGATCAGTTACTTGTATTACTTGTAGGGTGGAGTGTAATCACTCATTCCCCACCTCCTATTTCCGGTCCACATTCTTGGTTTATGTGATTCAATGGCGGTATTTGGAAGAGAAATCATTGATACACTGGGGGACACAACTCGGTTATGGGCTGAGGTGTCAGGGAACTTCTCCCTCAATTCTCCCATACCCCATGGACTGATGAGACGTGTAGCTTCGCCGCCTTCCTAATCCAGACCTTACCCGGTGGCTTTGCCTCACGAACTCAGGTAGAAAAGTTGCCCAGCCATGACATTGAGTTACACGGGAGGTCGGGGAATCTGCATGTTTCATTAGGAGGGGGGTACATCACCAGCGCGATGCCCCGGCGAGGTACAAGTATGGCAAGAGCGCAGACATAAGACAGAAGAGAAGAGGGGCAGAAAAGTGCAGTCAGACCTCGCTATCCCGTATGAAATGCTGTGGATTCAAAAATTTCTACAGCAAAACTTGACCGGTTGTCCCGGATCACTTGTTGTACCGGATGGATACTTTTGATTTGGGTCGTCGGGGGTAGCGGGGCGCGACCCTACCGTGCTGTACTCGAGTGGTACCAGGGTATAGGGGGGTAGTCGAAGGATGAGCTTGTGCTGTAAACAATATGGTAGGTTAGTTGGCTCAGGGGCGATAGTAGAAATCCGAGCTTCATCTTAGTCGTCCGCTCCTTCTGTGGAATTGACCTCAACCGCATACCACAAACAACCACAAGAGCTGAACGAAAAAGGAAACTTGCACAAAAGCCCAAAATGAGTGCCCCACACAGCAGGGTGGGTTGTACGAAGGGGGTAGGGGAAAGTCTGGCGAACGTGGCGGTGCATGTGGCGGCGCATGTGGCAGTGGCATTGTAGCAGTGTGGTTTGTGACGTAGTTATTGCAGCATCATTGGCCCCTGTGAACTGTGGTCTCCCCTTAGCAAGCGAAAGTAGAGAGTTTGAAATTTCATATCTTAAGTCAAATCCTAGCGAACTTGAACTTATTGGCCTGGAATTGGGTAAGTTTGACCGACATCCAGAGTGTTTTTTCAAAGTCTTTACTGACTGAAGGATATCATTGCTTAGTCTAAAGATGAAAACTACCGGCACCCGCGAGGATCACTACAGTTCGGAAATACAAGGAAGAGAAACGACCCGTGATGAAAGAGTCCGTATTGTTACATTATGTGACCACACTAAGCCCCATATGTGGTGGAAGGATATTGCACAAGCTGTGAGACTGAAACTGCTTGATGACCAAACTATAACTTATCAGTTAATTCATATAGGTAAATATCGATTACCGAACATGCCAAAAAATCTATAAAAAGACAAAGTTGCGTGGAGGACCAGAAAACGCACCACGATCTGGCCGGCCACCAATTTTTGACAAGCAAGAAAAAAGTCGATTACGGGCCTTCGTAACTCAGAATCGATTAACTCAGTGTATGAGTTGGGATATGATATGGGAAGAGATGGGCTATAGGTGTTCTGCGGAGCACATCTGTCGAGTAATGAGTAGCATGGGCTACCACAAGTATCAACCTCGGCAGAAGTTCAAAGTCCGATCCCAGAATCAAATAAAACATGTACAATGGGCTGAAGCTCACCTACATTGGATATTTGATGACTGGTCTAGAATTCTATTTTCTGACTAGTCCTACTTTTCTACTGTCGGTTTCAACCATCGGCCTCTGGTAATACGATCCGCTTCAGAAGAATACCACCCTGACTGCATCGATGATTGGGAGCATTCTGGAAGAGATGGTATCATGGTTTGGGGAGCATTTTGTGCTGAAAAGATATCAGATTTGGTCTTTGTTCCAAATAAGGTATCTATTGATTCTGCTACCTATACTCAACAAGTTCTTGATCCCTATTTGATCCCCTTTTGGCAGACTATGTGTGAGGAATTAGGCTGGATTCAGGTAGTAGAGGATTTGGCACTTGGGCATCAGAAATTTGTAATCAGATGCTGAGAAAGTAACTAGGTTGACAGGATGATGGATTGGCCTCCGCAATCCCCAGATCTTAATTTGATTGAAAAGATTTGGGGATGGATGGAGTGTGAGCTGGGAGAACAATGGGGAAGGATTGAGGAGCTTGAACCACTAAAAGTAGCTTTAAATATTGTTTGGAATTCTGTATCAGTTGATTTTCTCCAGGGCCTTATTAGAAGCATGCCTGAACGGCTACAAGCTGTTATAAATGCAAATGGTGGCCCTACACTCTACTAGTTCTGTTGGATTTATTTTCTATTAAATTTGTATGATATATTGACTCCGATATATAACAGCTCGCTTGCACCAGTGTGCCACTACACGTACTGCCACATGCACCGCCACGTTCGCCAGACTTACCCCTGCCCTCTTCGTACGAGTAACAGGAGTTGTACCACCGGCACCCAAATCCTACGAGGATAAAAGTTGGGACCACCTCCACCAGGAGGTGTGAAATTGTGTGAGAACTAAACCAGATTAGGGAATTTGAGTGATATCTTGTAAGATTTTTTGGTGGTGGCAAAAAGTCGGGACCAGTAACACAAGCATTTGTGAGCGCTTTCTCCAGCAACACGCCAGAACAGTGCTTGTGTTACCGGTCCCCAAGTACCCTTACGGAGGTATAGCTCCTAAGTTTTGTATGTTCCACAGGGGCTAAGAGCAGCAAACGTCGCTTGTGGAACATACAAAACTTAGGCGCTGTACCTCCGTACACCCGAGTACAGGGCCGAGTACCTGCCCAAACTTCCCATATGGATGGATGGTTGGAACATGGAGATCATAGGTAACTTAATCCATAGCTATGAACTACAGCCTTTGCAGTGTTTGCACACGATTAATTACATAAGCCAAATAGCATACAGCCGCTCTGTTCAAAATTACGTTATCTTATTCCTGTACTCGTTGTGTCATGATGTTTGTATGTTTGTGAAATGGACCGGCCTTGCAGGAGGGTGCAGAGGGACATGCACAGAGTCACAGATGATCCTGAAAAGGAATCAATTGAACATAAATGACAACACAACAAGGGTAATTTATTATACATTATAATTATTATAGAAATTAAGAATTAAACATTAAAAATTAAAATTGTTTCCTCCTTCATCCTTAATGCAAGCTGTTATCTGTTGAGGCATGGAGTCAATATGATAATTGATCAGTTCCTGTGGGTAGTTGTTCCAAGCCTAAAATAGTATTAGATAAATAATAATAAAAACTTAATTTTTAATTTACTTCTTCAAGCACAAGGTGAATCTGTCATGCAGTCATTCGTACTCCAATTCTATTGTGTAGAATGACCTTTAACCCTGTCCAGATTGTCTCAATTGGATTCAAATCTGAGGAGTTAGCTGGTCAAATGAGTTTGGTAAATCCAAGCTGTTCACAAGTGATATTGTAATAATGGTGGACATGTACTGAAGCATTGTCCTCCATTATCACAATATTCCTCTCTGGAAACTCAGTGCTAGCTTTACTAGTAAATGGATAGAGAAGGGGGTTAAGAATTTGCTTGCGGTAAATATACCAGTCAATACCCCCTTTTCTATCTATCTTTCAGGTTTTCAAGACTGGGTCTGGAAATGGGCCTAGCAATCCTAAAGAGCTGGCATTTGCATTTGCTGCCAGCTCTAATTGATACTCTCTCTGGAGAGCAAGAATGGCTTCTTTCCATTGATTTGCTATCTCATATGGAGTATTGTACATATGATATGGAAGTTCATTGCCTAGTATATATTTAATATTTTATTAGTATTAAACAATATGTATATATTATTAGAAATAAAATAGATTGAACTGTAAAGTAGTAATAAACAATAACTTTTAATATAAAAAAGAATAAATTAAGGCCCTGTTCAGCATGCCAAAAATACAATAGTATTTTCACTTTTACTATTGTATTTTTACAATATTTTTGGCATGCCGAACAGGGCCTAAATTACAAAAAGTATATAATTAAAAATATACTTGTACATACCTGCTTTTCTATAGAGGATTGTACCTAAAAACATAATTGTTGCTTCTTGGATAAACTTTTAATCAATATTTTGTGGCCAATAGGTCTCACTAGCCCAGTGGAGTACCCTATGGGCTCAATGGGAGTGAAGGTTTCTAGTCTCAAAATAGGACTCATCAGTAAAGATGATATTCCTCCAGTCATAATTTTGATATTGATAATAAAAGGCAAGTTGTCTAACCTTTTGTTCTGAACTGAGGGTTGGTTTTCTGACTAGCTTGTGGTGATATATTTTATTTTCATGCAGTACTTTGAAAACAGTTTACCTGCTTACATTTAGTTCTGGTTTTTGTTTTTAGAAAAAAATCATTGTTAGTTCCATGTTCCAACTTAAATTATAAATTAAAAAAAAAACAAAAAAAACCTCTAGTACCTGCTTTCACCAACTGTGAAATATTATATGGCAATGGCCTGTATCTTGCAGAGTAACCTCCACCAAATGTTCTTTCTCTGCCTGTGTCAAGGCCTCGTTTAAACTCTTTGCTGAGTTCAGTAGTGGGGTAAGATTCTTACCAGTACAAAGATCGGGGTTTTGGTTTTTGCTAGCTTGCTGGCATGCTATTCTGATAATATTTGAACAGGTACTTATTAGCACTCCAGTTTTTGGTGAAATATCCACTAAACTCATCTTTTGGGACCCTTCCAGTATCAAATACCCAACAATCTGGCCACGCTTAGCCATTGACATTGTTTGGTCTCATGGTATTGACATTTCAGTGAGTTTCTGTGTTGTTGATATTTACCTAAAGTGTAACGTGTTCACACCTAGAGTGCTAACCATGCTTTGAGTATGATAGTAACAGGTGGCCTGCTTGCTTGGCAAGAGGCGAGAGCTGTGTAGACTAAAGAAGTCTTCAAAGGGGTGTAATATGAGATCAAGAAGTAACCGTTCAACCAAGTATATTAAGAATTCTGTCAGTCAAAGTCTGCTGTTTCCATCGTGGAATTAGCAGTGTTTAAATAAAAGTTCTCACTTATCTCCAGTATGAGCGATAATATAAACCATTTAAAGTATCAAGCGATACCTTTAAAACATAACAAGTATCAAACGATACTATAAAACAAAACATAAAACATAACCTAGTACCCATACCAGTTACATAAAGATCCTGATATGATATATACTTTATGAATGCCTGTATTCTACATTTTTATCTTAATAATACTGTACTCATAGTATATACTAACTATTCTACTAGTCCTGTTCTGATTTACAATGGTCTAATATATACTCCTGTATACCACCATGCAAGCCTGATCCATTTTACAAACGTTATGACATGATGAGTATGGCAGTATGACTGTGTCAGTCATGTAACACAGTCACATAACCTATTATTATGCTAGAAGATACTAGCTGGTTTTATAGTTTTTCTTGGTACAGGGTAGTGTTTGTATAACCACTAAAGGGGATAAATAGTGGTGCATTTTCCTTTCAGTTAGAGTGATTATGCGAACTTGGATTAATCTATGAGTCTTAAAGATATATCTTGTTTATCATATCTACTCCACTATCACAAGTGCAAGTGTCTTAGGTACAAATATTCTCATGCTCAGCAAGAATCAAGTGTATAAGCCCCTACCCTAACCCTGCAGTTTATACAAAATTTGTCCTGTTGGGACCCTTTTTCTGAGCTGTAAGTAGGTTTTTGTCTTTTGAGAGTAGGTTATACTACACTAGGTGAATATTGTCTCAATCTATAGAGACTCCTCTTGGGGGCAGGGGTTAAGTAGCAGCATATCTCTAACCTGATATATATAAAAATGAAAACAAGTCTTCCATCCCGTCAACCCTCCGGGCTCTACTGGCAGACTCCCACTTTATTATTGTTGTGTTTTTGCCTTCGCTATCCCTCTTGGTGCGTTCGATCCCCAGCAATCCTGGGCTCGCGATTCCCACCTTCGTTTCCCAACTTCGACTCGGCTGCGCGAGTAGTACTCTGTGTCATACATGGTAATTAGAACATGTGCTAATCCACAAGTAATTACTCGGATTAACTACCCCTATGGTGTGTTGAAAATCTCGAGGATCCGACGGAAGCGTCAATGATCTAGAGAGGGTTTTTAGGGAGGGAGGCACGGATGAAAGACAAAAATTAGATAGAATAGGTATAATGTAAGGAGAGTGGAGCCGAGAGGTGAGACCGGATGTGTGCAGGGAGTCAAGGTAGCGAGTGAGCGAGCTGATGGATGAGGACTTGTTTGCTTGGGGGGCGATTCTGAGGATATATTGGAAAGGAAAGAGAAAGAAAGAAAGAAAGGGGGGGGGAAGAAAACACATTTAAAGCTGAAACCTTCAACGCTAGGCAGCCCAAGTACGCAGATATCCAAAGATGTCCTCATATGTTTATAGCTCTGGTGGGTAAAGGTCTGCGTATGGTTCAACCTGGTGGATACATCCTGTATACTTTGGGAACTGGTGTGTTCTATTCAAAGCATATTTGCCAGACGTAAGGGGTTGTTTACAGCCGCAAGGATCAATATCCTAGCCCGCATGGAGACCGGCGATTCCTACTAGCTCTGGCAGTGACGGTTGTGTGAGGCCAAGCTTCAGGTCCTTCATTTTAGCTACGACTATATAAGGCTGAAAATCGGTCGAAAATATAGGAAGAGAGGGGTTCCGGAGCGAAGCTTAGGTTGTCGGTTATTTATGTAAGTATGGGCGGTGTGTGAAAATCAGACACCCATGAATACAGCATTTAACCCCTGGAGTTAGAAGATAGAAGCGTTTGTTCGGAGCTAGCTTCATATATCCCGGGTACGACGGCGGCCGACGACCCCCATTCCATATTGGTTTTTACTGTGTTCGGCGCTTGGGCCCACATAACACGGGGAAAAAGAGGCAAAGTGGAAGAACTTTAGTCATGATTTCATCTCTCAACAGAGTCGCCGGTAATGTGTAGAAACTAAGAATTAGAAAATCAAGTATCATGAATGTTTCATCACTGCTATGTTAGGGGTTGGAACTCTATATAGTATAGACTATTGTAAATAAAGCACCTAGACAAAAGTCTTGGTGAAAGGCTTAGTAAGCAGGTTAAGTGAGTATGTAACATGTGCAACCACATAGTATTGTTATCCTTCAGTAACCACAATGCCGGCTAAATGAGTGAAGAAGACAAAAGTGATCAAAACGAGCAGGTGGAAGATGACAGATGTTGAAAAAAGGGATGATAATCACATTCTTTTGGATATTTCAGCAAATCGCAATAGTGGCTCGACTGGTAGGCTGCCTATAGTTAAATGTTCAAAATTTCTTAGCCCAGGCCCTGGAGAGAGGACATATTGACAATTCATCCTGACCCGGCTGCCCTTCCAAGCTTAGCAAATGAGATCATCGATTTATTCTCAAAGAAGCACACAAGCACAGAGGCTGGACTTGGCAAGAATTGCATAACAAATATGCACTACATGTTTTAGTACATACAATTGATAGGGTACTGTAGGAGGTAGGGGTAGGGAAATGGCTGGCAATCAAGAGAGCTAAGCTTACCCCAGAGGATACAAAGCAGTGGTTGGCTTGGGTAATGGCTTGCCAAGATTGAACAATTCATGACTTTGAGGATGTAGTGTGGAGCGATGAGTGCTATGTGGAATATGGGCATGATTCTTGGCAGAAGTGGGTCTTTCAGTTGTCTGATGAGAGGTGGCTTCCGAAGTGTGTTCTCCCATCTGCAAAGGGAAAAGGGGCGACTTTGATGGTATAGGAGTGTTTTTGGGGATGCAATCGAGGCACATTTGTGCCGCTCATTGTCAATTCAGTTGACCAGTAGGTCTATTTAAGGCTTCTGGAAATATGCCTAATCCCAGTATTAGAAAGAGTTCACAATACAATCAGCAATCTATCATTTCAGCAAGACAATTGCAAGATTCATACTGCTTCAGTTATAGAGGAATGGTATGATGCCAACAGTATCCAGCTAGAGGACCACCCTCCTTGCTCTCCTAACCTAAATCCCATCAAAGATGTGTGGCTGGAACTCAAGAGATGGCTTTATAAGCAGTATCCAGATATTGCACACACCCCCAGTGGTCCAAAAAAAATTAAACAGTGGCTTGTCAAGCTTCTTCCTGAGGTATTACCACTCTGGGCCACTCTAAGCAAATTGGACTACAGCATGCTGATATCATTCTACAGATATGGGAGACAATACCACCTGAGTTTTTTGAGAAGCTATGGAAGTCAATGCCTCAACGTGTTCAAGCTGTTATTGATGCAAAAGGGTGGTATACACATTATTAGATCTTATAGTATTCAATTAAGCTATCATGAGTTGTGGCCATTGAATGGTACAAGAATTGTGCAATAAGTGAAATCACATGATCACCAAGACTTTTGTCTAGGCACTTTACGTTCAACATGCCGGTTACTTTTAGCGGGTATAAATTTGAGAGTTTGGCTAATACGCCATTCAGTCCACTTTGCCAATGGGCTTGAGACGATGGGGTAGTGCAATATCAACAACTGAAGGTTTGTGTTCAAGACTTCCTCTAAGGAAATAAGACCACAGGAAATATCCTTTGGTAAATATGGGCAGATATCCTCATAATATTCTCTAGTAAAGTAGTTCCACTCTTGAGTGTAGTCATTGAGAAAACATGTTAAAATATACCAAACTTGCAATCCATGGTTACCCCCCCCCTACACACAGTTAGGATTTCTCGAAATCATGGGGAATCCAGGCCAAATTGCTTTGATACGGTATTTATTACTACTAGCTTTCACCGGAAATTGCGCTGTTACACTGTTCTCTAGATTTAGGAGTAGGTCTGGCGAGCGTGGTCACTAAGTTTCTATCGTTTGACAGTCAAGAATTCGCCATACTTTCCTCTGCGCTTCTAAATTAGTTCATATGCATTTTTTTTTGAAATAGGGTGAAGACACTCACCTTTGAGTTGATAATGAATGTCCCCCAGTATGTAAATTTCCAAATTTCAGTGATTAATAATAGTGAGGATGATGAACTGTCGTGTCCCTTTTGAATGTGACTGACGGTCTCAATAGTGCTGTCCTTTAGTGCAGAGAGGGGCCAGCCGGCTGGGATCTGGAAATGTTATAGATGTCTTTGGGAATCTATTGGGAAACTCCCCATCGGAATTGAAACTCCCTCAGAAGGTTTTTTTCCAAGCAATCCCTCCTGATTTTGCGCTTCAAGCTAACATTGTAGGGTGGGGGACAAAGAGCGGTATGTCCAAGGTCTGGTGGTAAACATCGAATTTAGTGGTGCTTCTCACTGACAATACCTTCGCTAAATCGTTTTCAATATAGGGAGGATGGAGTGGTTGTGATTGGATAGGGCCTCTGGGTATTAGGGGGTAACCGGGGGAGCGCTACCGTAATTACATCAGCATCGGGTTATCTGGATAATTACATTCACAAATATTGGTGGCAGCAGTGTAGTTCCTACCAGATATACTAGGGAGAGCCTTCCTCTGCGCACATCTTAACTTTTGAACAGCGGTATGATCACTACCTATGGTGTTTTTCTACTATTCCTATAGTTGCTCTAACACCCCTCTCCCTCTTTTGGGCTCCAGCACCCGGTGTCCAAGACTCAACTTACCGATGCCCCCAATATCAGATAACAATATGGTAAAGTGCTCCCCAGATGTCTTCCCGTGGACATCCAGAACAAATCTTCCAAAACTTAACCATCTGTATCTCTTCACTAAAAGGATATTAAAATTTGCTCAGAATTAATGATAATGATTACGCATGCATTCGGAAAAATGATCAACCAAATTGGTATGGGTGGAAATATCGTATCATACTTGAGGCGTTATTGACTGATAGGATCTAGAAATCTAGATATTTACACCTACGCGAAGTCACCCACTGTACTGTTCGCTCTCACCGGTAGTCACATTTTCCACTCGTTTTAAAAAGCGAAAGGGGGGAAAGGGAAGCAGGGGGAGGACCTCCTTCATTAGTGTGCCAGAGGGAGCATCCAAACTGCTCTCCCAAAATCTACAGGTAAACCCAAAACCACCTAGCACAAACACCTCACAATAGAAAACCCGCTTCTCGAAGATGTATCACTATTTCAGTGCCGGAGGACTGCCCTAAAATATAAGTGCGGAAATAAGTTAAACCCCGCTTCAAGACGACCCCTACCGGGTAGCGATACGGATATCTAATTCTAGCCAGATCTACAACCAGAAAAATAAGACCACAAATAATGGATTCCTTACAAGCTACAGTGGTCTCAAGTCCGCAATGTATCCTCAGGCACTCTAGCCAGGGATTACCCGAGTGAGAAGAGATGGAGTGAGGGATTCCATTCCCCGGCATATACTTGGACGCCCAACCGGGCCCAAGACAGTGAAAAACAGACCCGATAACACCATTCTTTAATTTACATACAGTAAGTAACCTGTAAGGAGTATCTTTCGGGGCATGCAGGGAGCAATCACATGACATCACTCGAATAACCCTTCTTCCTCAACCGCCGGGCATTAAGTTTACAGGATGATGCTTTTTTCCAGGATAAAAGAACCCTGGGAGGCCAGAATTATGTAACGTTTGCCTGCGCACTAGAGCTCGGGTATGTGTGTGTATCGTGTTCAAGCTATAACTATCTCTGAGCCTACCATTTTTTATTTATTTTTTGTTATTCCTTTGAGCTAGAGTTTGGGGAGTTAAGCTAAAGGGGGAGGAAGAGGGAACAAAAAAAGGGGGGAAGGGGGGCTTTCACAGGACCAAAAAGCTTTAGTGGGACCAGGTCCCGATGGGGAAAAATAGGAAAATTGCCCTAAGTCAATGATTACACAGCCAGCTATTCTGGGACACAAAGACAATAATAATAACAAGAAATACCTCGTTCAACTCAGACCGTACTCCACATTCCCGAGGGAGAGCATCTCTCCTCAAATTCTAGCTCAGACCGGCCAAGCATTTTGATCACCGGATTGGTAGTGGTGGAATAGTGTACTGGACCCACCCTATAGGGCATCAGGACCGCCACCCAACTCCCATATTCTGGGATTGGGCATAGCAGGGTGATAGATGAGAAACGGTTCTGGCGCGCCCTCCTCTGAGCAAAATCTGAGATAATTGGGACGAGAAGCAACAGATTCTCTAGGGAGGGGGGTCCGCGGGGGAGGGCCGCTTCGGCCGCGGAAGAGTATCTATGAGAGGTGTGGTGCCCATCAAAGAGCCCGCATAGGTTAAAGATCCGATACGCCTGTATTCAATATCTTGTGTCTGGGGCTATTGCACATCAAAGGGTACCAGAGCTATTTTCCACCTCGACCGAGGAAGTGCGGAGTCCTCCGATCCTAAATCATAATTCCCCTCTAGGCATTCCGGCTAGAGGCTCCTGAGCTTCCTTCTGCCCCGGGGGTGGGTGCATATCAAAGAGTTCTCGATCCATCTTCTGCACCGACCGAGACAGTTCCCGGTCTTGCCATTCTAAATCGGAATGATGCCCCAGTGCGTGGGGTGAAAGTGAGCCTTCCTCCTCCTCCTCCTTCCTCCCCCGTGGGCGTAGACAGATCGAAGGACCCGGGATATATCTGCTGCCTCAACAGCCATAGCCCGCAGTCTCCTTCTAAATCATAAATATACTTCAGCGTGTGGGGCTGTTCAAAGTTACATTATCCATATCCTGTACAGTAGTGTGACTGTGTCGGTCATGTGACACAGTCACATGACCTGTTGTTATGCTAGAAGATTCTAGCAGGTTCTATAGATTTCCTTGGTATGGGGCAGTGTTCGCATAACCATAAAATGGTATAAATAGGGGTGTATTTTCCCTTCAGTTAGAGCAAAACACTACAGACTAATTATTGTCACCTACCAATGCACCTTACTTTTTCATATCAGTTACAAGATCCCATCTTCTTGTGTCCAGCTCAGCTCTTAGGGGAGATATCCCCAGGTCACCCCTAGTAGCACTTTGAGCTTTACAGTCATAGACATAAATGAGCCTTCTTCCTGCATTCCTTCTCCTCAAATCATCGCTCAGTCTGCCAGAAGCAGGCATGCTGCTGAGCGTGTAACCGGTACGGGTACTAGGTTGTTTTATGTTTGGTTTCACAGTATCGTTTTGATACTTGTATTGTTTCGTGTGCTATCAGTTGATACACACATTGTTTTATGTTTAGTTTCACAGTATCGTTTAATACGTGAATTGTTTCGTGTGCTATCGGTTGATATACACATTGTTTTATGTTTGGTTTCACAGTATCATTTGATACTTGTATTGTTTCATGTGCTATCGTTTGATACACACATTGTTTTATGTTTGGTTTCACAGTATCGGTTGATACGTGAATCGTTTCGTGTGTTATCGGTTGATACACACATTGTTTTGCAATATCGCTCATACTGGAGATAAGCGATATGCTGTATTTAAAGACCGCTGATTCCCGTGATGGAAACAGCAGACTTCGACAGACAGTATTCTTAATATACTTGGTTGAACGGTTACTTCTTTGATCTCCTATTACACCCCGTTCAAAGCCTCCTTTAGCAAGCAGCGCTCGCTTCGTGTTGATCACGAAGCTATCTGCTCCTATCATACCACCACGTGACTAGGGCCTAGCCCGAACACGTTACAGAGCAAGGTTCTGCCTGTACCTCTCGGACTCTGACTCCTGCTCCTCTTTCTACTAAGCCCAACTCTCCTGCTCCTTTCAGTCAGGATGCTGCCCACCCTCCCCACCCCTCTTCCTCCTCTGGCCCTATTACCCTCATCATCTGTCAATCCATCTCCCCTTCCTCCTCTGACCCTATTACCCTCACCATCTGTCTATCCATCTCTCCTTCTTCCCATCTATAGGTCTCTGTTTCCCTGTCATCGGAGGTTTCCTCCTTCATCCATGCCACTAGGGTAAATTACCCTCTCACTTGCTCTTGATTGGCACTGCCATCTCTCTCTCTAGCTCCCTCGTCCCCTGCAGCTTCACCCCAACTCTCCCCTGCTACCCCCTTGGGTTCTCCTTGGTTGTCTGATGATGATAGTAGTTCATTGGACTAAGATGAAAGTCAGAAGAGATTCTTTTGAGTTGTTGTTTCTTGATAGTTTTATGATTGGTTTTCTTTGCGATGGGAAGGCCAGTTTCATGATAAAGTTCTCAACATAGTTAGTCACCTTGTGGTGTGGCTTCAGTAGTTTCCTTCTGATACTTTTGTTTGTTGGGTATTATAGTTGATAGGAGATGGATTTGTTTCTTTTTTGCATTATGATTTGAGGGTTTTCTTTCACCATAGCTTAGCTGCTGGATGCAACATCTTGTTCCAATAATAAAATAAGAACTATGAGTTAAAAAAAAAAAATTTCCTACATTGTCATATAGTTCGATAGCACAAAGTGGGGAATACTATCTTAAACTATATTGCGTTCAACTCTCTCTACCAGCTTTATATCTGAAGACAAGCATCAGAGTTGCCAATATTTTCACTTCTATTGCAGCAAAAAAAAAGAAAAACAAAGCACCAAACAAGGATCTCCAAGTGATGTCTTATAACTTTACAATACTACTAAATTTAGACATTCTCAAAGGTATCCAGAGGTCTGGGGAATTGCTTGGCAGAACAAACACCGGCACTATTTCCCGTATTATGTACATATCTCGAGCAGAGAGTGAGTAAAAAAAAGGCTGCAGAGCCTCTAACAGTATCCCTCGAGCATTTGTTCTGTTCTCCCTTTTGGAATTTTTTCTCTCTCGGTATTCTTACTGATTCTTTCTGTTGAATCGAAGGGGAGAATGAACGGAAGGCCAAGACCGACTTCCGGGTACTTTTGGGGGGGGGCAACAGTGCCGGGAACTGCAAAACCACTCTTGCGTGAATTCGCTGCCACTTATTCAGTAGAAAATCACTCTCCTCCTTGGGTGGATCAGTTTTATAAGCAAAAGATCGGCTACTAATCTAGTACCTTGTTCGACATAATGCCACTATGATATCTTGGGCTTGTTAGAATAATCCGCCAGCCCTGATATGGAAGTGGCGGAACTTTGAATTGCCCCAGCATCACGGCAAGTGAAAGTCCCATCAACTTAATCCCTTTCTCACCTCTCCAGAAAGTTGCAGGGTAAACACTTTCACAAAATCTTTTGGGCTCAGGGGTTGTGGTTGGTGTGCTACGGGAATTTGAAGATCGCCACACTCGGGGGCTGGTGGGGGGGGTGGCCCAGCATTGTACTTGTACTGTACCGGTACCGCACTCGCGCAGCCTGCCGGCAAAGCCTTCGAGGAAAGAGAGGTAATGCGGTAGGGCCTTGGCGGGAACAGCCGTGCTGGCATAATACGAGTGTCGTAGCAATACTCGTACCTCCCTATTCACCGATGCGCCTGACCATCCTGCAACACTATAGAATCTCAAATAATTGAACGGTATGCCATGGCGCCCGAGCTAGTAAGGTCTAATATTGTTTCTCTTGTCCCTAAGCTTTCCGAGGGCCTGAACAACTCACCTCTTTCTGTGCCTCCCACCTCTTCTACAGTGAATAAACTATGAACAGTACTGTACATTACCGGTACCTAGCAGATTATTCAATGATTCGCCGTTTGCAAAGTAAGAATCAAATACTGTGGCCAGTACCGGTGCTGGAAAAAAAAAAAAAATACATTCTTGATAAGGCCTTGAGGCGAGACACAGGAGTATGTTACTCTTTTATAAAAAAATTTCAATTAAATGGTCAGAGGCAGAAAACAATACCCCTTTACCAGCAGTAAAGTCATTGCATAAATTTCACTCATAAACATTCAATACGTGCAGCTAAATTGACGCCCGTTTGTCCGTAAACCTTCCAATTCCAATTCCCCAGCGCAGAAACATAACCCAAAGCTGAAATCCAGAAAACTTTCTCAAAGACATATGCCATAGCCATGCAATCCCAACCGATTTCCCGAAATCCCCTAACCGCGCAAATTCCTTTTTGCTTCGCAAGTGCAAATTCGAAACTGCTGATATATGTGCAATAATAGCAAAATTGTAATTCGTCTTTCTGATACCTAGCCCAACTTTTCCCACCACTTCATGATTACATCCTCCCTTATATGTGATCTTTCCTATATACCCCTCCACTCCGTCGCCGGCAGCGCTTCCTTTACTGATCAGGGTTCTGTTACCATCAGGTTTGGGTTCCGTGCGAGATGGGGGTTCAGCCCGAGACCTCGATTTCCTACTATGTTGGGACCCCATCTAGCATTAGGGTTCCGTCCGGTATTGAGACCCCACCCAATATTAGGGTTCCCTCCGACATTGGGGTTCCACCCAAGATTAGGGTTGCCTCCCGCCTTCAGCTTCCATCCAGTATTATTAGGATTTCCCCCGGCGTTAGGGTTCAAACCAACATTGGGACTCTGGCCAGGATTGGCGCCAGCGTTAGGATTCTGTCCGATATTAGGGTTGTTAGGATTTTTCGTTGGATTGGTGGTTGTGCCGCCCCGGCCCCCGCTGCCCCCCCCATCGCGGGCTTTAGGGGTGGAATTCTGCGAGACGTCGTCCTCTGAAGATTCTGAATCGTCTGACCTGAACCTGCTCATCCGGGTAGGATAGGTTCGCCGGTGCGCAATTCTCGTTGTATGTGCGTCCGGGGTGGAGGCGGCGGAGTTGTGCTTTGTGGTGCGTTCCGCCTGGCCGTCTGCCCCCAAGGTCGATTGAGGACTATTTCCGGGGTGGGGATCTGGCGTTGGAGGAGCGCTTGTGGGAGGTCTAGGATTCAGCAACCGGTTCCCGTTAGCAACACTTTCTATACCTAGGCTGGGGTTGGTATTCGGGGTGTTACCTTGCGAACATGTTTGTGGAATATTGCGGGTCTGTTTTTCCCTCCGCCCCCCGGGACAATTGGAATGAGTCCCCTGGTAGTTGCAAGGGATCCGCTGTCAATCCCGATTTCAGGGACACGGGATTCGCCCTCAAAGTTACCTCTCCCGGGGTGTCGTCCTGGGTAATCGGATTTCTTTCGCCTCTCTTTTTCGGTTTGTCGTGAGCGGTTAGCTTGTTTTCGCGCTTCCTGATCCGGATACTCTCATCCCGGTTTTGTGCTGTTTCATCTTCATCGTCTCCGCTATCTTCATCGTCACTCTTAAGGCCCACAAACCATTCATGGCCTAGCGCACCCGCCGCGGTCGGGCGATTCTCGGGTTGTATTTGGAGCATGGACTTTAGTAGCGAAATTCCGACATCGTCTGTTGGAGGCGATAGCCTTTTGAGTTCATCTTCGGGAAAGGGCCATTTCCCAAAGAAGTAACGGTATACTCGGCCTTCTGTGAACAACTTTGTCCCTACAAGTAGCTCATATATCACACATCCGAGTGACCAAATGTCAACAGAATCCGTATAGTCCGAGGTCTCGCTATTGGAGTCCAACCCCAGAACCTCGGGGGCGCTGTAGGCCTGAGTTAATACTTGGGTGTGAAAGGTTGTGGGAGATTGAGTCTGGATCCGTTTTGATATCCCGAAATCCCCTAGTTTGACCCAGACGGGAGACATAGAAACCACAAAAATGTTCTATGCATTCATCAGTATTTTGCGATGCGGCATAGCCAAGCAAGGTGTTCGGTAGGAAGGATCATACCGCAGGCTTTAGATCTCGATGAGCTATCCCCTGTTCATGCATTACTTTGAGGCCCTCGAGTATCTGCTTTGAAATATTTTGAACGATCCCTTGTGGCAGTGGTGTACCGATATGCTTGGTGAGATCGCCTTCCCCGAGATACTCCATGGCAATGTATAGAATCTCGGGCTCCTCGAACCAACCCAGGAACTCCACAAATAATGACGGGCGCTAGTAGCAACTAACTGTTAGACCATGACAAGAAAACCAGCAGGGACGAACACAGACCTTTGCCAATATGGCCATCACAAGGAGCTCTCTGGAATAGTCGAGATCACGGGGTAGCCTTCTCTTATCAATCGTCTTTACCGCACGACATCTGCCTGTGGTTTTCTGGATCTGTTTATAGACGACACCGAAACCTCCCTCGCCGAGTTTCTCACAATTGCTCCAATCCTCCTTCACCCTCCTGTTCCTGTTTCTCGCTTGCTCCACATATCTTGTGTGTCTGACATGATCCTGAAAGAACTCAGTTTCCAGTTTATACCACACAACTAAATCGGATTGAGTCTTGTCCATGTCTCAATTTTGAGGTGCTTCGAGTCCCGAAATCACTCTGAATTAGTTGAAAAGGCGCAGATTCAGAGCCAGGGTGATCGTGGCTAGTAAGAAGATGGTAATGAAGGTTTGCGAATCAAGCGAAAGGGTAACAAATGTAGCAGAAAATATGCCGACTTATCTATCTCGTTAAAAAAAAGTTCTCCGACAGCACCCATATTTATACAGGGCCACCTTGAGTCATTTATGACCTATAGCAGCGGATGTGATGGCGGGATAGACTGTAGTGGTCAAAACTTGAGCCAGGTGGCGTGACAGAGATCGGGGGGACGTGGAATCTCCTTTGCCAAACCTCCAATACAAGTGTTCGCCGATACACCTGTATGCGGCGATGGCGGTGATTACCCGACGATAGGAGGATTGTGTCGATAGTTATCGTTTATAAATCAGATACTTCTAGAAAGCAGTACCCCAAGCAGTGTTGAGAGGTCATGAGAAGTGAGCACAAGTTCTTACAAGCAAGGTGGGGGGCTGAGTGGTTATTTGTGTTGTGAAAAGATCGAGGATAGGCCTTTACTTCGACGTGTACAGTACTCGAGTAAGTTAGTCTACTGTACGGTGCAGTGGGCTAAGGGTAAGTGAGGCGAAACGGTTTTCATTGGTTCCTGTGTCACCCGGCCAACGAGAGAGCCGGAAGCCCGGGGGTTGGTATCTTTGGAGTTCAGCTCACTTTTTTCACCCTCCAAAAAAACACTGAGATTGGCTGTTTCCATAGTTACACTCACCAAACTTTGGTCAATTAAAACTTGAGCTAAGTCCAGTTAAGTACTCAATTGACCTCACTAATGCTCACCCCCTAAGGGCCTGTTTGGCGAAAACGCAAGTCAGGACAACCGTTCCGTTTTGTGATGGTTTTACCCGTAGAAAGTTGTCTCGATATCTTCATAAGGGAATATAATGGTCGGTGTATGGGGAATTGGAACGGAGCGGTCGTACCCAAACAGGCCCTAAGTACTGAACCGGTGTTGTGAAACCCCTATCGATAACAGAAATCTCGAAATGTGGAAAGTCAAGCCTGCAGAAAATCTCTCATTAGAGCTAGCATTCAATCTCTCTATTATTTTTGCTGGTCACAAAAATCATTTTAACGCAAATAAAATGAAAAATCTCAAGTCTAATTTTATTTTATTTTTGTAAAAATTTGATTCTCTGAATAGCAAACAAGTTCCTTGCAACACACCCTATACCTATCCCTAAAACCTGCTAGTCCTAACAAAAAGCAAACAAAAAAAAATGAAATTTTCTTTATTACTATTTTGCAAAAAAAAGCTAATCCTCTATTTCTATGATTTCCCAAACCTGTCTACGCGCCATCTACGTCTACAAAGCAAAATTCTACAATCAACAGATAAGTATTACAGTGGCTCCAGCTGCATGGTTTTACAATCTGTAGGAATGTGGACAGTTACTTATCCTGGGACCCGAGCCAGTAATTCTGAGGGTGATGTAGCTGATCACTCTCCGGGGTCGGGTTGCTATTTTGACTAGTGCCGTGCATCCCAATGCCCGTACCAGCCCCAGCTGGAAGTGAAAGGACCTGTCCGCCCAACGAACTCAATTGTTGGTTCTGCTGGTAATTTGACTGCTGAGTTGGCTGGTAGTTGCTCAACTGTTGGGTTGGCTGGTAGACATAAGAATTCGATTGCTGATTAGGCAGCTGGTAGATCTGATGAGCTAATTGTTGATTTGGAGGAAATCCAGTGTAATTGTTTGTTGATGTCAACGGGGTGTATGTGCCATATACTATATATGGATTCTGGTTAGCAATCTGAGTTGCATTACCAACACCTGCTCCATTGAGAGGTTGATTAGTAGCGACTGCTACAGGTTGGACATTTGGCTGTGTGGCTGCGACGATCGGCTCTTGAGTGCCAGTTACGGTACCTAACGGGATACTAGCATGTTGACGGGACAAGGCCGCTAAATCTCCACAAGCATGACGCTTGCGAAGAGAGGGCCGGCGATCTCCGTCAAAGCTACTCATTGCTCGTCGCCTAGGCAGCCTAGAAGTGAGCGAGTGAGGAAGTAATTGAAACAATGGATGGATGGATGGATGGATGGATGGATGGATGGGTGGGTGGATGGATGGATGGATAGATTGGTGGATGGATAGATGGGTGGATGGACCAGTGCGTATGTTGAGAAAAAGAAGAGTATAAAAGTGGGAAATGAGGACGGGTGGTGGGTGATGAGAGATGAGAGTGAGAGCACAAGGGAGGAAGGAAGGAAGGAAAGAGAGAGGTGCAGGTGTGTGGAAGAGGGCGTGGGTGGGCGTGCGGGTACGAGGTGCAAGGGCGCTCGTGGCTCGTGGGAAGAATGGAAAGGGCAGAGGGGGGTGCAAGCTGACGAATCGGGGCAGTAATGATGCCTCCCAACGATGGGTATGACACGTTCGCACCTTTACTAAGAGCTCGTACCTCTCCTCTATGCGCCGTATACCATATCATACCTCTGCGAAGCGGGTGGGATGCAGAGGTAAATGATTTTGTATGTATATAAATTTTGCTTGAAGCCTCGCGGCAGAATCTTCACCCAAATCAAACCTCCGAACTCGGACCAAAAAAA
Source organism: Tuber magnatum (assembly GCA_003182015.1). Classification (NCBI taxonomy): domain Eukaryota; kingdom Fungi; phylum Ascomycota; class Pezizomycetes; order Pezizales; family Tuberaceae; genus Tuber; species Tuber magnatum. Next base: position 757,172 of record PYWC01000001.1, on the reverse strand, counting down.
TTAAAATATAACATACTGTGCTATCAGGAATATCTTCCACACTTCTGAATTTTCTCTCCCTACTGATGGATGTCAATTGGGATTTCCAGGTCTCGACCCTTTTGGTGCGTTTTAACTTATTCACTTTCCTGTCTGACCCGTTTTCCGGTCCAATACGTTACTTGTAATGCTGGAGCCTTTTCAAAAAGGACTGTTGCTGCATAACAGAAAATTAGGCACTTTTTTTGGATCTGGATGGCGTGCAAGAGCGGTTCGTTTTAGACACCCTTTGACACTACGTGTATGATAAGCTCAAAAAAAGGTCGGACTAGCGTGTGGCTGGTGCTTAGTTCGCGTGGTTATACTTGTACTAGTACAGGTACCGTATTAGCCCAAATCGAGGTCGGTTCGTGGGGTAAACCGCTTCCAGCCACTATCATACTAGCCGCACACCTTACCCAAAGTTGGTCTAGTACATACTTCTCTAGCTCTACCGGTAAACCGACTTCCATCAGTATGATACCAATACGGTAAGTTGAAGCTACAGTACTGGTAGAACTCGGAGATATCGAGGGGGCGCGCACCCTAGGTCCCTGGCAAGAAATCAACTATTTCCTCCAGAAATGGACATAGTATCTACAGTAGCGCATACTTGGAAAAAATGGCAGTATGATACCGCAAAAACTCTTGAAATCCCCCAGATCCTGATTCACAGGCTTCCGAGAAGCATTAATATTTCTCCCGACACGGTAAATATCAGCCCGGTAGGCGTGTTGGGTCTCATTAACAGGCATTCGCAACTCTGTTCACCCGCCAAACTAAACCTATCGTGGACTGAAAGGCTGATTCTCCCCCATAATCCGATGGTGCGGTGCAACACGGCGGGTCGTCGGTAGGGATAATGGATGATTAACCCAAGTATAGTACCGGCACCAACCGAGGAGGTCCTTTGGCAGCCTCCGCTGGTACTGCCCGTACAATACCGTGAGGGGCTCTTTTTGCATCTGGGGACGGTATTCAATAAGAAAATGACAAATAAACATGCTTCTACTGCAGACTCTCCGGGCTGTCGGACATGCAATCCTTTAAGCGCGCAGCACAAGCCGTCTTATGGTCTTTTTCTTTTTCTTTTTTTTTTTACTGTTGTCTCCAGCCTATTTGTTTGTATGATACAGCTGTTTGTTTATTTGTATGCACGAATTTTACGGTGGAGAGGGCACGGAAACATACTAGATAGAGGGGTTTTTGCTCCACAATGTTTTTCTTTTTTCTCTTTTTTCCTCTTAAAAAAAAAAAGAGCTCCTTAATTTGTCTTCTCTACGGAGGTAGAGCACCTATTATAAGTTTGGTAGGTTCCACAAGCGAGGTTTGTTGCCCTTAGCCCCTGTGGAACATACAAAACTTAGGGGTTGTACAGTACCTCCGTAGTGGAGATATCATACCGCAAGGATTCCATCGTGGTTCCTCGGCTGATTGCTGATGTCTGGCCAATCTTACTCATGCTGTACAGTGTGTGATACCGCGATATCATAGAATACGCATTGAGCAGGACGAGGGAGGTGAATTGGGGAGATACCCCGACGTGTTGTAATGATTTCAGATTGATAGGAAGATTATGGGTGTTCGGCAAACACAATTTTGATTTCAAATCGTGATTTCGTGATTTGGAGTCATATGTTTAAAATCCCAAATCGGATTGCTCCAAAATCATGATTTTAAATCGCACTTCACCATACACCCCCTAATTCTATTTCGTCCTAAACAAGACCTCGTGTGGCCATTCCCTTTTTCTACTTTCTCCTAACATATCGGGACTCAACTTAACCAATTGATGTTTTTCTTACCATATTATACCAATCTCCTCAAACAAACTAAATTGCAAGGCATCCCATTGGGATATTTTATCGACTTCACCAAATTATATTTTGAAGTCAGATTGCCAAACACCTCATGATCTCAAACCACCATCGCATTCCAAACCGCGATTTGAAACTATAGATCTATACCAGTATTACGCTTGCCAAACACCCAGTAAGGTACTTGTACCCCATCTCAACTGGATACAGGAGTTGTCACTTAGACTCATAGCTTTTTTTTTTTTTTTCCTGCACATTACGCTGCACCTTGCTAAGGGGAGTTAAGTCAAGTGTTGCTCTGTTAAGGCTCTACTCGAACACAGACTTCACGTGCAATGAATTCGGGGAGGGAAAGAAAAGGATTGAGCGACCGGAAGCTCTCCTCCAACGATACCGGTAGCGATCGGACCATAATCCCAGACTTAGGCCTACCGGTACTGCAGAACACAAGGCCGGGCAACGCAAATCAACCACCAATCAGCCCACAATATGGCCAGCTTCAAACCACCCCAGCCCAGAAACCACAACACCTAAGCTCAAAAGCTTCCGTGAAAGCGTTTATAATATGGTGATTGTCTGGAGATTTTCTGAACGGCCCCAAGGAATTTTCTCCGGCCGCTACGCCTCAAGTGCGATAGAATCAAGTTCCACAAGTGCCGATCTGCAGTATCCGGCACTATCTCACTTGAGGTATCTGAGGCTCAAAAGTAAATTTGCCACATCGACATTCCACCTCTCCATCACCCACTTCCTAATATCACAAGATCTCCTGGAATTCGCCGTCAGATTATCAACGGGAACCATCCCATCAGCACAAGATAGGTTTGGTTCGACATGCTAACAGGATTGCGAATACCGTGTCAGGGGAACGCTAATCCTTCTCAGGAGCCGGGCGCATTTTGTCCCTAAATCCAGAGATTACAAGAAGTGCTGTGGTCCAGCGTTTGCCAGCAAAGCCACTCCACAAAACCCGATATGCTGTGCCGGTACCTCATCCCTGCCCTCCGCTCTGCATACTAGCGAATCCTTTTTACCAGAGCACGGCCAATCCGACCCCTAAAATCCCCCCTCACCTAACGAATTTACCCGAATACACTCTCACCCCACCGGCCACCCGGGCAATAATAAGACAGAAAATCGCCGTGTCTACCCATCTTCCTTGATAGGGTGATAACAGTTGAACGCAGGGTAGCGGGTTCAACCCTGCAGACCTCTCGAAATCCACTATCAACCCCACCAATCCAGGATAGGTTTAGTTAAGTAGATTAACGGATTAGGAATACCGGTTAATGAGATCCAACGCATCGTGAGAGCTGATCTTAAACCGTGTCAGGAAAACGCTAATACCTCTCAGGGTATTTTGTCCCAGAAACCGGAGATTGTGGGGCTGTCGGAGATGGTGGATTTCACGAGATTTTGCGGCGCCGGTACCGTGCCGGTAACTTATCCCAAAAACCCCGATAAACCGATCATGTGTTGGGTGGTCTGAAACCTCCTCCTCTGGAAAGGGGACGAAACACATCAGACTCTGCTGAAAAAGGGAACCCCAACACCCTAGCACAAGATCCGTCTATTCGAGTTCCCACGGTATTGTGGTGGGTACTGAGTTGGCCGTGGTGGGGAAGCACGATTTTGGCCCTCAAGTCCGCGGGGAATGCGTCTGGAAGCATTCCGCAGTTCCATCGGCATCACCGAACACTAGAACAGGTTTCGATAGATTTTAGTGGGCTTGTGCTTTGCTGAAGAGCTCCAATGCTTAGGCTCTGGGTGCGCCAGCAATCGAGTACTCGAGTATCGAGGATTGGGAGGTAGGGACATGGTCGATGTGACATGAGTGGAGCATGGGTGGGATCGAATCGATTTAGAGGAGTTGGTATTTTGGGGGTGGGGGGGGCAATCGGACTCAATGACTGGGTGCGGGGTAACCTCGAACCTCGAACCGATCCTAATTGAGAAAGGAGATGAAGAGAGAGCAAGGTTCCTTTCTGGACAATCGATCAGTAACCTATTTGCCGAGTGACCAGTTGTGATAAGTTAGTGCAATTTGAACTTGTTATCGGTACTCAACACAAGAGCAGTACTTATTACTCGAGACAACTTAGCTGACTATATGAACTTCCCTATTAGGGCCTTGATTCATATCCCTCAAATTCCTTCCTACCCCCAACTCATAAGGCGTCGGATGAGTGTGACGAAGGCAATGGAATAGAAATGAGGAACGGGAAAAAAGAAAAAGAAAAAAAGAAAAAAAGAAAAAAAGTGGACAGTGAAGGTATCAGTGCCAGGAGCTAGAGGTGTTGTTGTTCATTGGGGATTCGAAGATACTGACGACCGGACTTACTACTGAGATGGGGTTGAGCCTAGGCCTAATACTATTAATAATTTCTGAGGCCTCAGGGCACCGTATCAAACCGTGGATTACCGTAGAAGGATTTCAACAGAACTCAACAATCCCCGCAAATTCCCAAACCGAGACCAGTCAAGGCTGACTACCCGACTTCCAGATTCCTCAAAAATTGTGCCGTAAATTATGCGTCATGGGTGTGTGTGTGATGGAAGTGAAATATTACGGAATCTCGCTGGTTGTGCTTTGACCTTATACCTTCTTTTTTTTTTTCATTAAAGGATTACGGTAACCTGTGTGGTGGCATCAGGAGCATAAACGGAATATGAGAGATCAAACACTATAATATTATGATGCAATATGACAGTAAGATATATAGTGCCCCACTTTGCGCTACCCGTTCGGGGCTATGACCCTCCGGGGGGGCGCTAGGTGTCTAGGGGTGGGATAACGTCTAGGGCCACAGTGAGTCCAAGCAGTCTCCGGTACTGGGCAAGTGAGCTGGTTTGAAACGCCAGTTCAAGTACCATACTTATACTGGTACATAGTTCTGCTAATAGTTCTACGTTTCTTGTACAGTATCATACTATACTCGCCTTCTCATGTGAACTTCATTCAAGTCACGGCGAGTAGAAGCACGTCAACTATTGTCTCACTTAGGCATTCACGGGAGTGCCCTCTACTGCTCGAGGCACTTGCCACCAGGTCGACTTGGCCTTCATATACCTGTAGAGCAAAATTAACAATTTACCCACACCTATAAGACGCGCATAGCTGGAATCCAGGCACCATTTATCACAACCCCATCTGTGGTACCCAAAGGGTATCATATTCCGAGCAAGGCGGGTTTGAGGAGCGGAGGGCTAGGCTGTGCGTGTTTACCCCATCCTCGCCCATCACCCTATCTCATCCAGCCCAACGAACCCACTCTTCGCCTACTCCATGGCCATGATCCTACCCAACCTCGGCCTAGAGGTTGTCAGGGGAATTTTTTTAAAAAAAAATCACCAGAAACCCCCCCTCCTCCTGTCATGACATTCACCCAAAGCCACCAGCAGCATGATCCACCATGCTAAGCCCCCTCCTCAAACCCCTCCTCTCCGTACTTGCCCAGAGCGCCCTCGCATTGCCGTCGCGGAAAGCTTTCGACATCTCATCTCTTCCACTGGGGGGAGGGTCCAAAAAAAGTCAGTTATCGTGAGGTCAGGTGGGATGCTAAGTTGTTGGAAACAATATTCAAGGAGGATGACACAAGTGATATTAGGATTCGGATTTTAGGCTTCCTTCCTATTTTTCTCCCCTCCGAAGTTACTCATGAATGCGATAGATAGGAACGGCTAGGTAAACCCCTTAACGAGGTCCACAACCTAAACCATGCCCCCGGACCGGGGCCACCAGTTCTAAGATAGCGGGATTGAGCGCTGTACCAAATTGGCATTATTCAGATACGTGGGCGTTCTGGAACATCAGACTACACCCGCGGCGTAGGCTAGTTTAGGGATAGATGCTGCACATTTCCCGTCGGTCCCACCGGATATAAAGAACAAGGGACAAGTATCTCTTTTCCCCATGTCTAGTTTGCTTGTGCGACCGGGGCGTCCGCTACCGACGTCACGAATGTCTTCACGGGCGTGGGTTGTCCAGAGGTCTTTCTTCCCAAAATTATCACCAACTAACCCCTCCCAATCGGAAAACAGCAAGGCACCACCGTTCAACTAGCTAGCATCAGGAATACAGTAAGGTCCGCGGAGGATTTTTATAGCCTCTGGAAAAAATCAATACACCCTCCTTGCCCTTCATTCAGGCCATCTCCGCTAACCATGACCGAATACGGCAACATTGCAACCATGGGCTGTCCTCTAACCACCGGAATCCAAGGCGTCAAACCCTCAGGCTCAAGTAGCAAATTAACAACGACCCATCCGGAAGAGTAATATCACCTCTTTCCCCTCCCCCTTCCAACACTCACACATCACGATAACTCCTAGAGCACCCAAAAATAGTTCTACAACACCCTCTACACCAGCGGTGCGCCTAGAATACCCAGCTTCAACACCCATGACACGTCCTACTACCTCTTCTGGTCGGCGGACGGACACCACACCGGCAAATTTTCAGCCCCGTCGACAACATGGCTAACGCCCACGGCATGGGCATCGTCGTCGCTGAGACCGACTAGCAAGTGCGTTGCTCTAACCCCAACCAGATCCCGGCCTCCCCGCGCCCCACAATCCCCTCCTCGCAAGTAGGGCAGGTCATCTGAGTCGCGCGAGTCGCGAACATCGCCAAGGCCGTGCCGACTGGGTTGGCATCAGTTTAATATGTTGAGAGCCAGGTGGATTAGCAATCAGGTGCTTGGGAGCTCGTGGGATAGTAATCCGTTCCTCGGTGGGGATCGGAGTAATGTGAATGCTGTAGTTGCGAGGGCGAGATCGTAAGTTGACCTCTATCCTTCTTTCCCTCCTTCCCATTGGTAGTAAAAGGGGAAGAATGTGAATAAATTATCAGGAGTATCAACATGGTAGCACGAATCCAAGTACCCCTTCATAGACTACTCATGGGAAATATTCTAAACTAGACCAGAGTCAAATATAGCTTCCTTATCATCAAAGTTCCATAGTGCATTTTACACAAACTTCATCTCCAACGAGTGACAACGCATGCAGCCATTAGCTTATGAGCTCCGCCAAGAAGGGTCCACTCACACCTTTAGTACCTGTACTCGAGTACCGAGTACTGCACAGTCGCACCCCACTGTCCCGGATCTAGCTCTCTCGGATTCTTCGCTGGCCCGGATGAACTTCTGTGAATTGTGAATTTCTTTATACCAAAACCTAACCCGCTGTCCCGCACGGATCCTTAGGATTTTGACCATCCGAGGCAACGGGGTGCGACCAAGTTCGAGCACAAGGAGTATTCGCACTGACCTCCCTTGAGTAAAAAAAAGAGAAAATTTCAAACGCAACCCACAGTAACCGTTAAAACAGCGAGCATCACGGCAAAACTGAAGCGGCAAATCGCCGGTTGAATCAACGAGAATTCCCAGTAAACAAAATCGCACAGATCCAACGAAAAAAGCAAAAGGTATTCGGTCATGAAAAAGTATGACTACACCTCCCATTCGAAAAAAATAAACAATCGATAAAGCCCTACGAGGACTGCACACAATTCAAAAGCCTCGCTCACACAATTCCCCACCCACACCATACAAAGCATGCCAACCCAGCTTCCACTGCATCCATCTGAATCGCCGGTAGTTCAGCTAAATCCTGGATACTTGCATCTGCATCGCAGGTTCAAAAGACCCGCATGATACCTACATCGCTCGCACGTATGATAGCTCGAGAGGGAAATTCACCAGAAAGATTCCTCGAAAAAATAGATGTTGGGGCCGCACCATGCGGTGAGGTTCACTACGGCAATTCATTGCGGCTCCGGCAATTCCCTGCCAAGGTCGCTCAGGTTTTCCAATCCTCGCTTTGGATTGGCCCTATGCTCCACCTCCTCCCGCATCCTTCCATACTCCCATAACCACTCGTCAGCCTCCTGGCGCGTGCAAAAGGCCTGGTGACATATTCCGGGTTGACCGACTATGTGCACTTCTGCTTCCTTCCTGTTTTTGTTTTTTTTCAGTTAATTTAAATTCAAATCCAGCCAGCCCGACCCTGTCATCGAGCTCAGAGAAAAGAATGAAGGACGCTAACCAAGACTCATAGACCCCCTTCCCACTCCCATTCGCAACAACATAGAATTGTTTCCCTCCTGCTCCACCCCCTCGCCGTCCCCGTTCGGAAGGGCTGGGGACCGAAGGAGCAGGAGAAGCAGGAGAAGCAGGAGAAGGATGAAGAGGGGGAAGAGAGACATCGCCACTCGTGGTATTGCTGCGCGACTCTTCCATAATGCAGGTTACATCAAAGGTAATTTCAACACGATACCTCACAACCCCATGCTTGGCCATGAACGCCTGCGCTTCCGCGAAAGTAGAGAATTTCTTGAAAATGACATCCGGATACATCTGCGTGACGACCTGTGCAGCGGCCCTACTCTGCGATTAGATTTTCGTGTCCCAAACCCTACCCTGATCGCTTCCGTCAAACGTGAGGATCTATGCGAAGGACGAACCACGAAGAATAGATAGCCGGCGCTGGCGGTTTACCGCGTACAACTGCATAATAACCCCTTCTCGCCATTTCGTGTGAACTTTGTGTTGAGATCGGATGGAGATGGGAGAGGGCTGGATGAGAGAATGCCTAACTTATCGTATTATAACGTAAGGATGGGGTATTTCTTATATACTCGCATGGTAGGGGGAAGAGGGTATGTGCGCAATTGTGCGGCTGGGTACGGTTATGATTCATGATCATTGACGTCGTTGGGTTGTATTTACCTGATACAGGATTGTGCATTGGGGGGGTGGGGTGACGGAACATCCTGTGCGGCGCTGCCCGACTGCTCTGTTGGAATACCGGTAGCATTTTAAGGCCCCTCCATGAGGAAAATGTCGTTAACTGGGAAGATGCCGGTCCTACTTTTAGTAGGTGTGTGCGACTGGGGACGAGGCTACGGGCTCCGGTTTGAAAGCCTTGCCTTATTTTGGAACCTTTCCCATGTTAATCCACATGGGATAGAGTATTAGAAGCAATGCTAATGGGGCATTATCCAGCCCAGTTATCAAGATCCCAGACTGTCGCTCTCTAAAGGCTCAGAAGCAGTACCCAACGGAAATCTCTCAAAATGTCCCCTCGGGCAAGGACAAAAATCGAATATGCCTTGCATAATTGCAATACCCTCAAAAGCCAAGAGGCGTAGCGTTTTCCTTCAATAACACTGACTTGTACTCTTGTGCATCAAACAATCCTCAAAACTACTGTGTTACACTAAGAGTTCTTATAATAGTGGTTACTGAGTTTTTTAGTTTTTTCCTTTCTTCTGCTAAATCTTTCACTTAATTTCAGATGTATAACAAGTGCCTTCTAAGATACAATACTTGCATGTGGGAAGGATCCCATAGTGGATAAAAACTTAAAGTAAACTCAAAAATAAAAGAAATAAATCAAAAATAAATACTAATACTACCCATACAGGTACTTATCAAAGTTATTAAGTATTTCTAAAAATACAATTTTAATAAATCTATCCTACCTCAGACTACTAAAACCAGTTGATTGAAAACATATTTCCTACTATACCACTTGAGTACCTAAAAATAGTATCTACTTGTACTGTATATTTGGCAATGGTACTTGCTTTAGTACTTAACAAACTTGAACCTTATTTATCCAAACAGAAAAACAAGTTTGAAAATAGTACTAGTACCAGAACATTTATATAATAGTAGCAAAATATTAGTCAGGTAAAATAAATAGGCATAGTATTAGCCAAATTATATTCTCTACTGTAAATTCAAGTATATATGGCAATAGCTATCCTACATACCTGCATATTATTTGATAAGTTTTGTATTTTTCAACAATAAACTCTAAACAAAACAATGCTAATATATTTACTAGCAGCAAAGGACTAGCCATAGTATTTTATCAGAAGCCCATCCAAGTACATATACAAAGCTCCTAGTTTAGCAGCTAATTACAACCATGAGACTCTTGTATTTGTGTTATAGTGTTGAACCCCATTTGGACCTTCCTAAACAGGAAGGTAAAAAGCGGGGTCCAGAAAATAGTGGAAAAGAAGCTTGAAAAGAAGTTCTTGAAAATAGCTTTAACTCCTTTCAGTAAGGCATAGGAAAATACTTGTCACAGATATCATACAGCACACCAAATATCCCTAAAGAAACTAGCCTTCTGCACGGTATTGGGGGATAACATTAGGCGCAATTCCTGCTAGCGCAGTGCAATCATCTTGCTGTTGGCTGGATGTTGGGCGAGGCCCGGGACGGACTACTGTTGCCGAACCCGGCGAGAAGCAGTGGCGCTCCTCGTGGGGTTGTCTCTTCACCCAAAATTTGATCAGCCGAGCAGAGCAAGTGAAGGGATGGCTGCTCTTGTGCTAAAGTAGAAGTACCGCCTCGAAGACGGCACCCCGGTTGCATGGGGCATAAAGCATTGCCTGGCAAGATTATCCTGCCGCTAGCGCTCGAGTACAGCACTCATACATTGAAATAGGAGTTTTCTTTGTATCCCTCCCATGCGAATTTTTGACTCTTCCTGACCGTCTTGAACGCTTTGCCCCAGCCCCTACGAGTACTTTATTTCGTTTACTCGAGTACAGTGCATGACCCAAGCCATAAGTACCTGTACCAGAAAACTGGGATTAAAGTATATGGGGTAAAATATCCGTGCGTATTTGAGCGCCCAGACAAAATACACCTCCGTTTTCGGGTACTGACGGCCTGGGGCAAGTACCGGTAGCTGCAGGCGAACCTTGCCAGACCATGCGGCGTTGGGCCCTTATCGCTATCCCTGTATTTAGGTGTACGAGTATTCTGAGAGTTCTGCGAACGTTCGGGCACCCTGGCACCTGGGGAGTTCCGGACCCAACCGATTATCCACTCACTCATTATCACTCGCAAACTTGAAGAACTCCATGGCGACTCCCTACTTTCCCTCTCCTCGGCCCCGTCTAACTGGATAGCCACTTAACTGCCGTGGTAGCTCTAATTCCGTGAGGCCACCTTGCCCGAAGATCTAGGGCTCGGGCAAGTTAGCGAGAGATCACGGTGGATACAAGATCCTAGCGAATACCCGAGCAGATCAACCCCACGCTTGCTTTTAGTGCCAAGATGGGGGAGACACTTTGGGCCCAAAAACGGCAAAATTCATTGCCGAGCACGCTAAGCCCGTTTCCGAACAATCTGGTGAGACAGAGAATACGGGACCAGTATCTAAGCTGACCCCATGTGCTGAGTCATTTGAGCGCTAAAAAGATTGAGGAATTATGGCTCTTGGCCGAGTACAGCTAAATACTGGCCAATCTAGCTTTAGCGTGCCCGGCAGCGAATTTTGGTGTTTCAGATCGCCCGAGGAAAACTGTGCTCTGGTATCATACACTGTTCCTCCGGAAGATCTTGATAAGTACTCGTACGAGAGTAAAGGGGTGCGCATTGGGAAATGCCGGCAGTGACAAGCTAGTCAGCAGTCAGGATGGCGGAGGGGCCGCCCCAGTGGATGTTGGAACGAAGGTGGGGGTTGGGGGGAAGAAAAAGCAAAGAAGCTAAGGTTGACAGTCACGGTCACCACATAAATTCGCAAAATGCTCGCTAACTCTCGCTAACTCATGTGATCTTCATTCGTCCTCGGGCCGCGGGGTGGCCTATTCATAAATTATCACTCTACCTCATAGTCCCCATCCGTTGCCGACGAGATTTTCATTTTACGGGTCTTAGAGCTGGATGGTGAAAGCAGGATTCATCTCACAAGAATTTCCCCCCATTCTTCTCATGCGCTCTACACTACCTCCAAACTTCCCCAGACAGACTCTCGCACCCCAACTGAAGGACACCAATGGCGTAGATTTTGGAGATATCATCTATCAATTTAGAGGGCCAAGTTCCTCCACCATATCATTGTTTGTTTCCAAGCATCCAATCTTCAAAAAGTTACATTCGCGGGTTCATTACTTGTTTTAGCAGTCCTGAAAGTACAGTATCCCTCTCAAAGGAATGGTAGCAATCAAGCAAACACTCCAGGTCGAGCCAGAGGTAACCAGAGGTGGAATAGCCCGACATATTAAAGCTTGAATCGTAATTACCCCTTAAATCAATCTTCAAGTTCACCCGTAATGCTTCGACTTGAATGTATAGTGCAGGACTTCTCTTGTAACTTGGAACCGCAACCCCGGAATAAATAGGAAGCACAACTTCAAGGATCTTTTTCACCCCATACACACTGATATACTTTCATCATCACCCAGAATCTACTACCATTTTCCACCAACGCCAAGTACAACTCTACGCAGATCATCATGGCTATCGCAGAAAGCATTCCCATCCTTCGCTTACCTATCACTATTCAAGCGAGAATTCTCCGCAATCTGGACAGCTTCGAAACACTCGAGAATGTATGCCTCGCCTCCGAAACCCTCTGGCACACCCATAATTCCTACAGGGACTACATCCAGTGCGGCATAGCACTCTCATCCATCGAAGCCTTGGACCAAGCAATTTTCACCGCACGCGTATTGTCCCTCAGCGAGCAGTACCAAAACGCCCGCTACGAAGCAATCATCGCACACGTTCAGCGCGCGCCGCCGAACGAATTACCACTTCCACCAGAAGGCCACCTAATCGAGACATTAAGACTGCAGGACGAAGGCATTTCCGAGATAGCAAGGGTAATCTTCGACATAATCCCCAGCCTCCAACGGTCGGAATTTGGCGCTCAACTGACGGGTGGTCAGCAAGGAGCGTCTTCCCCCATTACCCTCGAACAGGTGAAGTCGGCACTCTACCGGCTTCGCGTGCTTCTCGGATTCCTGCTCGACAGCGCGCTGCTTAGATCCCCGCAGTGCGAAATTCCGCCCGGGTTCGGTAAATTTGTTGACACCTTCATTGCCTCGGAGAAGTCAACACTCAGGTTAGTTTTCGCCATTTTTCACGCCGCATATATAGATGTGACGGATTACCACCTGGAATCCACCCGGGGTGATATCTTTCAAGAGCACATGAGCGGGCTTCATGATATGCTCGAACAGTTTATGGCCGGCGGGTTGCGGATTGGGAGAGCGCAGTGGTTAAGACAACGAGGGCTTAAGCCCGATGCGGATCTTGTCGGCCTCTGGCTCCTGTTGTTTCTGAACGATAGCGATGATCCGGAATGGCATTCGCAGATTGTGTTTCAAGAGTTGAGGCCGGTGGTCCTAGTCAGGGAGTTGGCATTGGTGATGTGGAGGGCTAGAGAGAGGGAGAGCCTTGCACAGCGGGAACTTTCTTGGTGATTTAGGCTGGCTACGCCAACTTTAGGGAGGCTTTTGGGGGCATCTTTATCCTAGCAGTATTAATGTTTAACCTCGGGCCTACTAATTTCTTTAGTTGAGGAATTCTCAGCACGATAGCAACCCCCTTTCTATGGCTTTAACGAGGTCTTTTCTTTCTATTTATTTCCCCCATTCCTCTCATTCTATTTTTGGTGGAGATCTAATAGATAGTAATACCTAACAACATGATAGATCATTCAAGTTGTTAGTCCTACGATCTAAAAAAAAAATCCCTAACCCTCCACCTGCCTAACTAAATTGTTGTTTTTCGAGTGATGCACCGTGAATGCCTTAAATAGATATGACCCGGAATCATGAACCCCCCCCCCCCCCAAAAAAAAATATGAATGCGATACCACTTCTATAGTTGAGTAGCATCATAAAATCTCTAGCTGGGGTATGTTGCCTGAGAAATTCATCGTGGAACTATAGAGAAAACAAAATGACCATCACACGGGCCGCCCTGGTCTCCAGACACCTATGATTCTATCTGCCGTATTAAACAACAGTAGGAAACGATCCTCTGAACCCCGGCCTCAAACAACCTCTCCTAGAATATCCATCCGGTCCCACTTACTCACATCTCTACCGTACCGCCACAAGCCAAACAAAGTCTGAAGTTTCCCACGTGGGCATTCCCTTCAAACGAGTTTCGGTAACCTTAGAAGGGCAAATACGGCTGGTAAGACAAACTCTAGAGAGGCCCTTAAATGTGCCATAGGAATATCGGGGACCTCGTTGAGAGAAACTCGATGCTAGGCGCCTCATATTACGTCCGAAATGCGGAATCCCAGGAGGGCCAGTCCAGACGACACTCGAGTGAGATTTGGTGGCTCTCATCGCTCTGGGGTTCATAAATAGTTATAATATTCGGTCCAATAAACCAGGGATTGCTCGCAGCGCTTGCGGGAAGTGCTACCAGGATTTGCCATTTGTCCGCACAAGCATAGTGTCATCTAGTAGGGACAGGAATTGGGGAAAAGTGCCATCGCCCCGGAATCCTATAGACAGGACCATACCATCCATGAGTGAAAAATTTGATTCAGATCGCAAGGGGAGCCGTAACAAAGACTCAGGGGGCACGCCTACATTGGTATGCTAGTTGAAGTAAGGCATTCACGAATTTCCTAATTTTATTGCTTTCGAGTATATCCAGAGAACTTAAAAGCCGCCAGCCATACCCCAACAGCAGATTTTACTTTACTTGCCCACCCGCAGTCCAAAGAATTGCCTTCATCCTTACCACCAAACCACCGAAACCATAGGATTTAAAATCCCAGGGTCTAGTGGTATATTCCAGGGCTGTTGGTTTCTTATTGCCATTATTTGTTCCAAAAGGCACCTTCTCTAAATATCGTGGTTATGGTTTTATCCAAGCAAGATTTCGGCAAGCCCCGTTCCACAGAAACCCAAGTATGAGGGAATGTTATCTGTATAGGACCCCAAATATATGTGTTCTATAACTAAACGCGATGCGAAATTTACTCCTTGGAGTGGTGCTGGGTCTCCTCGCAGACAGTCGAACTCCCGTTTAGATCATGAGGGAACATATCAGAAAATTCAAACCAGGGATTCGCGAAACTCAGTAATATGGGGGGGGATATGGTCAGTAGTTAAGACACCCGCACTCCCACCCCACCGGCTGCGCCTGTCCAAAAGCTTTTGCACGTTCACCCCAGGCCTCACGCCCCTAAAACAAAAACTTTCACTCAAAACAAGCGAGGAGTAAAAAGGCAGGTAAAGCCAAAATTCATGTCATGAACAAAATTTTCCGTTCCGCGTTGGTTGCATGGCCCCCGTCTGAGCCTTTATGAACCTGCGAGATCGTTTACAGTGCCGCCCGGTTCCAAACGCGAAGGTAAGCTTTTATCATGCGAGTGCCGCGATAACAAAGCACCGTGTGGGGTTCCGATCCTGTATCTGTGTCTATTAGGGTTGTCAGTTGTTAATCGTTATCGATCCCAGGAGCACCTGAAGCGAGAAAATGGGACTGAAAGCCCTGCCGGTAATAGAACGTTAACCCACCAAACCCACCTTAAGTGAAAGATGCTATTTCCATAAGCGTATCTATCGCCACGTGCAGTACACACTCCTCCTCCTCCCAAAGGAACCAAACTCACCCAAGCAATCCAAGACCCCCTAACCGTCGCGACCCTGCACGGCCGGCGCGCAGTCACCCCCTCCCTCCGTTCCAACATTAACCCATCCCCCCACCTTTTCAGGGGGCAACATCCACCTACCGATATCATACCACACCCACGATAAACCTAATAAAACAACACAACCACAGACGCCACGAGAACACAAATCACGGGCATAACCCATCACCGTCAGAAAGCCTGCCGGAGCTCGGGTGCGCGAAGTGAAAGATCGAAGAGAAGTAGGGACCGAGGAATAAAGAAAGGTGTGGGGAGGAATAGATTGGCGGTAAGGAGAAGTATTTTCTTCTACTCGAGTATTATTCTGCTGCTACATGAACCAGGGCCAGGTGTACTTGTACTTGTGCATAGAGGCCGCCTATACACAGTGATATGGGTCCAGATTTCCCGAGCCGAGCATACTTGTACCTCCGCCACCCTAAAGAAACACTCCCGACAAAGCCCAACTAGCAGCGTGAGTGACCAATAATGATGCCACGGTGAGCCGTATGCCGAACATGTTTCACCCAGTCAGCCAGCTACGGTAAGGTACTGTATTGTGATATGTGGGAACGTGACAGTACAGCAGTACGGTACGGTAAATGAGAAAGAAAGAAAAAAGAAAGAGTTCGGGCACGGCGATTGTGATTGTGGAGTGCAGCCGCTCGAGTACCGGTACAGTGCTGGTACTCGTACAGTACCTTAGACAAGGTGGATGCAGGGGAGAGGGTTATCGTGTTGGTGGTCACGGGGTGGGGAGGGCTCGATGGCGTAGTACGGGTGTGGAGTCGGTCGGGGGGAGGATACAAGTACTTGTAACGGTACCTGAAGTGTGGGGGGATTGTCAGTGGTGTGTGATCAATCCTGCTTTGCGCCTTTTTTCTTCTTCCCCTATCCTTTCCCGCGATCGAAGATTTGGTGTAATAGGGGAGGGGGGGATTACTGTACTCGAGTAGGTACCGATGTCCAATTTCTTCAGTCTCTCCGCGACTGTCTAGCACATCCGTCGACCGAACCACCCACCGGTATATTTCTTCGAAATAAGCATTCATCCCATCCCCATCCCTATCACACCCCGTTCAAACCTGTGTCGCAGAAGTCCCAAAAACTTCAAACTACCGTCCGAGCCAAACTTGAAAAAACGTAGACCAGAACAACGAGTCGATGAAAGTGCAGTGTACCCTTGTTCCGCGCTTTCACGGCTTCAGATCAGTCAGTGTATCTTCGGGTGGACAGGCAGACGGACGGGCGAAGACGCAGGCCCTCTGCGGCTGCTGGAATGCCGGCGAAGTAAGCAAAGCCACTACGGTACCGGTATTACACCTCTCTCTGCTTCGCCCTGACAAGGTCACCTTCTCTCACTCGAGTTTCCATCCAACGTGGAGGTTTTGAATCCCCAGGGACCGAGAGGCGCGATAAATGGGGAGGACGGCAACCGGTGGAATGTTTGATCTAGAATAGAAAACATGATTGGAATAAAATAGACCGAAACAAGTTGCGAACGATCATCGCGCGCAGGAAATAAAAGTATTTCAAGGTGCTATTGTTCAAAAAAAGCGCATTATTGCATGAATGAAAACCCCGTTTTGGGGGAGGAAGGAATTAAAATGGGGGTTTTGTTAGTTGCCCGGGGGATCAGCTAGGCGAAACACCAACAAGGCAATCCGGGTGTCAAATAGCCATTTCCTTTCCCTCTTTCCCTCTCACTAGTCAAAAATATAGACATTCCCCCATTCAGCCGAACCAGCCGAAGCATGACTACCGGTATTGCCATCCTATCCGTTCGTCAACGGTAGGGCAGATCCCAATCTCGCTAAATTATCTCTGCTGGGATGGGTAAAATTAGTAGCCAATCACACAACTCAGTTATCACTCGGAGACCGTTCTTGCCATGAGGGACCCCGCCCAACCAACCAACAACCTCGTGAGGGTACCCTTTTCGTTCAGCAAAAATGCTAACACCCCGGGCACATTACAAGCCAGTGTTACGAGGGAATTCAACTGGCGGGGATGAGTGGAGATGTCGAAATTATCGTGGAGTTTCTCCGCCGTTGATAGGGCGCTGAGTGTTTTATCCTAGCATCTCCCAGCTCCATCAACCCGGTTGCCTTTGCTCTTCTCGCTTAGAGTGATGGGTTGTGAATGGACGAGACCTACCGGTATCGGTAGGTTTAATCTCATCTTGTGAATTAGTCCAACACAACGGCAGTGGCTAATATTGTACTGTACCAGTACTAAGCGTGGCGGGTTCAATCTCTTACTCTCTTGCTCGTACGGGTACGGCAGATTTGCGGTATGTCGCAGCAGCGTTTATACAATCCCTTTCTTCTTCTTCTTCTTCTTTTGTTCTCTTCACCGCCGCTATATTAGCCCTGAAGTACTGTACTCGTGGGTGTGGGGAATTTGAAAATAGTACTCCAGCACTTGTACCCGGATTCCAACCGTCAATAATGTCATATCACATCCGGTCGGGTGGGGACAGTACGAGTACTCGCACAGGAAGATGCTACGAGTAAAAACCAACATTAATACCTGGTTGGAGCGGGGGAACACACGCGCGGGGGCCGAGGTCGGATGCGGAAATCCTTATCTTTTGATCTATTCATCCGTTGTACAAGCACCCACGCAAGAGGAACACTCTCAAGACATCTCTTGCGGGATGTTCTTCCCCAAGATCCTCTTTGCGAATCGCCCCCAAAAGGGGGCCCGCACACAAGTATTTTCGGCAGCGGTTCCGGGGATATATGGTTTTAGGGTATTTATGTCTTGTGCGTGATTTATTTGGGACTTGTTGTTTAGTTAGTGCTACCGGTGCTGGTATGCCGGTACGGCAGGGAGGCTAATGTATCTAGAGGTGTGTAGAGAGTGAATCCCTATTTGTTCCCAGTGGGACAAGGGGTTGGGGTGGGAAGGGGCGAGGGAGGAGATCTCACAAATATGTGTCTCGCAGGAAACAGAGGCGCTCTACGGTTGGCCACTGAAAAGACGTTATTCTTCCCCTGCCAAGGCTCGTCTAACAATAGTAGCACCGCATACAACCAACCTATTCGCTATTCCTTCACAACCAACAATCTTCACAACCTGTCTTTCGCTTGCGATGTACGAGTACTGTGGGTGCGGATACGATCTAGTAGTTGGTAGGGTGGGTCGGAAAAAAAAAACAAATAAAACAAAAAGGTGAGTGGGTAAGGAGGGTGGGAGGGGGATGTCCAGAGCGTATGGTATCATAAGTACTCGTACAGTACTCGAGTACATAAAGAACACCCGCCTGCCCCCCTGAGTAATAGTCTATTTATTCCTGTCACCATCACAATACAGCATCTTGCGAGCGTTTATCCTGCGCACCACTTCATTGTCAGCTATAACCGTACGGTACAGGATATCGAACATATAAGGAAAGCTAGAATCCTCGCAGCGCGAATTTACTACCTATCCTACACTACAATCATTTACCATTTGCATTCGGTATTTCGTTTACATAGGGTCTTTTTCTTCATTTCATTCACAACCACCGACAAGATGATTCCCCGAAGGAGTATCATGGCACTATGCCTATTAGCAGCTCTCACCACTGTCGTGGCTCAAGACCCGACCATCACATCAACCTCTGTGGGCGCTCCAACAAACACCCCCTCAGTAATCACTGTAACATCGCCCGTCCTCGACTCAACCCCCTCCCCGGTTCCTGACCCCGCTTCCGAAAGCACGGAATACTACCCGTCGGCGCCGGGCCAATCCTACGATAACGATCCGAACGCTCTCATCGATGAGACAAAGGAGGAAGAGAACAATGAAGGAGCATCCGGGAAGTCGGATACTTTTGTCAACATTCCCCTCGGGGCTCAGATCGGCATCATCTCTGCGGTTGTTGTGGTGGGAGTAACTGGGATGATTGCTAGTGTCCTGTGGTATCTTAGGAAGAGGAGACAATGGGAGTTGAGTGGAAGACGTTCGACCATCGCGAGACTCAGTGTCAATGCGAAGGGCGAGTTTACCATGGGCACCCAGGATGATATCCCTCGCAGGGCTCCTAGGCTCAGAGCTCCGAGCCCGGTCGATAGTTTCGACGACTCGTCTCTGGAGAAGGGGAATGTAAAGAGCGAGTTTGAGAGTGAGAGTACGAAGGCTCCAACAGGCTGGAAGAGGATGTTTTCGAGGAAGTGAACTGCCAATACTATTTTTCCTTCCGCCTTTTCACCTTCTTCACTTCCCACTCATCCTTCGCTTCTCAGATAAATATTTTGGGAAATTTGTTTCATTTCCGTCACGGCTTCACGAAAATATCCTTTCCGTCTTTTCCTTCTCTTTTTACTTCATGGGGACGGTTGTTTGTAGGGTTGGTTCGGCGGGGTACAGGCTACTTTTTTTCTTCTTCTCTCTTTTGCTTTCCGGGGTACATACGGGTTCTACCATTTCTTTTGTTTTATCCAGTCTGCCAGTAAGACCTGTTAATTAGTCTACATTCTTGTGGGAAGGTTTCTCCATAATTCCCCCACAAATTACTTGGGAAACGGGAAGTCTTTTTGGCAAAGCCCGAATAGAGTCTATCATTTTTTTGTGTATAAACAATTTCTCAAACCGCGAGCGTGAGAAGATTCCGGGGTAGATGTGTTAGGCGTTTCACCCGTTGCGTGGTGCAATTATACCTGCCTCTTTCGCCCGCGCGCTTACTCTTTATTTCTGCACTTTGACAGCTACGACAACAGTCAGCATGAACTATCTTCACCCGGAAGGGCGGGTGCTCTGCCAACGGAATGTAAGTAAAGGCGATGCTCCGCCTTCTCGCCTTGTTTTTGGAATGTGGTACCCTTTTACTGTCGGTACTTGTACTTGGTTACAAATTAAAGATTAGGGCATAGTGGCAACCAATCACTACTAACTACCGTCATAATTCTTTTTGCGGCAACCAAAGTGCTAAAGAGATTGCTGCAAAAAAATAACTCCCCATAGCCGGCAACAACCAGCTACCACTGTCCCGATCGCAAATCTGCGTCAAGGTACTCGAGTATGCGTTTAAGACGGAAGCTCGTCTTCTGAAGCCTACCCGATCGGTGGGTAGAAAGTCAAGACTGATGATAACTTATTTAGTGGGGGATTTTGTTGGAACATACCGGTATCATACCAGTAGTAATGTTTCCTTGGGCTCCCACAGTACCGTACGCTTACAAAGTGTAGCAGCTAAAGTGTTGTGGAACAAGGGATTGTCCCGCCGACGGGCTGTAATTTACTCGACTGCAAGTAGAGCAACCGGCACACACCATACCGAAAAACCGATAAGATAAGTTACTTGTAGGCACCGAGTGGGGCTTCTGCGGTATCGTACCGGCAGTGCTATTGCGATACTTTAGCTGTCGTGGAACCGGGGCGAAGGTGCGCGAACCCCCCCACCTCCTTTTACCGACATATTTTTAAAGATAACGGCGGAGTGTGGAGCTTTGTCCACGACTCGCTCAGTTTCCGCGGAGTTAATTAATGCACGGAAGGAAGGAAAGAAGTGTGATTACCGTGGAAGGTGGAATATTCCTGATCCAGCATGGTACCACACTAATCTAGCCATGTATCGCCGGTTCACCGTTGGCTGAGGTGAATCCGCCTCTCGCACCGATAGCATTACCCCTATGCATTATTTCACAAACATGCGCCACAAAAGGCAACACTAGTATCCACGGCACGTAGATAGAAGAGGAAGAAAAACACAAATCTTCTCTTCCTCTTTTCCTTTTCCCTTCCATAGTACCCTGTCATGGGTACTCCTGAGTTATGCGGTACAAAAACCCGCGACAAAAAGCACCAACATGACCAGCCTCTGTAACAGAACTCCTGTAGGGTTCAACTAGGACCCAGTGCTGGTGATGTACCACACAAAATAGCCAAGATATCACAATCACAAGTTAAACGTCTCGGGATTTCTCCTTTATCTTGCAGCGATGAATCCTCTCTGGACAAGGAAGGGGCTCTAAAACCTGGGATCGTGTCATAATCCGTTGGGGATGATACTGAAGGATATTGATATACCCGTTTCTTTTCTGATTGTGCTTGAGGTGTACATTAGCTTTAACACATCCGTAGAGAAAGGGTCGTCCAAGGGAATCAGTGGGGGGATTCTACTTGGACTTGCGAAGGGAGATGGACTCTTGTAGGGGGTTCGATTTCCGGGGGCCAGTTATCCCACGGAGTACCGGTATATGAAACCATCTAGTCTTCCGTACGGGAACTTCCCCTATCCCGGCCCGGTCCGGATGAAACTGATTGATAACGGCCGAGTGGCCTGTGCTTGTAAGCGGTTCTCGGGTCCGGGATGGGGGGTTCGGATTCTCACCCTCAGTTACCTGCGACATCCAAGTTGTAAAACCCGGATATTATTAAGTGGTCACATGAGATTATTTGTCCTACAAGTCATATTTAGTCACTCGCAAACCCTCTTCCGTCGAAAATCAATTGTTAACACGATAATAATATGAAAGTATGATAAACTAATCCCAACAGAACAAACACGCGGAGAACGGAGAATGGGTAATGAAACCAACATCACCAACCACCCCGCCTCGTATCATAAGTTACATACCAAATCCATCACCCAGCCCAACGCGAAGGCGCCCCGGCAGAATCAAACCGGATAAACAAACCCATAGCACAAACCCTCATTCAGACCGACGATACCGTCCGCAGACCACTCCACAAATCACATGCCACGCTGGAGGACATTTCCCCAGGAATTCCTTTCGCCCTCAATACCTAACCCCGTCCGAGCACTTACGAGTTGAGCAATGTGTTTTACTAACCAACCTACGAAGACCCAAACTCGTTCGAGTCGAGCTTGGGCCCTTCGATCCCGGATGTGCGCTGCAGTCTGGGTTCCAATCGGGCCTGGGGGAATGGGCATCGCGGCGGGTGCTGGTGGGGTGTATTGAACTAGCGGAGGAGCGTTTGCGGATTTACGGATTGGGTGAAAGCGCGCCAGTGGTCAAACAGGTGTTAACGGGGCGTTGGAGGAGGGGGAGAGAGTATATGCTAGGCATGGATGGAAAAGAGCACTGGCAGGACCCGGAGGAGTATGATAGGAAAGCTTGTATGGTTTTTCACGGGGAGAGGATAAGTGATGGGTAGGAGGAACCTACACCGATGCGAGTGATTATACGTGATACTCCTGGGAACTTGAACCGGTCGAGTGTCACATGTGAGTCGTGGGCTATTCTGGCTTATTATGCGTACAAGCTGAGATATCATGCCATAGCTAGCCTCGAGATCCCCGCGCCAGCACTAGTCCGTGCCTAGAGTAAAATCGCTGAGAACAGCAAGAGAAACACACAAGTTGAGTCCTCCATAGCAAAACGACCGAGCAAGGCTCCCCATACAAGTGGCGGAATCAACTCTGCCCAGTAGGTATCATAGTCTCAAAGGTTTACGAAACGACCCTCTGTCCAGAGGGCTTGAGTGAGTGAGTGACTGACCACGAATCCCCGCACCCAGTCGCGGCAGATATGGGAACATGGAACGCATTTCTCTCTCGTATTTTTCTTCTTTCATCCTTTTCTTTTCTTCCATTCCATCCCGTTAATCTTACCCAGCACATCCACCGGTCCGGTCAAATTTAGTCTCATGAAGAATGATACAATCCCAACCCGCCCAAGGAGCGCAAGCTTTCACACCGATTCAGGAAGAAAGAGAGAGGTATCATAACGCCCAAGTACACAACCACCAAACGTCAGAAATCACTAGGAGGGTGATCAAATATCGGAGCCCGCAACCCACACCTCCCCATCCCGCCACCCTGCATGACCGTGAGAAGCATGACACTTTTCCGATTTTCACTACCTTACCCCCCCCACCTCGGGCACGTGAAAACTTGATAATACGAATACTACTACCGTTAGTGCTCTCACCTCCCTACCCTGGAGGGTATCCCACCCGTATTACAAAAATATATATATATATATATTACCTCCCTGCCTAGTCTACCAATCCTCATATATTAGCAACTACAATAGAACGCGGAACAACCGGGGGGTACCATACTGTACACCCCGCAAAACTTGTTTGGACAAGGTAGTGTACCATACGAAAGTGCCCCGGCCACCCTGAACAATAACCCCACATGGGTAATACCCCTCCCCCCCACCCAAACGAGACGAACTTACGCCACTGAACAGTCCGTTCTGTGCCCAACACCAGCGGATCGTGCACCCCGGACTCGACGGTAGACATATAAATCGCAATACAACACTCGAATCTAGTTTTCAATTGCAAACTTGGAAGATTCGCTCAAGGAGAAAAGGCAAAACAGAACAAAAAAAACCAAACCTGTTTTTTGGGGGGGCTGTTTGGGGTTGACGGATCGCCATGGCTTTTTGCTTTAGAATAGGCCTATAAAGTCGCCAGGTCTAAACTCCGTATATTCTTTTCACATTCCCCCTACCCGCTATGAATATATAGAGCGAGGAGCATTCAATGCAAGCGGTTTAATGAAATGCAATATATCTTCCACACAGTGGAGAGCCTAGCCTGAGAGGCTGTCGGTTCAGGGACATCCTATACTTCGGCTCACCCACCCTACTTCTGCAAGAGTCAGAGCAAAAAATTCAAAATTTTATATCCAAAGTCTCTAAACGCCAAGGAGTTTATTGAACCTTTTCCCTGTAAAATTTTATAAAGGGGGACTGAGCGAGTAGTGATACCCCGAAAAACCGACAATTCTAATGTGTTCTGCCCCATATTCAGTGAATTTCCCGAGCCCATTGCCTTCCCTCCACATAACCCGCAAAATATGAGAAGAAAGAAATAGATATCGCCCCCATCTAACAGAGAGAAGAGATAGGAACCAACTAGAGAAAAATGACGCAAAAACAGAACCCCATCATCTAAACTCGTTCATAAAGTCCTTGTGGAATTTCTCGAGCCTTCCCACCCAGTCGACTCCGGGAGCGAGAAAGGTGGTTCTAAAATGCCACTCGCCCTCGCGTTGGCCAAACCCGCTCCCAGGGGTAACACAGATGCCGGTTGCTTCGAGGAGTCTCATACAGTAGTACTCATCGGGGCGGCGACCTTCCTCCCGTGCCTTCTTCACCGCCGCGGCGGGGATGGTAATTGTTGGGAATAGGTACATCGCACCGAGAGGTTCTTGGCATTCAACACCCTCCATCCAAACGAAGGCCTGGTGTAGAGCATGGGAACGGCGCTTTAGACCTTCAAAAATGGAGTCGTACTCTTGCTGGTAGAGCTCGTAGGATGGTGAGCCCGGAGTTGGTGGGTTCACCATCATTTCGACAAGACACTGCCCAATGACAGGAGGGCAAATGGCAATAGAGACTAGTTTGTAGATTTGGGCTTGAACTTCTGGGTCGAAGCCGACGAGCTCAAAGTAACCACCACGATGACCACATTCCCCCACCATCCCTTTAGAAACAGAGTGGAATGAGACAAGTTCCACCTCGTCATAAACGCCCGGCGATGCCTTCTGCATGTTGCGCAAAACCTTCTTGAGGGAATGAAATTTACCCGAGTAGACGTTGGTTTGGTAGACTTCGTCGGCAATAATAACGAGGTGTTCTTCCGCAGCCAGGGCAATGATCTCTTCGATCCCAGACTCTGTAATCGTAGCACCGGTTGGGTTTCCCGGGTTGATTACAACGAGGCATTTAAGGTCGGTACCAGCTGCCCTGGCCTTTGAAATCTCAGAACGGATCTGCTTGGCATCAGTAGACCATGCGGTAGCTTCGTCCAAAAAGTAAGGGACTGGGGTGGCGTTGGCAAGAGCAAGCGTAGCGGTGTAAAGCGGATATTGGGGGATCGGTATCAATACCCCGGCGGCAGGGTGTGAGCAGATGGTGTTTAAAATAGTGTTGACCCCAGAGGAAGCGCCGGCCGTCAAGAAGATATCGCGAGGGTCCGCAGCGTATCCATCACGAGCTATTAAAGCCTCAAATTAGCCCCCAACACATCCTGACCTCGTATGGGATGGCATGCAAACCCTCGATGAACTTTGCGACACTCCGTCTAATTCCTAGACATCCTTGACTCTGAGAATAAGCGCCAACGCTTCCCACCTCCTTCAAAAGAACCCTCGCTCTCTCTCGGACATCCTCAGGGAACAATCCCTCCTTCTCCAATAGAGCCGGGTACTCGAGTATACTCAAAACCTGGCGGAAAAAGGTAATGGGCCGCTGGCCCAACTGCTGGGGGTTTCCAATGTTTGCTGAAATAACAGCATCGAAAGGTAGCTTGTCGCCGCCCTATTGCGCACCCCCAGTATCTGTTAGCGGCGTCGAGGGAGTGTGGGGGGGAAGGATTTACGGCAGCAAGCTGTTGACGGTAGACTTCGGAACGTTGGGCAAGCTCGCCACGGACGGCATACTGAGCTTTGAGGAGATGAGGGTTGATGTTGCCGATATTTAAAGCTTTGCGAGGAGAGGATGATGTAGACATATTCAAGACTGCTTGCGAAGATGAAGTCAGTTCAGCTAGGCGAGAGCTGTGCTGGGGAGATGAAGGGCAGAAAGGGGGAACAGAGAATATGAGGGAGAAGGAGATGAGAGGGTAGGCTAGGGGGAGCAGTACGGGTACTCGTAGCAGACAAGAAGGTTCCAAAAATAGGGATCGCGAATATATACGGGGCTCGGATGAGCACGGACTTATCTATCACACACAATAGCCCGCGGAACCCTGTTTGCACGCACTTCTTGCCTGCTACGAAACCGAGACATGGCCAGGGGAAAGTGAGAAAACAATCAGTGCGAGGGTGATTGAGCCTCAGTCATGCGATTGTAGGGCCTAGGGCCCGGGGGATCAGAGGATTCAGAAATGGGGGATGAAAAAAATTTACCTTGACCTTTAGGCTTCAACTTCAATCCTGTTCGAATAGCCAACAACCGTAGGGGAGCCCTCATCCTTGTTATATAAAGAGCGCACCTCTCCACGGTGGGGTATCGTAGGTAATTGTATGAAGTCAGGAGCGTGAACAAAAAGGAAAAATACGGTCGTGGGGCTGAAAGGTTACCCCTGGCAGTATGAAGGTTAGCGTGGGGCGATAACGGCGGCTACGCTGTCACCACCGTCCCGCTAGCCTAGGCCGAGGGAGATCTTTTCCGGGTCTTTTTCTCGGGAGTGAACCAAACAATCACCATCGTTACAGCCCATTCCAGCGTTGCGAGGTTCACGAGCCGTGAGAATTGGCAAGTCTTTGCAGTGCGGTTGGTTGAGGTCTGTCCTGTGGTGTCTCCCGGTATACTCGCACGAGTACTATCCTGTGCGGGCACCCGCAGCTCCAGTTTTCCAGAACGTCTCGACGCTAGAGCACGCCACGGGTGTCTAGTGTCAAAAGGTGAGATGGCTATTATCGCCGGATCCCGACGCTCGAGTACAGGAGGAGGAGGGTGAAAAAAGGGAAAGGAGAGGAAAAAAAAAAAAGATGCTGCTCGAATAGTGCTGAACACCAGAAACCCAGCCTCCTGCCCACCTTTTTTTCGCTTAGTAACCCGCACAGAAAGTAGCGGCAGCGCCCGGCCCCACCATGGATTTGTATATGTGTTCACTATTTTCAAAATGCCCCGCTTACCCCTCCCAACCAATACCCACTTTTATCAAAGAGCGGGGTCTATAATTAAATGGGACCCGATCCCAAATGGCTCTTTGCGGAGTTCTTCTCCAAAATATTTCCCTGTTGGCTCGTCTGTCGCTGGATTTAGTCGTGGTGACGGCTGACTTCAGACGCCCGGGTGCGCAGTCCGAGGACAGTTTTGGGGTCATCCCATCTCTCATCCCGTTTTGGCGATGCCACGGATCGCCCCTCCTCCAGCACCAGAGCACCAGTGCTCGGGTACTCGAGTACACTCTTCAACGGGGGCGCGGCGAAAATCGGCGGGTGACGGGCAGGGGAATTTGGCAGGCAGAAAGGCGATTTCGTCACCTCTCGTTTTTCGTCGTGCCCCCCCCCCCGTCTTATCGTTTAGCTCTCGTAAAAAAATTTACCGTGAGATTCCTTAGAATTCGCTATTAGACAATCACCCCATCAGCCCACGATAAGTTTGGGAAGTGCGAATACCAGTTGGAGAACCGGAGCGTCTGGAGGGCTCCGGCTATGCCATGTTGAGAGATCAAAAGCCTGCCGGAAATGGCGAATTACAAGGGCCCTTCCGGCAGTCTGTGATTCTTCCGAACCCTCACCCGCCCCGGATCAGAAGTGCCCGGAAACAGGGATTAAAGAGATATACTGTATGGTAAAAAAAAAAAAAACTCCGTGGGTATCCAAAGGCCAACAGAAAAATGCCCCCTCACGCTTTCGAGTACTTCTCTCTTGGGACGAGTGCCGCCAAAGCGCAGGGCGAACAGTAACTAGTGAGACATTTTGGCTTCTGTGGCACAAAACAATTATTCATCTAAAACATCTTGATTCGTGCTATCTTAGCCTATCTTTAGGCTATCTACGAGTGAGAATATATGATGACGTTTTGAACCGATTACTTCCGGGACATGCGCAGCCTGCAACATCATACATATATGCCCCGTCAGTACATTATCCATTTACTTGTTTGTTTTTTCGTATAGCAACCCTGGCGATGACTCCGCCAGCCCGCTGTGAAGGATGAAGTTTTCTGTGGTCTATAATTCATACCATCAACATGTTAGTCTAGGCTCGGGGACAGACTAAAACTTGCAACTCCATTCCAGGTTTATTAGGAGGTAGCACTAACGGCGAGCCCAATGCCCCGGAGACCCGAGGACAGTGTACCGAAAAACAACCAATAGAAGCGACTTTGGCAACGGGATTCATCACCTCTCAGAACGCCCTGGAGAGCTTGGGAAACTCGTTCCAGAATAATTAAAACACTGCGAACCGATCTACAATCTCGGACTTTTGGTGAATTTGCTGGTTTCGTTGATATCTCAGGTTTACCAGCATTCTGGGGGTGTCCGGGTTATTAATTCCACCACAGGTATGATGGATATCATACTGGTCAGTATGTATTCGTAACACCAGCCCTAGCACCCTTTCCCCTCCAAAACCCGTTGCCCCTCCGCTCACCTTCTTCGGGGAGAGCATAAGGAGGACCTCTCTCTCTCAATTGGCGCAGTATTTGGCATCACGAAGTTCCTCACCCCATGGTCGCGCAAGTCTCTAACCTAGCCGACAACGCATTGAACGGTGCTGGTGAGTCCAACGTTTGGCAGGCTAGTGATGATCCAGACTGCATCGAGGGTGTCTGAAGGAGAGAGCTTGGGGAAAGGTGTTGCGGCTCCAGCTCGGAAAGCCGGGGTTTCACAATCCTGACTGCAGGAAACAAGCCAATTTCAGGCTAGAGTATCCGAGGGGTCAGGGAGCCCGAGAAAGCAGCTCCGCTGATGGCACGGCTGTATAAGCTCTTACCAGTATACCGTAAAAACTTGAATAATTGTACGGTGTGCTATGTAGTCTGAAATTCCCTCTGGAAAGGGGCCCAAAAGCACAGCAAAAACACGGCCCCTTTCCCCCGTCCGAGACAGAAAAAAACAAAGATTTCTCGACCATAGTGAGAGAGGAAAGTCCAACGACATAGCACACCGTCCAATTATTCAAGTTTTTACGGCACTAGGGGACAAAATGTGTCCAGCTTCTACCGCTGGTAGCTATGAAAGCACTTGATTCGGGTGAGAACCTGTGATGAAATAGCGGGATATTGGGTTATTTCATATCTCTGGAAGAGTCGCTCCGGGAAGTGAGCAGTGCCATTGCGATTGGGGAGGTAGCCTGCACGGCTCCCATCCTTAAAGTTAAAGAACTTAGCACTTTGCTCCTTCTCACCATATCTTTCAATCGCCAGAATCACCTGCCCCCCAAAACGACCAAATTATTTATCTTGCCAGTTCAAGACGTTTCTCTAGAATCCGAGTTTCTTCCAGAGAATATCCATAGGCAGCCGCCACCGCGAAGAAGGGTGTTATGAGAAAGCTGATCCTTGGAGTCGTTTTTCTCTGTCTGTGCTGAAATATCTAGTACTATCACAGCACGATCGGCCCCTATATATCATGGATATCCCAACAAATGTGGGCCCTGTTTGTTCAGCCTTTGTGATGATATATCGGTTCTCCTAGGCCACCAACGTGCAGGTGGGGACCCCCCAGGACATCCCAGTGGAGCATCTATTTTTCTAGTTGCATATTGAACGGTATCTTGGGTTTATTAGTAACCTGTGTATAGGCATACCGGGCTTCACAAAATAGAATATATATCTTGTGTTCTTTATGTGCCTTGCGTAGGCACGTGAATTCCGGATACGTGTTAACGTTTTCGCCAGTCGTAGCGGTAATGCTAAAAACTGGTTATTTGATCCCAGGCTCCCCCCGACATACCCGCGGCATGCCTTTTTCGAATTCGCCTGTCGGTTGGGAAATATTTGATAAGTGGAGCAATTGCCAGCGAGTCGACAGTGAGGTACTGTGGGCGCCACCGGTTTTCGAACTTCCGCCCTCCGCGAGTCAGATGAGGGGTAAGTTAACCGAAAAGAAAGAAAAAAAATCATACCCGCACCCACCGTATCATACCGGTAGTGACGATGCAATGGTCGATCGGATTTAGCCACCCCACGATTTGCCTGCAAAAGTCTTCTGTTTCTGGGCTGTACGGGGCTATTGTGATTCTCCGTACGGCTCTCGCTGCTTCAACTCCGACTACTTTTATCCAGTGTTTGCTAGCTTGAAAACTGCGGTAGGCGTTTGGGGTCTACCCCCAAGCGTTGAGATCCCCAGATATTTCTATAATACCAAACCGCCCTTCCATACAAAATCAAGCCCAACGCCAAGGCTTCAGGAGTTGGAGAGCAGTCAGAACCCCGAACACTGGCTGACTTTCATGGAAACGCTAAAAAATAAAAATAA
The DNA here is from genome assembly GCA_003182015.1 of Tuber magnatum. Lineage (NCBI taxonomy): Eukaryota > Fungi > Ascomycota > Pezizomycetes > Pezizales > Tuberaceae > Tuber > Tuber magnatum. Next base: position 727,077 of record PYWC01000001.1, on the reverse strand, counting down.
AAATAAAAAACCTCGAAAATTTGTCGCCTGGGGACGACAACGGTATTGTGAGAACTGGAACACAAGTAGCACCGAGGTGGATGCTTTCGTTTAAGTCAAGGCTTGGAGGGGTGCTCGGCCAAGCCGGGTTATGGTGAGGAACCCTAGCCCTGTCAAAAGTTAGTGAATCACGCAGCTTGCGGAAGTGGGCCGCACTTTGTGATTAACCTCAACCCTCCACCCCGCTGACTGAAGCGCGGGAGGACCCCCCCCTCTCTATCACGGTGTAAACGCACCTGTTGAGGAAGAGACGCTCTATCAGTAGGCTCTTACCGCAGCAAGCTCCTGAATGGAGAGGACGCAGTTCGAGCATGGAGAAATTAGAATGGGCTCGTGATGATTTCCTGCGGGTGACAACGCACTTCCATCGAGGGAACCTCGAGCCGAGCTACCATAGAATGCGAAAATCACTATCGCATCTGAATACGGTGGTTTAGTAGGTGGTTTATTACAACCGGGGATTCCCCACCGAGCTCCAGAATCGTCAAGCCCAACCCTCCGACACCAGGCATGATCTCAATAACAGAAAATCCGTCACGAGTGCGGAATCCAGGGTTGGCTCGTGATTTCTATCACCTGCGTATGCTGGCTGGCCCAAAGAGAATGAGGAGGCATCGCTGCGAGTGCGGAGTTCAATTCCCCTCCGACTTCTGGGCCGGTGATCTCTCGGAATGTTTCTTGAGCTTCTCCCAAGATCGATGATGATTGTCGAACGATGGGCAGGCCATATAACTGCTGTACCCTAAAATTTCTTGGAATCCACTATCAGATTATCAGCGGAGATCAGCCTGTAAGCCCAGAATAGGTTTCGTTTGATAAGTTAGCAGAATTGCTAATACTACTGTACAGTACTCGAGTACTCGTACAAGTAGTGATTGAGATTTACGGCAACAAGCCCTGAACGCTAATCCCATCCGCACCTGTACCCGGGCAGTGTGTTAGGAGAACGCTAATCCTTCTCTAGAGCAATTGTCTCAGAATCCGGAGATTAAAGGCTGATATCATACGAGTAGAGATAGCTGGATTTTAAGAGATTTTACGGTACTCGAGCACCGAAGGAACTGGAATGATTGAGAATCTCGGTAGGACGTTGGACTTGCCTCTCCTAGTATGGTCTGTTACCTCAGCTGAGGGCTGAAGGGGGTCCTTCCACTGCATTTCCCCCCCTAATCCAAAGGGGGAAATTCTGGACGTCCTCGCGGCATTCTCAATTACTCCAATTCTTACGGTATCATACTCAGTACTAGAGCACCAATAGCCCCAAATAAGCTCCATAAAACGGTACTAGTAGGGGTCTCCGGCCTTACAACTCGTATGCTGTAAAGGGGCTGTCCAGCGGTAGGAGTAGGGGCCGGAAGATGCGCCGTGCTTGAAACTTCGGTTACTGGATTCTCAAATTGTAATCTTCCGAGGTACACGAGCACATGCACTGTACGGGTATGGTGAGGGACATCCGTAGCCGGAGTAGGCGGACATTCATCATGGTTTAGTATGATAATAGTATGTTAATATGCCAAGATTTGGCCTTTGTACCGGGGGTTAAGGGTAAGTGAGGCGAAACGGTTCTCATTGGCTCCTGGGTCACTCGGCCAATGTGAGAGTGTGAAGTCTAGTGGTTGGTACATTTTGGGTTCGCCTCACTTTTTTCCCCCTCCAAAAGAACGCCGAGATTGGCTGTTCCCATGGTTACACTCACCAAACCTAGGTCGGTTAAAATCCAGTTAAGTACCAACTTCGCCTCACTTATGCTCACCCCCTAAGTACTCGTACAGGCTAATTACTTGGCAAAGGTCCGTTAACTGACTGTGCCAAGGAAATTAACAGTAATTAACATTCCCAGACATTCCACTTGCTCCAGCCAAAAATTTACCCAATTCTGGACCCAGGTAACTCCATGGGAACTTGAGAGATTTTTTCCCATCTCCTCTCTATTAGGGTGTAGAGAATCGCCTACTCTATCACCTAATAGAGCCATAATTCTTGCTGGATCAGTTGTTGAAGATCCTTTGGGGCTTGAAGTTGAGAAATATTTTCTTGGCAAACTACTCCGGCTACAGAAGTCCCTCGCCATATCCCGCCGCCATCAGCACAGTCTCACCGGGGGGG